>OX457048.1:39729861-39764861 GCA_949752735.1 Lumbricus terrestris
GATGGCGATACCAATGCATGGGGAGGGTCATTTAAACTCATCTAGATTTCAAACACAATGTCATGATTTAGGCCTAATCACCACAATATAGGCCTATAATTCATTTAAACTTTTATTGCAGCCAGAGCACACAAACTGTGGGTAAAAAAATGCAGCCTATAATTGGCTACAAAGGGAGTCCCTAACGGGATTGCGATACAGTTGGGTCGCCCAGATGGAAATTTTCAAGGAAGTTTACACAGTAGCAGACTAAAAGAAAATTAAACAGGTGGGTGTGTTGAGTGATAGCAAAGAGGTTTGAATTGTCTATAACACGCAATGCAACAAACTTAAAACTGAAAACTTAGTAAAACGATTAATCACTTGCGAATTAGTTAATATCGACTTTCGCTGCAATATACAGAGCAGTGCTGCAGTGTGTACCCTAATATGCGCAAAACATAACAACTAGGCTATTATAGCCTATACTTTAATAACATGTCTTCTAAATGATACATAGGCTATTATCGTCTCAGAACTTTTGAGGTGAGTATACACGCTGCCGCCTAAAAAACTCGACTTTGTTGGGCCAAAAATTCTGACGACTTTTTTAGTCATCGAAGTTTTTCCCGTGAGTTTTTCGCCCGGCAAACCTTTCAATCAGCGTAAAGCGATCTATTTTCATTAATTTTTTGCCTTCGTAATTCGCGATTTTTGCCTGCGTATCCCCATGACACTTGGTCTTACTGAGATGGGTATACGCCGTATACCCGCGTATACCCTTGAGTATACAGCCTAGCTGGTTTAGATTGATCTAATAAACACGCGTTGCTTCAGTTTGAAATAGAATTAAGATTATTATTAAAATTATCGCTGTTATTATTATAATTAATAATTTTTTTAGCATTACTGTTGTTAGTATTATTATTACTACTATTGCTATTATTATCTATCCATCTATCTATCCATCCAGCACGTTCAATTATTCTTATTAGTAGCAGTAGTAGTAGCAGTAGCAGTGGCAGTGGCAGTAGCAGTAGCAGTGGCAGTAGCAGTAGTAGTAGTAGTATCAACTATCATGATAGGAGGCGCTCTGCACCTGAAGTGTGTATTGTTGGCTGGATCCTGTGTTGGGAAGATCGTTCCACCTCGAACGAATAACGGAATGGACGAATCCGAAACCACAGCTCTCTCTTGCCACGATCCTCCGAGCATACTGGCATTCTTGAACAAAAAGGTTAAATACACGACTACTTAAAAATCTACCTTTTTTGTATAGGCCCTATATACCATGTACATTGTATTTTATAAATCATGCATACACATGCGCCGCGTTGATGTAGTGAGTATGTTCTTTGCATAGAGTGTTGCATGCTCTAATCCACCTCAAGCCGCCGTGTAGGGACCGTCCTTCACTCGCAATTGCTCAGCGCTTCGGCGTTAAACTCCGATTCAGTGTACGCGCTGTAGTCGGGAGCGCTTCTGAGTAGCAATCTCGATGGTCGTTATGACAAGTGCACACACACACACACACACACACATTGTTTGCATACAACAATAATTATTGTTGAATCTTGAAAGGTTTTTGTGCCCTGCGCGAGAAATTTCTTAACCTCTGAACCTCCGAGGTCACAGAAATACGTGTAGGCCTACAACAGTTACTGCTATTGCCGTCATTTTATTCTTAAGAAAACGTTCAATCATGCGCAAAGCTGTATACCGGTACTCAAATATCTGATTCCATTGGTTCTTCGATCGCCAGATGAAGAACAGCAAGGTGAACAGTTAGAACAGTAAGGTCAGAATAGTTAGTAGCGATTGTGAACTCAATACTTCACAAACGACAATTGAAAGCCAAGCGCAGGGCACCAGATTATTCACAAGCAAATGAATTGAACTCACCGTGTAGAAGTCGTACCATCGGCCACTTGGAAGATAATACTTGAGAACGGACTGATTCTAAACAACAACAAAAACGGAAAACAATCGATAATTAATTTTGAGTATGTGTCTGCTTGGTTTATTTATTGATTTGTTGATTTATTGAAAAGATTGACCAAATAGTTTTTCTGTTTTAACTTAACGTAATTTTGAAAGCTGGTTTTTACATCGTCTATAGTACAATGTTCGTTTTGAACGAACTGTGAATGTAAATTCTGTCTTCTAGAGGTGGCCTGCATTGCCATCACAATATGTATACCATAGATCTTAGTTGAATAGGTGCTCTAGCAACGGGATATTATCCATTCTAAGGCTTCCTTGTGTTACCATTTCATTGTTTCTACATTCTTTACATGTATCGTATCAGCTATCTCAAAACCATTTAAACTTTCTTATTCTTAGTTTTAAAAAAGAGAAGGTCAAGACACTGGTGTGGAGTGTTGTCCTGCAGGGTCTATGGATCGGAAATATGGACGATGCAGAAAGATGTTATGACTTACAAAAGATGTTATAACTTACAGAAGATTGGAGGCTTTTAAAATGTTGTTTTGGCGCAGAATGGAAAGAGTCAGCTGGAGAGAACACAAGACGAATGAAGAAATTCTCCATACGGAGGGAGATAAATGGTCAATGCTGGGAACAATACGGAGGCGCAGAGAAACTTGATTGGCCACACCATGAGGAGTGACACCATAGTAAGAGTCATCACCGAAGGAATAATGGAGCAGTGGCGGCGCTAGGGGGGCTGGGGAGGCTAAGCCCCCTACAAGAGGCTCAGCCCCCTAAAATAGGGCCATCCGAATTTTCTACATTTAAATATCCACGATTTCCGGCCAACGACTAAAAAAAGGTCGTCAGAAATTTTGGCGGCGAAAATGGAAAATTTTCATGAGATTTCGGTCGATTAGGCCTACTAAACAAAAAGAAAGCAAAAACAAAAAAGGTCGTCAGAAATTTTGGCGGCGAAAATGGAAAATTTTCATGAGATTTCGGTCGATTACTAAACAAAAAGAAAACAAAAACAAAAAAGGTCGTCAAAAATTTTGGCGGCGAAAATGTGAAATTTTTGCCGCGAGGCTTCAGCCACCCCGAAACTGAAATCCTGGCGCCGCCACTGTAGGAAGATAAGGAACCATGGTACTGAACTGGATGATGAAAAAGGAAGGCTACAGTGGATTGAAGTTGAACATATGAACCTGATTCGTGACGGCAGAGAACGAAAGAAGATTCTGAGATAGTTTTTACAAAGTATAAAATAAAAGTCAAACAGTTCACGTTCCAACCTCTTCCAAGATGGGAACAGCCATGAGACGACTGCCCCAAAGGAACTGCTTGTCAATGCCCCACGTTTGCGCATCCTTTGGAAACCTGTAAAGAAAACGCAAGAACTGATTTAACAAGCTAGTCAGTGAGTGAGTAAGTGAGTGAGTTAGTGATGCAGTATTATGCGGTCTCTATTATGTAAGCACCAACTATTAAGAAGAAACAAAACAAAGGCAGACAAAGACAACACTGAAAATCGTCATCATCATTATTATTATTATTATTATCATCATCATCATCATCATCATCATCATCATTCTAGACATATCCATTAATCTTTTACCCGTTTGCCTCGAGAATATCCGCTGAAAACGGCCTTAAAATTTAAAAATGAACGGGTAAAGGGTTAAAGAACCTCTTATGGAACTCACTCGTGGTGGAGAGGCCGAACAACCGTTCCACCTTTTGTATGCACCACATGGAAGAGCGTGTAGAGATATGGTAACAGGTGGTAGCGGATGAGTAGAGCCTCACGTGACAGACGAGTCACTTCCTCGTTGAAATTCGTCGGATCCTGGAAAGAAAGACGGAAATCAACGATCAACCGAAGAGGATCACGGGATCAGAATTGAGGATCAACATATTTGTAAGATCAATAATTAGACAAGAGACGGTGATAACAGCCCTACTATTATAATACATGCGTTTAACGAAAAAGACAATGTCTGTTGCTGGTGATAATGATGATTATAGGGTTTCTGCACTAGTCTGGCGCTGCATGGAGGGTCTTGCTCCCATGTACCTAGAGGAGCTCTGCTATGCCACCTCTGTTGTCCAGCGGCGATCTGACCTCCGATCAGCTGATCAAACTGAACTCTTGACCCCTCGTTCTCGAACTGCTATAATGCAGCGTCGTTCTTTCTCAGTGGCTGGCCCTAGAACCTGGAATGGGCTCCCTGTTGCTCTCCGACTGGTGCCTAGAGGTCACACCACTATGTTTCTTTCTCACCTAAGAACTGCCGTATTTAGCCGTTGTTGGACTGGGAGCGCTTCTGAGTGGATACCTTGAAGGCGCGCTATATAAAAGGTCAATAATAATAATGATTCTTCCCACACACCCCCACACAAACCCCTTCCGCTATATCCTCCTCACCAGGTAAGCACCTACCTGTGGAATTCCTGCTGCGTTCGTCCTATCAACCGCCTCCCTCATCTTCTCGATGGTCTTGTAACCATAGCGACGGAGTTCATCTCCCAGCGACGAATACGGAGGCATGTACGGACGACCGATCAACTTTACACAACAAGAAATGACAACAACAACATCAGACACCTTTAAACAAATTTGGGGTTGCTCCATATAAGCATTAAGTGTGCCATTGCTTGTACAGTCATGTAAGCTGTGCTTCCATGTTTTACCTACACGACTGGGTCGATAGATCATGTTCCTTAGTTTCTATTTGTTTATATGAAACGGGCCTATAGCTAATCATTTTTCTCTTTGTTTTCGCATAAGATAGCCTAGTTTACAGTGTGTCCTGTTGATCATACCCCTGTGTACTGTTGTACGACGTTCTCCGGCGTTGGTCCGAGGAAGAAATAGAAATCGAGGACGCCTCCGCTTGTTCTATACGTCAACATTGGCAACGGGGTGAATGAATAATCTGAAGAAAAAACAGTAGGAGACAACTATCACGTCAACATTTTAATCTACAATAGTTAGAAGAGGAATCGCAATAGTAATCTCCAAACTTCTAAGACGCCATTAGAAAGCCAATTGCCGGGCACAGTGGCGGCGCTAGGGGGGGGGCTAAGCCCCCCTAAAAAAGGCCATCCTTTTTTTCCCATGTAAAAATAAAAATGTTGGACGATTTACCCCCTTTAGCCCCCCAAAATTGAAATCATGGCGCCGCCACTGGTCGGGCACAAGTTTGTTCACGAGCACTGTCTAAGTCAACTGGGTTTTCCGAAGGGTAGTTCGAAGTGGGTTCGATTCCGAGGCCGAGAAGGTCAGTGGGCAAAGTGGGAAGGTCGGAAAGAGTGGATGCTAAGGCTGGTGTCATCTACATGTAGGTTGAGAAATTTTTATTGAAAGGTGTTGAATAAGGAGACACTGGAGACTGATATTAAAGATGTCGATGAGCCCTGTGGCAAATCTGTAGCTCAGACGGTACAGATGCATCGCATTGTTTTGTATTGCATTGTTTGTATTGTATTGCATTGTTTTATAAATGCACTTCACTGTATTGCATTATATAATTGTAATCCATTGCATTTATTTGCATCTTGCATCGCATTGCTTTGTACTATAAGCTTACTGCTCTGTTCTGTATTGTATTGCATTGCATTGTATTGCATTGCATTGTATTGTATTGCATTGTATTGCGTTGTATTGTATTGCATTGTATTGCGTTGTATTGCATTGCATTGTATTGCATTGCATTGTATTGCATTGCATTGTATTGCATTGCATTGTATTGCATTGTATTGTATTGCATTGTATTGCGTTGTATTGTATTGCATTGTATTGCGTTGTATTGTATTGCATTGTATTGCATTGTATCGCATTGTGTATCTCATGTCTCATATTTCCCCTCGTGGTGCCCCATTCTTCCCCATCCCCTGGTTTTCTTACCCATTGCGTTGCTGTTGAGTAGAAAGACTCCATGGCTATTTCCAGTTTCTTCCAGACAAGTGTACAACGGATGGACTCCATAGTGATTTTCCACCTGCAGGTCGACATGGAAACAGATTACGTTACAGGTGCCTGTCATAACAACCACTTGAGCAAGAAACAACGGATCCATACCAAACAAACCAGTTCACACTCCACCCAAACATCGTTGACAAGCATCAAACAAATTTTTTTATCAACCCAGCATCGTTGCCTAACTCCTTCTCAAATCAAAATTCCTTGCCAAAGTTTATTTTTTCTCTAATGATTCTTGCTGCACCAAAGAACAGCCGCCATTTATAAACTCAAAAGCCCTTGCTAAAAAGTTGGGATGGGTTTGGGGCAACGGTGACACTGGAACGAAGAGCGCGGGGATCATTTCCCTCAACCCTACAATACGTCGAATCAGCCCTTCATTCAGCACATAGCAAAATGAAAAGTAAGACGGGATAGGCGCCTTGTATGGCTGCCGAAGCGAACTTCGACTACTGCAATTGCGTTGTATTGCATTGTATTGCATTGTTTGGTGTATTCGTCCATACCACGAAGTGTAATCAAATTGCAGTGTGTAAGTTTGAAATTAAAGAAGGTTATTATTATTAGAAGTAAGCCTAGCAATCGCATTCACCAAATTCATTCATTCATTCATTCATTCTATAGATGAACTTATAATATATTGCGGGGAGCGGTGGTTTGGTGGGTATGTTCGTCGCCTTGCAGCCGGAGGTTTGCAGGTTCGAATCCACCTCAAGTCGCCACGTAGGGACCTTGGGCAAGTCCTTCATTCGCAATTGCGCAGTGCTTTGGCGTAGAGCGCTGCAATCGGGAGCATCGCTGAGAAGAGAGCTTAAAGGGACGCTATAACAAGAGCACATACAAAACAACTGGTGACCCAATGTGACCCAGGTTGACCCAGGGTGATCCAAGGTGACCCAGAGTGATCCACAGTGATCTAGGGTGAACCAAAGTGACCCAGAGCGACCCATAGTGTCCCAGGGTGACCTACCCCTGTCGAGGTCCACTGGTCTCTTGCGAACAGTGGCCAGGTCGTGTAGTTGAGGTCGTGGCGAAACGAGTTGTGGACATTTTCTCCGAATCCGTAGACGTTTTGAGATGGAAGGATGGTGGAGATCGAGAGGAACTGATCGGAGACGACAGTTCCACCGACACTCGTATCCCACCTGCAGCAGACCAATCAAGAAAATTCATTACAAGGCTAATTCGGAATTTCCTCTTCAAGCTTTAACAAATTGATATGGCTCACTGATTGATTGACTGATTGATTGATTGATTCGGAGAATTTACAAAGCGCCTCTTCAAGAAACCTACTCAGATGCGCTCTCTGCACTGGCCTATTTGATGTTGAATGTCATTCATCATCACCACCATCATCATCATCATCATCATCATCATCGTCATCGTCATCGTCATCGTCATCGTCGTCGTCGTCGTCGTCGTCATCGTCATCGTCATCATCATCATCATCATCATCATCATCATCATCATCATCATCATCATCATCATCATCATCATCAACGTGATCATGGTAGCGCAATGGATAACACGAGAGGTAATGAGTTCGAGCCCCACATTTTGTTGCGTTATGTTTTTGAATCGTCAAAAATGTGGGTGGACCCACCAAAAGTGATATAACTGTCGCTTCTTTGAAATATTTTGGTGAAATTTGGCCACTGTACGTTGATATGAATTGCCTTGAGGCCCATAAAATTTGATTTAGAAATTATTACTTCTTGTCAAGATATTGGCAAAAAACCTTAAGGCGTCTTTTTATGGCCCACCCTGTATATGGCTCATTAATCATTAAGTATCTTTAACACTGAACTAACAATGCACCACTCTCGTTATCACTCGCTATCTTCCTTAAAATGTCAGACAAGCGTGTAATACACAATGTAGCCTACTACAGCTGTCGTCCTAAATAATTATTATCAGACTGCTTAGTAAATGACTTTTCATTATCGTATTTTTTCTAATTGAAGTGATACACAATCTCAGGTAGTTGCAGTTGAAGAAGTCTATTTCGTCGATTTGCCCTTTGGACGATTTCAAAACTGAAACTCTGATCAACGAGGTCATGAAAGCAGGTCGGCAAAAAAACAAGGGACCAGTGTTTAATCTGCAATGTTCTACATGTATAGTTCCCTCTGCTCTGGGCAGCGGAGACTACTAAACTTTTGAGGGAGACAGAGAAAGATAGAGAGAGGGAGGGACAGACAGGCAGACAGACAGAAAGAAAGACAGACACAAACACAGACACAAGCACAGATATAGAAACAGAGAGGTTGAGAGATAGAGGGACACAAAGAAACTCACAAGATGGCGTTGTTGCTCCTGCGTCTGATTTGAAATGCAAACGGATCGAAGTTGGTGATGTTGAAGATATAAGACGGTTTTGTTCCAGGTCGAAGTCCGGGGAGAACGATATCGAGGATACTGCGAGGCACCTCGTATCTAGGAGCACCCACTGGATATAGCTGGACAACACGACATTACCAGTCTCATCATCAATTCTACCACTTGCAAAATTAGTGGGGTGGTGGTGGTGGTGGAGGAATTAATAATATCTTATATTAACTATGCCGTCATCGGTATTCGGTAGGTAAATCGGTGACCACTCGCAAAGTGTTCTAGGAGACGTTCGCTGTGCCTGGTGTAGCTATAGTCGGTGCACAGTGATTTTGCATTGTCTTTAGTATGCGGTCAGTTGTTTGGTTATTTTGAAAACCAGGTATGAAGTGTTAGCGACTTCATCTTCTTAGCCTCGGTATATGTGCGTGGGTAACCAGTCCTTTCCAGGATGAGAATAGTCTGGTGGTTGAAGACTCTGCTCTTTCTTAGGACCAATCAGAAAAACCTTATTTTCACGCCCTAACCCACGTGACTGAAAGTTATATCCACTCAGATATTCTTCTACAATTTTCAATACTGCTTTACATTGTCATCAGTTTCTGATGCGAGTCATCTGGCGGCGACTGGTAAGAATAAATGACCTCCATTGTATTCGTCAAGTACAGTGTTCCTCTCTTAACGTCAGTAGCAGTCATGCCGTCATTCATTGTCTATCTGGTAATTGATAGCTAAAGAGTAAAGATAATATGGTTACTCATGTTTATGATTATATTATATTATAGAATCTATGCTCTCGGTCTCGGTAATTAATTATTGTTGCAAATTGCAATTTCTTGGAATCTCGAAATATCTCTCATAAGTGACGGTAGTCTCAAGCATATACTCATATCTCGGTTTCATTCTTTGCGTGTCAACGTTGAGTGGTCCTTTTTTAATTGTCAACTGCTGGTGAAGTTGTAGTAGTAGTTGTTGCAGTTTAACGTCACTGTGTGGAAACAAAGACCATTAGCGACGCCCTCCTCCTTTATCCAGGCTTGGGACTGGCACTGGCAGAGTGCAACCAGTGGCGGAGTTCACACGCGGACGCTTTATTAAGTAGACCTACAACACGCAGGGCTTAAAGTGCGACTGGACGGTAATGCCCAAGGATGGCAAGGAACACCGTCCTGTCACTAATTATTAATTATATTATTTAGACCAGATAATTATAGTTAAGTACTGGCTACAGAGTTTGAGCGATATGCTGTCCATGACTGATTATGAAGATTAAAATTATGATTTTATCATCCTAATTTGATTAATTGTATGCTTTAAAATAAGCCGTTTCAGATTTAGTTTGCAAAAACTTCTATGTGGACGGGTTCACCGAGCCCCAAGACTTCTACCATATTGAGCGCAGGCGCCATTGGCTCCAGGCCGCCCGTCGCGTGCTGGACAATAGTGACACTGGTTAATCATTAAAAGGAATCGATTTCCTTAGGCTACATAAAGTATGGTTGTATGGTTACCAGGATCCTTCCTTACTAAACTTAAAACTGCTCTTTTTGGTCGCGCTGGAGTCGGGAGCGCCTCTGAGAAGTTTTTTTTCTTGAAGGAGCGCTATTTAGATGTCCGAATGAATGAATGAATGAATGATAGAATGAATGAATGAACGAACGAATGAATGATTATATATTGTATTGAAAGTTTATTATACTTGAACTCATAATTATTAATTTTTCGGTATTGCATATCAAGCAAGCAATCATTGCGTACAAACGGAGTCCCACAAAAGCAACAGCTTAAACAGGATTGGGCCTCCAGTTACAATATGCGACTTCATGCTTATATTGATGGGTCTTAGCTGATCCGATCCAAACATTTAAGCTATCAAATTAAGCAAAGATTGAGAGTATATTATGTTAGCATGCAATAATACAAACAGCTCAGATAACTGAATTCAACAGATCGTTAAAAGCAGTGTAAACAGACGTACATGTACATATTATAGGCCTATAAAACGCACCGTTCACAGTATAGGATAATTCTCCCGCTGCGCTTTGATTATTAGCGATTTTTGCAACTTTATCAGTTCAGAAATCCAATTTGCACTTACACGTATGAACGAACGAAAAGCAGGGGCAATTTTTAAATCTGGTTCTTTGGTTTCGTTGGGTTGCGAATGGAGATTGGAAGTCTGGAGCTTGGGGCGAGGACAGCTTTAAAAGGGACAGGCATGATGGGGACAGGGTGGGGTGAGGATAGATCTAACGGAGACTTGGTAGGTTATGCATGGAACAAGATTAAGGGGAAAGTGGTGTATATGGTGACAGACATGACAGACGACTTGGTGGAGACGAGGACAGATCTAATGGTGGATCAAACATGGGTCTTTTAGTTGAGCCTCGATGCAGAACTGTTATGGGCTCGCGTGCATTCCATGCCTCTGCTCCCAAGGAATGGAATCTTCTTCCACTCTCTCTTCGTTGCTCAAATTCACTCCCTACCTTCAAAAAACGGCTTAAAACTCACTATTTTTCTTTGGCTTTCAAGCACATGGACCTTTAACTGCATCTTCCTCTGGCGGCTAACTATCCGCGCCTCAGATTCATACTTTGGTGTGACCTTGCGCGCGTAATAAATTTATGTAATAATAATAATAAATAGGGTATTGTATTGTGTTGCATTGTATTGTATTGTATTGAATTGTTTTGTATTATATTGTATTGTTTATAAGCAGGTAGACGAGCAATGAGTCTGGCTGCCGAGTTCATAACTGACTGAAGGGTGGGTATGTGGATACACCTGACGGGGATAACTCGGACATCGTTCGTACTCTGACAGTGCCAGTCCCATGTCTGGATGAAGAAGGAGGGCAACGTTCGTGATCTTTGTTATCACACAGTGTCGTACAACTCAGACATCTGATAGGTGGGTGGATGGGTTGGTTGGTGGATGGGTTGGTGGATGGGGTGGGCATGGGAATAGTCTAACAGGAATGGAGACAAAATTCGACCCCTTGACCAGTTGCGACTCTTATACTGAAAATATGTTTGACACAATTAGTTCAAATTGTTGAGTTTTCATTCGGGTATTGGGGGGGGGGGAGCGGTTGACCTACTCGCCTATAGTCGCTGCAATTTCTTCATGACCACCCTTCCATCTAGGGGCTGGCTAGGTCCCTGCCCATTTGTGCCCAATACACTTTCTTTTAGAGAGTGAGCGTATGGCCTCTGATGCTGACCAGTTCATAAGAGTCAGCGTAAGAATGGGCGCACTTGGGGTGGTATGGGCTCAAAACCTCTGAAAAATGCGTTTCTATACCGTAATTAAATACACAATCATTGGAATAAATAAATGTTCGTTTGTTGAGAGTTAAAGGTTGCAAAATAGACGCAACGCTCATGTCTATTCATCCATCCATCCATCCATCCATCCATCCATCAATCAATCCATCCTCTGTCTATCTATCAGTATTATATATTTTTTTGAATTTATTTACTTTATTTATTTATTTACCTTGAAATGAAGAATATTTTCTCCTCCGAACTCCATCTCGAAGACAGCATCCGCCTTGTCCAGTTGTCTTGACCCCTCCTGACCTTCAGCTGACCTCTTGACCCCTTTGGCAGACGGTGACCTCGATTTGAGTTCGATTATTCTAGCGCCGTTTCCATCCTCAACATCACTGTGCACCCTGTACCCGCTTTCAAGGGGGCTGTCAGAGGATACGTAGCAAGCGGGGGCTGATTTCGCCTCATCCCCCACTGGGGGATCGTACGTGCACCCCCTCGACTCGCAGTCTTCCTTGGTGATCGTGACTCCACCCCATTTTGCCTCGGGATAGCAGTCGATGCGTCCGGCAGGGTTGGAATAATGGGGCACTGAGGGCGTCTCGGTGGGCGCCGGGTGTGGCACACCGCCCCCTTGGCTTAGCCCGACCCCGAGACCTACGACCAGGGCGATAAATACGGCCGCCCCGCTGAAAACGCCAACCATCACTGGCACTCTTTTTTCTGGCCTTATTTTTGAACTGAACCCTAAACCTACGACTTATAAGTCAAGTTATCTATACAATGTCCCTGAACGTTATTAAGTATAGGCTGTTGTGTAGCGCCTGTTCCAAAGGTTAGCGTCGAACCACCAGCACTCTACCGTTTTTCACTCGCACTGACCACTGTTTTATCACAGTCTGTAGATATCGGCCGCCTATGTCTCTCTTGCAGACCCCGTATCTGTGAATGGTCATTGATGCCGAAGCAAACAGCGTGTTCAAAAAAACTCACGACATAATTCACTACACGGCGGCCAGAATAGCGGAATCAAAATTTAGATTGCAAAAACTGAAATGCAATTTAAAGATTCACTTGTAAAACGCTTGTAATTTCATTCGTTTGAGATTTATTGGTGGTCGCGGTGGTGATGGTGGTGATGGTGGTAGTGGTGGTGGTAGTGGTGGTGGTCGTCGTCGTCGTCGGCATAACTTTTTGTTTTAGATTTATATAGCCTACTCCAAGAAACTTACAGGCTAACAGCCTTGCCGTGATCCTTCGTTCTGCCTCTCCACAAGAACTCAAAAATGGACATTCCTTCTCTGCCAGGAAAGCCGTCGTCAGTAGCGAACTTTTTTTTATAAGTCTGTAAGGATTACGTAAACAGCACATTCAGATAAAAATAAAAATAAAAACTCTTAGTCAAGTTTACCCGACTGTTCTGTTATCAGTTATCCTTTTGCTGTTCTGTAGCTGCGGTTACAAGTGTCTGGTTGAACGAGACACTTGTGCTTGTGCTATAATGTTGACAGTCACAGATATTGTGATTCACAATCCTTCGTTTCGCTGGAAGCCTGTACCATAATAATTCACATTGAAAACAGTGGACATTTGCTACATTCTTCTTGTAATCTTATTGCTTCCAAGACAACTAGATCACCTTAATTGGGCCGAACACCTGACAGGTGCCACTTGTCTCACCTTTTTGGGTTCGACTTTGTTTTCGGAGATGTTTTTTTAAAACTTTACCCTTCGTCTTACACTCTTACTCTTTTTGGGTCGTAGGCTAAGATGTTCGCCGCGGTATAAAGAACGCTGATTTTGTCATTTTGGGGGGGTTTTGTCACTTCTATTTTTGCGATCTTCCACTATTTTCTGCTCGTAATGTGATCCCCCGTCATTTTATTTTTACTTTATCCTATAGTCTTCGTGAAGTAAGTATACGCTATATAACCGCGTATACCCTCGTTCACGGAACTAAGTAGGCCTATACACGATGCCAATTTTTTGAGGTGAATTCACGCTGCAGGCTATAGGCTAATTATATACCCGCGTAGCTTACTCTCGTGTACAACCCTGGTTTTAGCCTCTTAAATGATTTATTACTGAAGTTGTTGCGTTCGCATTAGACCTGTTATATTTCCAACAACAGATCCATCTTGCCATCAATTAAGCTATACACAATTCTGAACAAAGTTCATCTGGTTTTTATCTCAATGACTCGTATACATAGGCCTATGTCGCCATAGTCTGGGAGCAGTTGTATAGGCTATGCTGCTTTCATATCGATAGTAGAGAGTTACTGAAGGTATAAAATAATCCTCGGAAAATCCAGCTTTAATTTGGACAAAGAACTTGTTGACTCGATTGAACAATAACAATAGGAACAGCGGCAATTGATATAGCGCCATAACACGGTCATACACCTGCAAGGGTGTCTCACAAACAGCTAAATTTGGGGATAAGCCTTTGCAAACAAATGCGATTTAAACTTTGACTTGAACGAGTCCGGCGAGGCGGTCAACCTTATGTCCCTCCCAGATGACGGTTCCAGCATCTGGGAAGGGTTTGGATGGAGTTCCACATTGGGATGGGAAGACTAACACAAATGGTCTGGTATTCGAGCAGGTATACATTGTATTTGCGGCAAAAATGTGCCTCGGATCATGCTATCTGGCAATCTGTAAGTTTCTTAAGTTAAGAGTATATTTATAATTACAGAAAACAATAGGTTAATAATATCCTTTCGCACTTGCATGATCATAAAATGGAAATAAAAGGCTAAAAATAATTAAAAGGCTACTAGACTCTTTGGTCTGCATGAGCAGACACGATACTTTCGGCCAATACGAGCTGCATGTTCACATTAATTAACCATAGGCCTGTGGCCCTTTAGAAGATACTCTGCACTGTCGGCAGATAGCATTACATGTATGTATGGTCAGTTTACAGTAACTTGTTAAGGCACGCTTGACTGTCCGTGATTTACAGCTAAATTTACGATGCCTAAACCAATAATAAATAGGACCACTTAGTGGACTGACTGTGATGATTGGAGAACATCTTACCTATAATTATTAAAGTGCCGTTTATATTAAGACTATACAATATATTGCAGTGCTTATTTGCATGTGTACGTGATTATACAATCATTGCCTTCGGATTATACATGTAAGTATTGTTATGGAATTAAAGGAATGTGTTATAAACTTGGGCCATGGGTTTAGGTATTTATAAACGTTAGACAATGTACACTGTGGGCAGGAAAAGGAACACTCACAAGGGCATATTAATTATAGCTCAACAGTCAATCGGTCAATTGCGCAAACGTGCCTCGAAATGCGACAGCATTAAACTTCTGCGTGAAAATTGAAAATTGAAGGCGCTGAAACATGCGTGCTGTCTATTGAGGATCGCCAAAAACAATGACCAAACGCCGACCTAGTTCTGTCAAGAATTCCCGGCCATTATTATTGTTGACATTATTATTATTATCATTATTATTAGTAGTAGTAGTAGACTAGTAGTAGTATTAGCAGCAGCAGCGGAAGCAGCAGCAGCAACAGTAGTAGTAGAAGTAGTAGTAGTAGTAGTAGTAGTAGTAGTAGTAGTAGTAGTAGTAGTAGTAGTAGTAGTAGTAGTAGTAGTAGTAGCAGCAGTAGCAGTAGTAGTAGCAGCAGCAGCAGTAGCAGTAGCAATAGCAGCAGCAGTAGCAGTAGCAGGAGCAGTAGCAGTAGTAGTAGTATAACTTTTTATGTTGATAATACAACTACTACTAGTTCTGTCAAGAATACTGCTTCTACTACTACTGCTTCTACTACTACTACTTCTACTACTACTACTTCTACTACTACTACAGCAACAATAACAGCAACTACTGCTGATACCACCATTACCAGCACCACGGCTACTACTACCGCTGCTTCTGCTGCTTCTGATGCAGTTACTTAAATAATTATTCAATTACCATAATCCAAATGGAGGTCCCGTTTTTCTGGCCACCCTGTACGGATATAGGTCGTGATTTTTTAGAACATGTTGTCTGCAGGTTCATCATTGATCATTCGCAGCATGTATGTTGTCTGCTACAGAGACATAAACCGCCGCTACTATTTTGCAGTCTACTCTAAACAGTGGACAGCGTGAGGGAAAAACTGTTTAGTGCTTACGGTTCGACGCATACCTTTTGAATAGACGCTACACAAGAGCCTATACATAATAGCAAAGTGGCATTGGATAACCAACTTGACTTTTAAGTCTCAGGGTTCAGTTCTTCGTGCACCCGGTGCTATATAAAAGTTCACCGCTGCCATGGAGGCCAACACCCCGTTGACCCTCAAGAAGAAGGCCAGTAGAAAGAGAGTGATGGTGATTGTTGGCGTTTGCTGCGGAGCTGCCGCGGTAATCGCCCTGGCCGTAGGTCTAGGGGTTGGACTGACCCAAGGGGGTGATGAACCTCCGCCAGCGCCCACCGAGACGCCCCAGGGTCCCAACCTTGCCGGACGCATCGACTGCTATCCAGAGGCAAAATGGGGTGGAGCCGAGGTCACCAAGGAAGATTGCGAGTCGAGGGGGTGCACCTACGATCCCCCAGTGGGGGAGGGGTCGCAATCAGCCCCCGCTTGCTACGTATCCTCTGATAGCCCCCTTGGAAGCGGGTATATGGTGCAAAGTGATGTTGAGGATGCAACCACCGGTGCTAGAAAGATTGTGCTCAAATCGAGGTCACCGTCTGCCAAAGGGGTCAAGAGGTCAGTTGAAGGTCAGAAGGGGTCAAGACAACTGGACAAGGTGGATGCCGTCTTCGAGATGGAGTTCGGAGGAGAAAATATCCTTCATTTTAAGGTAAATAAATAAATAAATAAATAAATAAACATACATGTATAAATGGGCAATAATATTACAATAGATAGATAGACAGATAGATAGAAAGATGGGTGGATGGATGGATGAATGGATAGATGGATAAATGGCTGGCTGGATGGCTGGCTGGATGGATGGATGGTTGGATGTATGGATGGATGGATGGATGGATGGATGTATGGATGAATGGATGGATGGATGGATGGATGGGTGGATGGATAATTTGCATATACATGTATAATGTGCTAAATATAATATATACATAGGCCTATATATATATATATATATTTGTTGGTATTTATTTATAACTTTTGAGCTTTCCACCCTCCAGGCCATGGAGAAAATTTACGCATTGGTCGTGGCGTCCTATTCTAAACAGCAGAGTTAGATCAACATGCCAGCATTTAAAGTATGCTGTTCAATGTCAATGTCGATCGTCCCTGCTGCGCTGCCTGTTACCCGGGTCACTCTCTGACACATTCTTCGTGCACTTGAAAACAGAAGTTCGTTTATAATCGTGCTGGAGTATATAGGGAGCACCCCTGAGTAATTTTCTTTAATAAGGGATACTTTGTAAATAATGAATGAATGAATGATTAACGTGTGAATGAATGAATGAATGAATGAATGATTGTACAAATGCATGAATGAATTAATGAATGGGTGAATGAATTAATTCTAATTTTTGGCTGATTCGGGATGCAAATTTTAAAACAATCGCGCGTCATCCTTGTGTATTCAGGTGGGGGCTGACACTGACAGAGCAGGCCTACAAATAGTGGCGGATAATTCCCATCAGGTATGTCCCTATGACCACCATATCCCTCATTATATCTGTCCTCGCCTCAACTTCTTGCCTCTTCAGGTCACTCACAGTCACATATCCACCAATCCCCATTGGTCCTGTCCTCGTCTCCATCATATCATGTCTTCCTCCATACCCACTCCATCTCCATCAAGTATGCCCCATGCCAATGCCCATTCCATCCCATCAGGTATTCCCCCATACCCACCCTATCTCCATCAAGTATGCCCCATGCCAATGCCCATTCCATCCCATCAGGTATGCCCTCATACCCACCCTATCCCCATCAAGTCTTCCCCTGTCCCTACTGTATCTGACTCGCCCCATCCTGTCCCATCATGCCTGTCCCCTTTAAAGCTGTCCTCGCCCCAACCTCGCTCCCCCAACAGGAGTGCTCCAGCCTTCCAGTCTCCATTCGCAACCCAACGACACCAAAGAACCAGATTTTAAAATTGCCCCTGCTGTTCGTTCGACCATTAGTGCAAATTGGATTTCTGAACTGATAAAGTTGAAAAAAAATCGCTATCAATCAAAGCGCAGCGGGTGCATGCTAATACAACGCGGCCGTTGCGGATGTGTCTACTTTTTCTGATTGAATTCGGAGAACTGTGGCGAATAGTCATCCACATTCATTAGTAGATTATGCATAATCTTTTGCTTTGAGCGGCTCGTGTGTTTACACTACTTTGAACGATCTGTTGAATTCAGTTATCTGAGTTGTGTTTATTGCTGCTGAAATATATACTTGATCTCTGCTTAATCTTATAGACTTAACCAGAGGCTGATCCAGGGGGCCAATCTGGTCATGGCCCCCATTTAGAAATTTCTTCATTTTTGACCAGCTATTCTGGCTACGAAAGTTGACGTGGCCCCCATGAGTAGCTTCGTAGGCCTCTCCCCACGCCCTCTAGGTCCGTATACGAGGTCCAATGACTAACAAAGGTCATCAGATTTTCAGCGGCCAAGAAGAAATTTTTTACCTGTCCCAGAACCAAAAATCTTGCCCCTCCCCTTCGGAAATTTCTGTATCCGCTATTGGGCTTAACTTGTTTGCATAAATCGGAGCAGTTAGGGCCTATCAATGTATGCATGAAATCGCATATTGTAACTCGGAGTCCAACCATGTTTAAGCTGTTGCTTTTGTATAGGGCGTCGTTTGCACTTAATAATTGATTGTTTGATATGTGATTTTGATTATTATGAGTTCAAAAATGATAAACTTTCAATTCAATGTATGTATATTGTATAATCATAGTTTATATAGCCCAAGTCTAACAGGTGACAGACCTGGACCGAAGGCGCCTTCAAACAATATGGCAGAATTTTGAGGGAGGCAACATAAGATATTTTGCAAAGGCAAATCTTAAACAGTGCATTTCAAAGCATGCACTCAGTCAGAGGCGTATCCAGATTGGTGCAATCCGGCCATGACCTCCTCCATTCATAGATATGCTAGGACGTGACCACCACCCCATCAGGTTTCAAGAAGCTTTAAATCAATGCAGCGGGAAAAGAAAGGCGAGAAAGAAAAGTAGGATGTGACTAAAAAGGTCAACAGATTTCATTATATTTGCTGTGTTGCCACGGGTTTTCAGTAGGTTTTGGGGAGAAAGATTAGCAAAAAGGCCATGAGATTTTCGGCGGAAGACCAACTAAATTTGTTCTACCCTAGACCAAACTTGTTGGCCTCCTTTCAAAATTTATGTATTTTCCCCCACACTCAGTCTAATTAGAATGATAAAATTATAATTTTAATTTTCATTATAAACTGTGTGGTCAGTTCTTAAAATGCAAACAAGAAATGCCTGAACGCGCATTAGATCTACCTTTCCAGACTGTGCCTAATAAGCAGTGCTTAATCTAGACGTCTCTGAGTGGTAGCTCCTTTAGGAATGACATCCCAAGATTAAAGTGACTGGACGGTTTTCAGATTTGAAAATGAGTGCCTGAACGCCGTCCATAACCGTCCAGTCACACTTTAAACCCTGTGCGCATTTAGTACTTAAATTAACTTAAGCATGCCTCGGCGTGTAGCCTACGTGTAAGTACAATAATAATAAATAATAATAATGACAATTTATATGGCGCCGTAACGCGGCCATACCGCTACAAGGGCGCCTAAGTACAACTTCATTAGCAGTTGACAAATTTCTATTTAAAAAACACCACTTAGCTGTAACACACAGAAAATGAGACAGCGTTATCAGCATGCTTGAGACAAGAGTCGCTTTAGAGAGGTTCTAGATTCCAAGAAATTGCAACAATCAACAATAGAGACGGACAGCATACATGTAGATAGGCTACTAGAATATAATATTATAACCATAAACATAAGTAACCATAATATTATCTTTAGCCATAAATTACCAGATAGACAATGAATGACGGCCTGACTTGAACTGACGCTAAGAGGAACACTGGACTTGGCAAAAT
Organism: Lumbricus terrestris; assembly: GCA_949752735.1. Taxonomy (NCBI): domain Eukaryota; kingdom Metazoa; phylum Annelida; class Clitellata; order Crassiclitellata; family Lumbricidae; genus Lumbricus; species Lumbricus terrestris. Next base: position 39,749,441 of record OX457048.1, read on the forward strand.
AAATTGCAATGGAGGTCATTTATTCGTACCCGGAGGGCTTTTGTAACGTGCAGTTGTACACGAAATGTGCAGTTCTAAATGAATTTGTGCAGTTGTAGAAGCACTTCTGTACAGGTCAAACTAGCAAAAATGGTCATTGTCTTGCGATTGGAAGTAATTTACGATGGATAATGGGAAAGAAAAGAATGGTTTGTGGAGTTCTAAAAATTCCTTTAAAACAGCCCTGCGTACCCGTTGCCGCTGAAATGCCTGGCGTCACAAACTGATAGTGATGTAAGCAGTTTGAGGATTGTAGAAAATAACTGGGAGGAGGTGTGTGTTGGACTATAATCCGTGTTGATTTAGAATGTGAAAAGAAAGATATGTACATTGTATATTATTTACTGATGGGTCTTCAGAAAGACTATAATAGGAATTTGAGCAACAACCCCCGGGCAATTCTCCCGCTGAAAAGGACAGGTCACTTACGCACATACACCGAGACCAAGCAAGTGAAGTCTCTGACAACCCACACGCATGTCTGCCTCTTAAGATAACCAGACAAATCACCATGATACTAAAAATAATGCAAATTTCCTAAGCACCAACTAGGGCACTAGGCCATAGCTGCGTCGGTTAGAGCGCATGTCTCTTGAGCCCCTGCTCGTGTGGTCGCCGGTTTACATACCGATGGTGGCTTATAATTATATTTAAATCTCGGGCTGCGAGGTTTGTATACATGAGAGACCTTAAGGGCGTGGCTGTATAATCTAAACAGAGGAAGATGGCAAGGGTGGAAGGATCACGGGGTGGTGGTAAAGGATCTCACGGTCCGATCAAATTATTCATTGCAACACGAGCAGGGTCGAGGTCGCAAACGGTCGCTATAACTGGCAATAGTTTGTGTACCGTACATTAACACTGAAGATGTATAGTATCACACAAAATGGCTTAAAGCAAAACATTCATTAGCGAACCCAAGCTTCTCATTTAGACACGGGTAGATTTAATTTCAAGTTTATAAACTCTTAACTCTGTCGAATTGCATTCGTGACCCATGTGGCCCATCTGCAGCCTCAGGCAACTCCGGCGACCTGTACATACATGTAGACCTATATACTGTATATATGCCGTCTTGGTAAAATCGTCGGTATTTGTATTTAGTAGGCTATTGAGCCATGATATACATGTATGTGATGAGCTTAAATTTATGGTCTGGCATGGTTGTGCAATGTGCATGCAAAGCTGTTTAATTAAGTTGGAGTTACTTCAATGGCATTGGTGACGATTTGTTTGTGGTGGTGGTGATGGTGGTGGTGGTGGTGGTGGTGGTGGTGGTGGTGGTGGTGGTGGTGGTGGTGGTGGTGGTGGTGGTGGTGGTGGTGGTGGTGGTGGTGGTGGTGGTGGTGGTGGTGGTGGTGGTGGTGGTGGTGGTGGTGGTGGCAGTAGTTATGAAAATTAATTGTGGTGGTGGATATTGTAGCAGCGTTGCAAAAGGCTATAAAAATAATAATGTGGATTTCACTGGAGACTGGAGCAGATACTGGAGGGTTGTGGTGGAGGTACTGGTTATGAGTCTTTTGACAGTTATACTACTACTTATAAAGATATATATATATCCAATGTTGTACAGCTATATCCAGTGCTTGTAGACTTGCTGCTGAGAATGATGCTGATGACGACGACGACGACGACGGGGACAGTGATGATCATGTTGATGATGTTGACGATGATGACGATGACGATGACGATTATGATGATGACGATGATAATGGTGATGATTATGATGATGACGATGATGATGATGATGATTAGATCAATGATTAGATCAATGAAGATGATGATAATTTTACAACTTCTAGAATTGATGATGAGACTGCAGGTGATTCAATGTTGTACAGCTATATCCAGTGGGTGATCCTAGATTCGAGGTGCCTCGCAGTATCCTTGATATCGTTCTTCCCGGACTTCGACCTGGAACAAAACCGTCTTATATCTTCAACATCACCAACTTCGATCCGTTTGCGTTTCAAATCAGACGCAGGAGCAACAACGCCATCCTGTGAGTTTCTTTGTGTCCCTCAGCCTCTCTGTTTCTATATCTGTGTTTGTGTCTGTCTGTCTTTCTGTCTGTCTGCCTGTCACTCCCTCTCTCACTCTCACTCTCTGTCTCCCTCTGTCTCTCTGGCCCTCTTTGCCTCTGTCTTTTTTTCTCTGTTTCTGTATATCTCTGTCTGTGTCTGTGTCTTTGTCTCTGTCTGTCTCTCAGACGCAGGAGCACCAACGCCATCCTGTGAGTTTCTTTGTGTCCCTCTGTCTCTCTGTTTCTGTATCTCTTTGTATCAGGGGCGGTGCGGTGGCTGATTGGTAACACGCTGGCACGAAGAACAGAAGGAACCGGGATCTAATCCCGGTGGCCCCTTAAGGTTGACTCAGCCGCCACTCGCCAGATGGGAGTGTGAAAATGAGTAGCAGTGTCACTGCGCAGGTAACCTTGGGTTCGGCGGCAAGACCTGGCCACCTACCGCCGATGTATGGCAATTGCCACCTAAGGGCTGATGGCTTAACACCGGGGATCAGCACCGGGCCCAACGCTCGCAAGCGAGTATGGGCATACCTTTACCTTTACCTTGTATCAGTGTATGTGTGTCTGTCTGTCTGTCTGTCTATTTGCCATTATCTTTGTGTCTCTGTCTTTATCACTCTGTCCGTGTTTCTGCTTCTGTCTGTCTGTCTGTCTGCCTGTCTTTCTGTCTGTCTGTCTGTCTGTCTGTCTGTCTGTCTGTCTGTCTGTCTGTCTGTCTGTCTGTCTGTCTGACTGTCTTTGTATCCCTTTGACTCTCCGGATATTGACCTCTGCCTGTCTATTTCGTTTTGATTGATTGAAACAAAGACTTGCTGCCGCGACTTAGCTTTTGTGGGCGCTATAGAAGTTCTGGGCTTACAATAATTACGGTACGATTACGATTATTCGCCGCCATTTTTGCCGACCTACTTCCATGAACTCTCTGATGAGAGTTTCAGTTTTGAAATCGTTCAGCAAGGACAAAATAATCAACTACATAGACTGCTTCAACTACAACTACTTCAGATTGCGGGTCACTTCAATTAGAAAAACATTAATATGATAGTGGTAAGTCATTTATTTTGAACGACAACTGTTGTAGTACATTGTGTATTACTCGGCTACATGCCTGTCTAACATCGAATGATAACAAGAGTGGTGCGTTGTTAGTACAGCGTCAAGGACACGAGATGACTAATGATCTATTGAGCCGATTAGAACGCAAAGTTTTAATCACTATTTTTTTATTCCTACCGCTACTGCTGCTACTACTATTGCTACTACTACTAAGCCTACTACTACTACAACTACTACTACAACTACTACTACTACTACAACTACAATTAATATACTATAACTATATACTACTACTACTACTACTACTACTACTACTACTACTACTACTACTACTACTACTACTACTACTACTACTACTACTACTACTACTACTACTACTACTACTACTACTACTACTACAACAACTACTACTACTACTACAACTACAATTAATATACTATAACTAAATATACTACTACTACTACTACTACTACTACTACTACTACTACAACTACTACTACTACTACAACTACAATTAATATACTATAACTATATATACTACTACTACTACTACTACAACTACAATTAATATACTATAACTACTACTACTACTACCACTACCACTACCACTATACCACTACCACTACCACTACCACTACCACTACCACTACAACTACTACTGCTACTACTACTACTACTACTACTACTACTACTACTACTACTACTACTACTACTACTACTACTACAATTACTATGCTATTACTATACTATTACTATATATCAACAACCTTTCACTTGCAATAAATATTAATATGTTCTGTTGTGCGTGTATGGTAGTTCTTTGGGCAACGTTCAAGAAGTCCGTCGATCACAAACTCAATGCTCAATTGCGCATTGCTATTTATTGTTGCGTGGCCATTAAAATGTATAGCTCCTTAATGATGTTTAATAGTAATTCATTCACTATGATCATTTATTTATATAGCGTCCTTGAAAGGTTACTACTCAGGAGCGATCCCGAACTAACCTCGACCATAGGCGCAACCACCCTATGGGACCCACGGGACGCGTCCCCCCAACTTTTGAGTGGTCCCATTGACTTTATCATTATGGTCCCCCCCAACTTTTAGGACGTGATTCATTTGGTCCCCTCCAACTTTTAGGACGTGATTGCGCCTATGACCTCGACTGCATTAAGAGGACGGTTTCAAGGCTGCCATAAAAAGGTAGTGGAAGCCCATTCCATACCGGACCATACCAGAAGCAAATACAGAGGAAGCACTGAAAGAGAATGGAATGATAGGTCCAGGGCTTAAAGTGTGGCTGGACGGTCATGGACGGCGTCCATGCACTTATTTTAAAATGTGAAAGCCGTCCTGTCACTTATTGGACAGCACAGCCTTTAAAGGTATAAGGGCGTCCAGGCATTTCTTTTGGAAAGGTAGGCCTAAGGGTCGTCCAGGCACATCTTTTCCCACACTTTAAGCACTGGATAGGCCTATAATACCACGGTGCTGCCTAAGAGTTATATTATGTTAATTAGACAGCTTTACACTTGTTGTCATTAGTAAATAATAATTATAGTTATATCACCAAAACCTGGACTCGAGGTTAGGCTACTTATAGGTAGGCTAATTGACTCAGATATATATATAGAGAGCCCGCAATAACTGAGCTGTGTTTTTAAGTGGCTTGAAGCCAGGGTTAAGAGGACAGTAAAATGGCATTCCGTTATTTGATCGGACGAATCAACAATCCAGTAGGATAGTTAAAACCTAAAACTGTTTTCCTGCTGACAATAATTATAATTAATATTAATGTATTCGTATTCGTAAGCTCCAAGCAGCTGCATGTACGCCACAGTATTATAGTGTAGGGCGCTTATTCTCGATGGATGCGTATTTTGAGAGCGCCTCGAGAGAGAGACCTGAATTGAAATGGCGGAAATAATAATAGGCCTATAATTAATACCACAATGCTCACGTTCACACTTAAATACATTCATAAATTCTAGAGCTTGAGGAAGAGGAGGGGATGGCAATTTGGAAATCTAAAGCTTGAAGACAAAATTCCGAATTAGCTTTGAAAGGAATTGTCTTGATTGGTCTGCTGCAGGTGGGATACGAGTGTCGGTGGAACTGTCGTCTCCGATCAGTTCCTCTCGATCTCCACCATCCTTCCATCTCAAAACGTCTACGGATTCGGAGAAAATGTCCACAACTCGTTTCGTCACGACTTCAACTACACCACTTGGCCACTGTTCGCAAGAGACCAGTGGACGTCGACAGGGGTAGGTCACCCTGAGACACCATGGGTCACCATGGGTCACCCTAAAGGCTAGATCACTGTGGATCACTCTGGGTCACCCTGGATCACCCTGTGTCATCTTGGGTCACTTTGGGTGCTGAGTTGATGAATTATGAGATCAACTGAGCTAGTCGTTGGTGACTGTATATTGTTAGGTTGAGGTCAATCTGTCTGCTTCTTAGCAATAGACATTAACCATATCCATTACCATAGATTTTATTAAGCCCAAGTAACAGTAGCCTAATGACGTCGAAAAATGCAACAGAATGCAGACTAAAACGAGGAATCAACTAGGACTGCGACCCAACGGAACCTATGATCGGCTAGTGGGGCATTGGGGCACCTGTAACAGCGAATATAATTGGGCAGTGGTAGTGACAAGCACAAGTGTGCGATAAAACACAATTCTTAATTATGCTGAACTAAGTTTAATTAATTTAACAAGCGCTGCAGGGCAATCTGGGTGATAAGATTAGAGTCAATTTTTAAAGAGCAAGATATGAGTTATATTATTATGTAGGTGAGCGAATAGGTTAGGTTAATCATTACGTCAGGGATGTACAGGGTGGTCCAGCATAAATGAACCAACTTTGAATGCATATAACTTCGCCAATTGTTGGAATTTATTTATACTTTATGCGTCAAATTAAAGATATTTCACTCCAGTATATGCACTGAAAGAATGGAACTGGTACAAGTTTAGGTTTTAATTATATGCTCGAAACAGCGCTAGCTACCATATTTTGTTGTCATTTGTGACGAAACGTGGCGCCGTTGACAGACGATGATCGCGTTTTGATCTTAATTTTCCGAACTGATAAGAGATATAGCCTAATTCGGTGGAAATGATTTACAAATTTTCTAACAGTGGATGGAATAAGCATTACCTTGGATTATCTGCTACTGGAAATTGATAAAACAAGACTTTCTAATCGTAAACCATGGGGATTACGGCGCGCATATCCGCTAACATTGCTCTTGTGGCCGAGTAAATTGGCCGTCAAGACAACGACCCGGATAGGCTCTACAGGCAAATATCCCCAGGTCATTCAGCGCGAAACAGGTACTCCTAGAAACACCGTATAACATATTCTAAAAGATGATCTAAAGTTATTAGTCGACGTGATGTCCAACAGCACTCCAACACTGACGCAAATAAACGACTAGCGAAACAGCTGGCCGTTTCTTTGCGTCTAAAGCAGCGCGCACGGCTGTTGATAAAATTGGAAGAAAATGGTTTTGCGACGAGAAGATATTCATGGTAGATACTTCTAAAAACACCGAAAATGATCGTCTTTATGCACGTGTTAGCGAAAAACGATTTGTGAATATCCCGGCGAAACGGCGCCTTGTTACGTCACAAATGACAACGAAATATGGTAGCTCGCGCTGTTCCAAGCATATAATTAAAACCTAAACTTGTACCAGTTCCATTTTTTCACTGCATATACTTGAGTAAAATATCTTTAATTTAACGCATAAAGTATAAATAAATTCCAAAAATTGGCGGAGTTATATGCATTCAAAGTTGGTTCATTTATGCTGGACCACCCTGTACTTTTGAGTTAAGAAAAAGTCAGGACAGCGCATTGGCAATGTACGGTTGGGTTGAGGTAAAGTCTGGTTGGTGTTAAGTAAGGATGTTTGGGTGCAAAGGAACTATAGGTTTGGATCCGTTGTCTATTGGTCAAGCGATTGTTATGAAACACACCTGTTGAATATTCTGTTTCCATGTCAACCAGGTGCAAAATCACTATGGCGTCCATCCGTTCTACACGTGTCTGGAAGAAACTGGAAACAGCCACGGAGTCTTTCTTCTTAACAGCAACGCAATGGGTAGGAAAAACAATGGGTAGGAAAACAATGGGCAGGAAAAACAATGGGTAGGAAAAGCAATGGGTAGAAAAAACAATGGGTAGGAAAAGCAATGGGTAGGAAAAACAATGGGTAGGAAAAGCAATGGGTAGAAAAAACAATGGGTAGGAAAAGCAATGGGTAGGAAAAACAATGGGTAGGAAAAGCAATGGGTAGGAAATTGAGGGATGGGGAAGAATTACTAGGAATCTATGGAACAGGAAATATGCCATGAAATGCGATATATCATGCAACACAATATGAAACAATGCGATCACATGCAGAAGAATAAAATGCAACACAACACAAAACGGTGCAACACGATACAATATACAGCACAATACCGTACAATGCAGCACAATACAATAAATTGCAATACAATAGAAAACAACAATACAACACAATACAAACCAGGAATATACAATGCAATGCAATGCAATGCAATGCATATCTACCTATACCAAACTGACCTACAGCTTTACCGACCGGGCTCATCTACAGCTTTACCCTAACTCACCAGATCCTTCACCAATTCTCAACCTAAACGACTCCCCAAACTTGACATCTACGCTTTCCCTCCTTTGAACTGCCCCTTGGAGAAGCCACCTGACTTACGCACCGCTCATGAATAAGCTTGTGCCCGGCACTTGGCTTTCACGTTTCAGGTTTATTTATTTTACCCCCAACAGTACAAAATCATGTATACATGAAAGCGCACCAACATTTAAACAATTATAAGGGTGAGTCTGGTAGGGAAAAATCTCGAGTGAGCTTATTGTGTTCTCCTTACATCATATCCAAAAGAACACTAGTCGATTATTTGACCGTCCTTTACAACAAGTATATAACCTATAGGCTATTGTAAATATATTAGTATATTATTGAATCGTGGGCATAAAAACTGGTTACTGAACGCACCATTCAATGTTTGGCTCATCAACATAAAATGGGACAGGAACAGAACGACAGAACCTCATCCACTATATCCATTTCGATTAGAAGCAGGACATCAGAAAACTGTTTATAACCTTCGAGTGGCGTTCTAGAAATGTGAAGAACCCTATTACGATTCTTCTTCTAATCATTATTCTACTATTTTAAATGTTGACGTGATGTTTGTCGTCTGCTGTTTTTTTCTTCAGATTATTCATTCACCCCGTTGCCAATGTTGACGTATAGAACAATCGGAGGTGTCCTCGATTTCTATTTCTTCCTCGGACCAACACCGGAGAATGTCGTTCAACAGTACACAGGGGTACGATTAGTAGGAAACAGCAATAGACACAGATATATATATAGTGGCGCTATATTAATGCCGAATGCATGCCGAGTATAATAAATTATATTTATGGTGTGGCCTACTATAGGTGCTGTTCTTGTATATCTGTAAAACCTCTATGGCTGTCATTAGCCCTTGGTATGGAATGGACTCCAACTGTCTAAACGCCTTGTACAAAAACCTTAATTCGTTCTTTTTGTTACCTTGAAGGTGCGTTATATAAATCTCTATAATGAATGAATGAATGAATATGAATGAATGAATGAATGAATGAATGAGTGAATGAGTGAATGAGTGAATGAGTGAATGAGTGAATGAGTGAATGAATGAATGAATATGAATGAATGAATGAATGAATGAATGAGTGAGTGAATGAGTGAATGAGTGAATGAATGAGTGAATGAGTGAATGAATGAATGAATGAACGAACGAACGAACGAACGAACGAATGAATGAATGAATGAATTCGGCACATAGTGAGGTGTGGTCTAGCATAATTGGTTATTATCGTTCATTAATGTTACATACAGACAGACAAAACATGTTTTATTCGGGAACCCACATAGCATGCAAGTCGTAATTAGTAATTAGGCTACGTCAATTGTCTATCTTCATATTTGTCGGCTGACACAGGAAACCCCAAAGGAGCCAAATGTGTCCTAAGCCATAGCCTCGTGAGACGATTTGGTTGAGAACAGACCCATCGATGTCATTATTCTCTGTAGTTGGTCCAACAACCTGGAATGGACTTCCTTGTCCATTCGACACCTCCCATGCTGTTCTCAATTTCACAAACGGTTGAAGACTGGGTTTTTTCCGCCTGATTATTGGCTAGATATCGCTATATATAAAAAAATAGAAACTAAAGAATATAATCACATACACTATGTAACAGTAAAGCATAAGTATTAATATATCTTACAAGCGTGCAATTGCCTATAAACTATGCTCTTATGCTTTACTGTAAAAGCACTAGGTCGAAGAAGACCAATTTGTTTAAGGGTGTCTGTCTGTTGTTGTTGTGTAAAGCTGATTGGTCGTCCATATATGCCTCCATATTGGGCGTTGGGATTCCAGTTGTGTCGCTATGGTTACAACACCATCGAGAAGATGAAGGAGGCGGTTAATAGGACGAGCGCAGCAGGAATTCCGCAGGTAGGTCCTTACCTGGTGAGGAGGGTAGATAGGTATAGGCCTAAGCGCATGCTTAATGTAGAACCATCTTTCGCGTTCAACGCGTTCCTCCTTATTAACTGGTGGACCAGATAAAAGCCTCTTTTCCTTTTCTAAAGACTAACTCTCTCCTGGTGTCACACACTGGGAGCGCCTCTGATTGGCGTGCACTCTAAGAGACGCTATATAAATTTATATATACAATACAATGCAATTGAAGCACACCTATTTTTCTTTTATCTGTCTGACTGTCTAATTCCCTCCCTATACCGTACCTCCCTAGCGTGTGAGAGCAAGTGGTGAATCCACCCAAACATTCACTACAAATTCTTCTGTCTGCAGCCTATAGGTATAATTTTTGACCAGAACGTTAGCTTTTCAGATCACTTGAGCCATCTTTTCCGCTCATGCTTCATGCACATCCGTGACGTTTACAGAATCTGCTTCAAAACTTCATCTGATCGCCAGTAATTGTTCAATAGTTGCTCAAATCACTCATTTTCCTTAACCTATAGACATCACCCAAATAAATCGCCTCCAAACTATTCAGTCTAGGTTTCTGTGATGTTTGTGTGGCTTATTTTTTACCACTAGCTTTTTTTTTTAGCTACCATCACTGATTCATACAATTAGGTTTAAAAAAGTAACTGCACAAGATCTGATTTTCAATTGCACAAATTCCTTTCCCAACTACACACTTTGTATCCAGCTGCACGTTAAATAAGTCTTGATTTGTTCATTATTAAAACCAATTGGACGCATTATTTCTTCATTATTATGTTCCTCGTAATTCGCTCTGTTCTTCCAGGACATTCAATATGCGGACATCGATCACATGAACGAGAGTATGATCTTCACGGTCGACAACGACCACTTCCCTGGATTAGCTGAATACTTTACTGAACTACGCAGCAAAGGAATGCGCACCATCATCATTCTGGTATGGAAAGGCTATAAAATGAGCTATATAAGTTGGCTGGGATTGTCAGGATTAGACTGTGGCAGAGAGACAGAAGCTACGAAATTAGATAGCTTTTCTAGCATTAAACAATTGGAGTAATAGAGAAAGGAGTTGACTTTAATACGTGCAACAATAATAGGCCTACACAATTATTTGTACGTAGCCTGATGATTGCTTGTTCTAATTGTAATGCGGACATGAATGAGTTCAATTATTGCGTACTTCTATTGCATTTCGAGCTGGCCTATTATAAACATCCATTACATTACATTATTCTGTGATATTTCACATTGAATTTCGATGTCCAATTGCGCATTTAGTAATGCAGTAATAAAAGCTATACTTACTCACTTGCATTTACACTGCATTTGCACTTAGTTGTAGTGTAGGACCTACACTGTGAGGCGCGGTGTTGTATAGTAGGTATGTTTATTGCCTTGCAACCAGAGGGTTGCAGGTTCGAATCCACCTCAAGACGCCGCGCAGGGCCCTATATATGGCAAGTCCTTCACTCGCGATAATTGCTCAGCGCTTCGGCGTGAAACTCTGATTCAGTGTTCGCATTGTAGTCGGGAGCGCTTCTGAGCAGCATTCTAGAAGGGGCGCTATAACAGGTTCACATACATTCGAATCTAACCAAGGCCATATAGCTATGGGGGTGTTTTGGGTGTTTGAAGACCCCCGAAATGAAAATAATAATAAATAATAATAGAATGCGTTTGCTAGCACATGATGTAAAAATCGTGAAATAAAACCATAAAACTCCCCCAAATGAAAAAATGTGAAAAAATTGAACGAATTGATTTCGGTCAGTTTTTTCGAACCGGGAAACTTGTTACATTTTCTGAAGATTTCTGTCGGACGACTAAAAAAGGTCATCATCACTTTTTTGGGACGGGAAACTGAAGAAACACCCCCCCCCACCCAAGTCAAATCCTGGCTACGGTCCTGTACCTAACTCTGACTGTGTTCGGGTGTTGTATATAGGATCCGTGCATGATCGCAAATGTGTCCGACTACGAGCCGTTTAATCTCGGATTCCAGAACGACATCTTTATAAAATGGCCGAACGTATCGGTCATGCCACCCGAAGATTACGCCGTCACCAACTCTACAACGCTGCTTGGTTTTGTAAGCATGTGGGCCCAACACAGGGGCACACTCACCCCTGGAAAAGTGGCTTTTTTATTAGGGCCTATTGTACATTTTGGGTTTTAACTAATGTCCTTGCATTAAATGACTGATAATACTAATGATATATATACATTTATATATGTATAATTGTATATATATATATATATATATATAAATATATATATATATAAGAGATTATTCTTTTTATTCAGCGTGACGACACGAGTGGAGGACTGAACGGGTATCTGAATTCTAAATGTTCCAAGATGTCCTATAATTATTAATAGATAGAATAGGATAGAATAGAAAAGATCGTTCTTTGTTACTGAACGAACTGGAAACAGGTTAAGCAAAAGTTTACAAGATATACCACTTACACTGTATGATATCGTATACGCCAGAAATTCACAGCTGGCCCCTGCAGGACGTTAGGATGGTGTTTTGCTCTGCGCTGCAAAGAGATTTTTGGAGGTGAGACTTTGCTTTGAAAAAATGTTTCCATGCGACCATGACAGTGCACGCTGCACACCCTAATAAACGTGTGGTAAGATAATTCATTTGCAGTTATTGGGAATAGTTTTTGAGTCTTTCGCATCTGGCCATTGCATTGCAACTCTCTGATCCTTCCCGCATTGCGGAATCCGCAAGCGTTTGAAACCCATGATTCTCGTCGATGGAAGCGTATAATTATTGCTGTCCGTCATGGGCTAAGAGGCTAAGGGGGGCTAAAGCCCCCCAAGAAGACCCAGATTCATTTTTTACCGTGCAAATGGTATCTTTCCCCGGGTTTAGCCCCCCCCCAGAAGGCTTTAGCCCTCCAAGAACGGAAACCAAATCCCATGCTGTCCGGTCTCTGAGGCGACTCTGAGAAGTTTCTCTTGAAGTTGCGCTATCTAAATTTACGATTACCTTTACGGTGATTCACGGTCCGGACTGGCCTAGTTAGCTACACCGGTAAGCTCGAGCGCATTCGTCTGTTGGTTGCAACGGACTGCGGTTCAAGCCCAGGGCTGGGAGTTGACATTCAGAGATTTAGATATCTCGGGCTAGCACGTGTGCGACGCAGGAGCGCAAGCTCCTGCGGAGCGACCTTGGGCAAGTTGCTTACCCATAATTGTCTGTGGGGAAGGCAACGGGAAACCACCTCACTCATCTCATCCCCAGAGGCGTAAAGCCAATGAACCTGCCTTCGGGCAGAGAACCATCATCATCATCATCATCATAGACCTACTTCGATTTGTTCTGCTGTCGTAGGTTTGGCCGAAGGGAAGAGTCGCGTTTCCGGATTTCTTTCTTAATCGAACTCACGAGGTTTGGTCGACTCTGATCGAGAAGCACGTCCGCGTTCTTCCGTTCGATGGACTCTGGATAGTAAGAACCTCTAGACGTCTTTAGCTCTGGTTTATCTGTATTCGTATTAAAAATAATGATATGGCTCATGGATTATTAATACTGTTGTTGTGCTGTAAGCAGATAAGCCTAAGCGTCACTGAGGAACTGTACTGGAAATAAACTAATATGGATTGATTGATTCATTGGTTAATTGATTCAATCAATCAATCTTTTATTGAAACCTTTCGCCAAAAACAAAAAGCAGAATAGGCACAGAATAATATACAACAAAAGCAGTAATATTGATTTATATAGCCTACTAGCTGAATTACCCGGCGTTGCCCGGGACATTTCGGATTTTGTTCAGTCACGTCTGACCACGCTCACACGCCCGGGAAATCTCGGTTTTCGTCCCCCGCCACGCCTGACTCCGCTCCTACGCCGCCCTTGTCACCTCCCCTTCTTCCATCGGGCCCAACCCGGTCCAAGCACTTTGAGTGCCCGGCGTTGCCCGTGAAATTTATGTTTTCGGTCCAACCCGCAGCTGCCACCCGCCAATGTTTACGCTATAGTCAGCATTTTTGCGAAACCGCATGCCAAAAGATCTGCCCTCGGCGAAAAATGAGGTTAAAAATCTATTGGTTCATTGAAAACCGATCGGCCAAAATTATTGCGTCTTAAATACGCTTCTGATACATACAATACGGTAATAGATATTAATTAACGTCAATTTTAAAACCGGCCATGACGTCATTAATGTACTGGTTTCAATCATCAATATATCATCGATGGTTTTAATGTCTGTTGATAATGATGGTTGTAGCCTATGCAAATGGCGTCTTATATTAAACACATGGGTTAGCATTGCGATAGAAAATAAAAAAATTCAAGCTCGAGAAAGGGTAAGATTTTTGGATCGCGAATTCCGATAGTGTTTTCCGCAGATGCTAAGAAGTTGTTTTGTAAATTATTTGAAAAAATCGGTAGCGCGGATGAGTAGATTTTTTATTACGCACCCGTTGCAACTTGTGTTTTATAGTTTTAGATTTATTGGATGGATGGTTGGTTGATTGATGGACGAAGGCTGATTGATCGATTGATCTATTTGTTTATTGACTGATTGATTGATTATTTGATTGATGCATTGATTCATTGATTCATTGATTCTGCTTGTCTAAAATGACCTTGGCATTTTTTAATGATGATGCTGCCGATAAAATGATGTTGCCAAGTTAAGTTATAGTGTGCGCTGTTCTTCAGGTCTTAAGAAGATATCACCATTCGTCTCATTTTCTCGTTGCAACTCTCTTGTCCCGCCATATTATAGACTATACCTCTGCTTTGCGAACTAACATTCGCTTAAATATAGGACAATTTTTAGATTCGTAAGGAACAGAGCGGAGTGAGCCCTATAGAAATAAACACAGTGTCGGAGGGAGGTCCTTCCAAGTTGCATAGTACAAGAGCAATGGATTGATTCCATGCAGTGGCGTAGGCAGGGGGTTCGGGGGTTAACCCCCCCCCCCCCCATATGACATTGGCCCCGGAAAAAGGTTTTTTAAGGTTATTTTTCCATTTAAGTAAGACAAAATAGCAAAAAAACAGGGTTTTCGGCCATAACCCAACCCCCATCAAACATTCCTGGCTACGCCACTGATTCCATGTAGCATAGGACAAGAGCAGTGGATGTATGGATGAATCCTACGGTATTCAACTGGTTTCACCGCCTGTGTTTAAGGACATGAATGAACCGGCGAACTTTGGAACGAATGAGGTGCGGCCGTGGAACTGGCCCGTGGATGCCACACCCTACTGGAGCCTCAAGTGCCCCACTGGGCCACTCGACGACCCGCCGTACAGGACCAGTAAGTACAACGGTCTCAAAAGACGCTATAAAAATGTTCACATGATTATGTATTCTATTGTACATGCACAAGGGCGTAACTGTCTATCGTGACTGTTGTGCCCAGTCACGACCACTTTTTTGTTCTGCAAAGATCTATATAATTTTTTACATGAAAGCATTTGGCTCCCTAGCGCATCTATAGCTTAATCTATATTCGCGCATTGTTAAAATCGCAATGGCAGCAGAGCGGATAGAGTTCAAAAATCCACAGCGAGCTCACTGCTCACAGTACCTTTAAGTACCGTAGTCCTCAAATAGTCTGGTTTCTTAACTAGGTGAAGACATCAATTTTGTCGTACTTTGGACTTCACATGCACTACCAAATAGAATTACTATTAAAGGTCAAAATTAAATTATGAAAATAAAAAAGGGAGC
>OX457048.1:39769861-39772361 GCA_949752735.1 Lumbricus terrestris
TAGGAAGGCCTTATTGTTCCAGTTCAAATTTTATATATTTTACAAATATAAATATTTGTAATTTTGTGTATATACACAGGGGCTTCTATCCCCCCTTAAGCAACCGAATTGAATTGGGTCTATATTATATCATGATTGAATCATGTAATGTCTTCGTGTTGAAATCTAGATTCCTTTTACCCACATTTAATGTCATTTGTGTGCTCTGGTTGCAATAAAAATTGAATTGCATTTTACATTATCATGATTGCATCATATAATGTCTTCTTGTTGAAATCTAGATGAGTTTAAATGCGTTCTATTTTCAATGCAGTCGTCTCAATCCTTTCCGGTGTCTCGTGTATCTTGACGCAGACGATGGAAAAGCGACTGGAGAGCTTTTCTGGGATGATGGGGTCAGCGTAGGTCAGTCAACGTCTGTTCTACCATCTTCATAATACTAGCCATTCTTGCTCTTCGGTGTTCGATAGTGTTGTGCAATGTGGTTTTATGGTCGCCGTTGACCCTATAGTACAGGGCTTTTTTAACGTGCAGTTGTACACAAAATGTGCATTTCTAAATGAATTTGTGCAGTTGTAGAAGCACTTCTGTACAGTTAAAACTAGGTAAAAATGGTCATTGTCCACCGATTGGAAGTAATTTACCACGGAGGATGGGAAGGAAAGGAAGGAGTTGTGCAGTTCAAAAAATTCCTTAAAAACAGCCTTGCTATAGTATATAATTATGTGCACCTGGATGGGTAGATGGTTGCTTCCGTTCAACGACAATGTGCATACTAAAGATCATTAGCGTCACCCTCCTCATTTATCCAGGCTTGGGACTGGCACTGGCTATCATAATAATGATTCATTCAAATCAGTGGATTACTTCAAGTTTAACCATGATTCTAAACACGCCCAGCTTAGATATGGGATCTCAACTTCATCGTATACCTTTTCAACGTTCATTATCAGGCCTGCTGATGTTTATTATTCTATGTAATAATTATATCGACCAAGGTCTTATGCAATAATTTCGTGGATTTTTATTATGATTATCGCTTCACGAGCGACGTTGGATCCTGCTTGGGACACGTATACCAATAGACAAAGTGTTTACTGTGCTTAAAGGGCGGGTTGGCGAGATAAATTCCGGGGTACCCGAGGCACAGAAGTCACCGGCCTCTGAACTCTCTTAGGTTCTGTGAAACAGAATTTTTTTAATGAATTGAAATAACAAAAGTGAAGGTTGAACATACGATTTAATATTTATATACACAATATGATTTATTCATTTCAGTCGATAATATTTGAGGTTTAAACTCAACTACGTTTAACCAATTTAATTTGATATTATGCATTTTTCACAAATTGAGTTGCTGTCTGGTTTGCTCCAGACACTTACGAGAATGGAAAATACTATTCGGTTAAGATGGACGTAGCAAAGGTAAGGCGATATAGTTTACGAAGTGTGTTAGTAGTTGTAGCATTCTCCCATTATAATTATAATCTTTATTAATATTTATTTTTAGAATTAGACTACTGCTAATTGAATCTGGTTTTGTGGAATTTTATCCCAAAAGCGAGCGACAAATAATTGATAAAGATATTCGAAGATGATTTTGTTGTTGTTGTTGTTGATGGTGACGTTGCTGCGACTGCCGCTGATGATGATCGTAAATTAATCACAATGATAATAGTAATGATGGTGATGATAATGATGATAACGACGACGACAACGATGACGATGACGACGACGATGATGATGGCGATGATGACGACGACGCCGACAATGATGATGACGATGACGCAATATTTATAATGATGGAAGATGACAAAATGGTGATGATGACGACGACGACAACGATAATGATGATGACGACGATGATGATAATGATGATGATGATGATGACGACGACGATGACGATGACGATAGTCATATCAATGGTAATGGAATAAAAGCACTGATATTACAACAGCAATTATAGTATTGAAGATGATCCGAACAATGGTAGAAATAACAATGGCGTTGTTTTTTAAGGACGAATTCCGCTTTCGGATTCAGCACAACAGCATTCAATCGGAGATGACCAACCTACGTCTGTCGTCCGTTCAAGTGGTTGGAGTGACCAAAGCTCCAGTCCAGGTCTTGATGACCAAAGGGACCGTCACCATTCCAAGTTCCGATTACGTTTATTCCACCACCACAAAGGTAGGCTATACAAAAAAACTATACATGCTGACGAAAGATCTCATCATTATTTTTCTCGCTTTCATAAGTCTATCTTTCCGTTGCTATCAGTTATTTGAATTGTCAATATATTCATTCATCAATTAGGGAGCACAGTCTAATCTAATCTGTAATCTAAACTAATCTCTTGTCTAATCTATAATCTAATCTCTAACATAATCTCTAATCTAACATGATCTAATCTATAATCTAATCTCTAACATAATCTCTAATCTAACATGATCTAATCTATAATCTAATCTAACCTATTCTATTCTATAATCAAATCTAA
>OX457048.1:39774861-40149861 GCA_949752735.1 Lumbricus terrestris
ATGGAAAATTTCCTTCGCGATTCGTCCCCCTCAACTTCTAGACCAAGAACCAAGTCTTCGCCCGTGGGCTTCAAGTCCCCCCCAAAAAACTGAAATCCTGGCGCCGCTATTGCGGCTCACTACACTGAATCGCTTCATAGATATCTTAATCGTAATCGCAATATCGAGATTTCTACAGCGCCTATAAAAGCGAAGTAGCGGGAACCAGCTTATTCACAGTCGCTTAATCAGAAAAAACAAGGAAATTAACTGGACTCCTTTATCCATTACTCCGCTATGTATATTGACTATATTTAATTTCATTGTAACCAACAGACAACGGATATCGACAGATTGTAAAAAGTATCTTTTTTTTCTGAGCGTAGTCCATCCTACGGATATACGTACGTTGATGCCGATACGAATTCAACACACGAAACCATTCGACTGCATCGTCTACCTGGCAGTGCATCGATGTTCGGCGAAGACGTTGAACAGGTGAACGTCTACCTGGATTACCTGAGCGACTGGCTGATTAGAATCAAGGTGAGCCATCATCAGAAATGCATCGTCTCATCGTAATGGTATCGTCTTCACTATTGCAGCGTTGGCAACTCAGTTCATAAACCAAACATTGAGTCATTGGTGCCCGCACATTGGGGCAAGAGGAGGCATTTACCCCTTTCTGGATAATAATTGACACTCTTGCCTTTCTTTTTTTGGCTTTTGACAAATTTCTTCGAAACGAAGAACCGGACTTCTTTATCCATTCCTCCGCTATGTATATTAACTATAAAACTCTAGTGTTATTACGCTAAATGATTAAACGGTGCCATAGTTCACGGTCGGTAATTTGACGTAATGCCTGTTAATTACTCTTGACCAGATCTTATGGCCTGCAAACAATTCTTTGGAAATTTAATATTTTCTTTACATCTTATTTTTACCTGCCCTATAACTCCCACGAACCTGACGCGAAACACCTGCTGAAATTGTATGACTAGCGCCTCCATTGAATGAAACACAACGCGGAATTGGGATAGGCCTGTCTGCATTTAGAAAATCTCTATGAAAAATATCCATGTCATTAGTTTGCATTTTTGCATTTTTCTAAGCTCTTGCTGAAAACGATTATCCAAGACCATTGTCTCTTGTCATCTTCTGCAAAATATCTTAGAGCGCCAATGCCTGCAATGAATCCCATTGTCTGATAAAATTAATCGATTATAATACTTTACCATTTTCTGTCTGTCGGAATTCCAGATTTTTCCAGTCGGCGCGGAACCAGTCTATGAAGTACCGGTTCCCTTGAATCTGCCTACACCGGTTGACAGCTCAACTCGACTCTACTCCGTGGCTTATGAGACTGGTCAAGAGCCTTTCTACATTAGAGTCCAGCGAAGGGAAACCAGTCAAGTCGTGTGAGTCAGGAAGAGTTTGAAGGCTAAGACTTAAATCGCCAAAAGTAGCAGTTGGTTCCCTTGGCCGCTTTACAGATTGTCATAACTTTATGGAATGTTAATTCTTCTTCCACTTATCCGCTTTTTCCTTTTCCAGGTGGGATACGTCGATTGGTGGATTGACCATTTCTCCACAGTTTCTCCAACTCGCTGCTCGACTTCCGAATACCTTCGTCTATGGACTGGGAGAGAATTCGCGATCGTCCTTCCGTAGAAAGTTTGAGTACGAAACGGTCGCCATGTTTGCCAGAGATCAACCACCGGGAGATGTAAGTACGCAAAACATAATCGAAGAATCTTTGTATATATAATTTATGTTTATAAACATACATGTATATATAATTCAATGCAATTCATCCATCCATCAACCAACCGACTCAAGACTGAAAGCAATGCCCTTTCACTATTCTGAGTGAAAAAGTTCATAGGTCGCAAGTCGCAACCCACTTTATCCATCCATCCATCTATCCATCGCTAAATAATTTGTCTTATCGGCCTTATTATTTCAGGAAAAAGCTAATCTGTACGGAGTGCATCCGTACTACGTTTGCGTTGACAATACCACAACCGGAGCAGCACATGGAGTCCTCCTGCTCAACAGCAATGCTATGGGTCGGTGGCTTATTCGGTATTCACCTGCCGATATGAATAGCATCGAAATCGTAAAAAACAAGCTGAATTATTGAAGAACGTTTTCCAATGTGAATCTGTTACTGCTAAATTGTTCTGTTGTAATCATGCGAATTATAATTAATCAAACACATTCTCTTGTAATCATGTGAATAATCATGTGATCTGTTGAAATCATGTGAATTATTCAACACGTTCTGTTAGAATCATACATGTGACTAACTATGTATGTTCTTTTGAAATGCATGTGAATTATCAAACACGATATTTTGTGAATCATGCGACACTAGTTCTGAGATTATTTTCTGAGCTGGTTGGTTTCCAGAGGCGGTACTTGGTCCTGCTCCGTCCATCACGTACCGTACGATCGGAGGTCTTCTCGACTTCTACATTGTCTTCGGAGATGGGTCTGAGACGGTGACAAGCAGGTACACACAGGTAACCGCCGCATTGAGCTTCCGATATTTATAATATAAATATCCGATATTTCTATTGAGTTTAGCTGAAAATCATCCTTTGAGACATTGAAATATGTATGTGTATTGTGTATGTATGTATTCGTATGTGTGAGCACGTGTCATAGCACCCCTTCAAGCTCTCGCTACTCAGAGGTGTTCCTGACTACAGCGCTGACACTGAATCCTAGTTTCACACCGAAGTGCATTAGTAGTAGTAGTAGTAGTAGTAGTAGTAGTAGTAGTAGTAGTAGTAGTAGTAGTAGTAGTAGTAGTAGTAGTAGTAGTAGTAGTAGTAGTAGTAGTAGTAGTAGTAGTAGTAGTAGTAGTAGTAGTAGTAGTAGTAGTAGTAGTAGTAGTAGTAGTAGTAGTAGTAGTAGTAGTAGTAGTAGTAGTAGTAGTAGTAGTAGTAGTAGTAGTAGTAGTAGTAGCAGTAGCAGTAGCAGTAGCAGTAGCAGTAGCAGTAGCAGTAGCAGCAGCAGCAGCAGCAGTAGTAGTAGTAGTAGTTATTGTTGTAGTAGTAGTATTTCTTGTAGTAATTATGATAATGACAGCAACAGTGATAGCAGTGAATGCTAGGAGTTACACAAGTTGCTTTAGTGTTGTTGGTATTAGTAACAGTATCAGTTGTGTTAATAAGGGTATTATAATGACATAATTTATTTTGTTAGTACCAGACTACTAGTAAGAGCTGCACCATCATGAGTAGTAATCATAATGATACGAATGTTTTGTTGCAGCTGATTGGTCGACCTTACCTGCCTCCCTATTGGTCGCTTGGTTACCAGCTGTCTCGCTATGGATACAATTCATTGTCTAAAATGCAGGCAGCAGTTCAAAGAACACTTGATGCAGAAATCCCGCTGGTTATTCATTGATTGATTCAATCGTTCATTCGTTCATTCGCTAATTCATTCATTCATTCACTAATTCATTCATTCATTCACTAATTCATTCATTCACTAATTCATTCATTCACTGTTTCATTCATTCATTCACTGTTTCATTCACTCTTTCATTCGTTCACTCATTCATTCGCTAATTCATTCATTCAATCACTCTTTCATTCACCCACTCATTCATTCACTAATTCATTCGCTAATTCATTCATTCACTAGCTCATTCATTCATTCACTAATTCATTCATTCATTCACTAATTCATTCGCTCATTCATTCATTCATTCACTCTTTCATTCATTCATTCATTCATTCACTCTTTCATTCATTCACACTTTCACTCATTCATTCACTCTTTCATTCATTCACTCGCTCACTGGTTCCTCTCATTCACTCATTTTCTGGTCGCAAGATGAAGTGAATGGGGATAAAAAGGACACTGCATTATTTTGTTGATTGTTATAAGTTTTTTAGTATGCTCTATGCAATAGATTGGCACATACATGTACAATTGTACATGCATAATATTATACAGTATGCGAGTTGCGCTGTATTTTATTTCTGATAAATTATCTCAACTGTTTCCTTTCCTAACCGTGACTTCTCGGTAGTTGGAACGGTTCCTTTTGGCGCAGCACCTGCCTCCCATGCATGATCCACTCTCAATCTTTCTAGTCGCATCTAAGTACTGTCCACTTTACCGGTGCTGGGTTCTGGAGCGCCTCTGAGTAGTCGTCTTTAAGGGGCGCTATATAAATCCTTGTATTGAATGAATTTGATGTGTGAAACAGAGTAAAAGTATACGTTACATTGTTTACAGGACGTGCAGTACGGTGATATTGACCATTTTGAGACGCAAAAGGACTTCACTTACGACCTTGTGAACTACGCTGGTCTGCCGCAATTCGTCGATGAACTTCACAACCAAGGAATGCGCTTCATCACCATCCTCGTGAGTTGAATGCATTCGCAACGCAGTGAACAATTCGCATTATAAAGCTTACGCCTCTGCGATCTCTTCAGTAGCCTGGCTCGATTTGTGATCCAATGATTGTGGCTTCGAGCCTGCTGAGTGAGCACCGCACGAACATTTATAGGTGCTGGGATAAAGGAGGAGGGCGTCGCGTATGGTCTTTGTTACCACACAGCGACGTTAAACTGCAAATAGCACCACCCACAGGTGCAGATGAAACTGGCTAAAAACATCTTGGGAGTTCACATGCATCTTCCGTGGTTCGTTTTACTATAAATAATACAACGAAGGACTTCGCCGCTGCGCGTCCATGCAGTTGTGCCAGACCCAAGCGTGAAAGAAGCAGGAGGATGACGCCAATCACACCATCACGCAGTGTCGCTAAACGCAAACCGCAACTACTACTACGTGACGTTCTCCACTGGCTCCCTGTTTCACAGCGCATCTCCTACCGAGTTGCTGCACATGTTTGGCGATGCCGTCTTTCTTGTGCTCTGTCGTACTTGTCTAGCCTTTGTCGACCTGTCTCAGACCTTGCAGCCCGTCGAGCTCTTCGCTCGGCGGCAACGGGTGAGCATTTGGTGCCGCGCGCTCGCACTTCTATGAGACAGCGCCGAGCCTTTTCTGTTGTGGGTCCTGCTATCTGGAATGGCCTCCCACTAACCTTGCGACTTATGTCTAGGCTAAATTCCTCTGCATTTTTTAAGTATCTCAAATCCTAATTTTTAGCTGTGGCTGGGCTGGGAGCGCCTCTGAGTAGATTTCTTGAAGAGGCGCTATATAAATCCTCGAAATGGAAAAAAAAATGAATGAATGAAAATGATACTTGGCTGTGAAATCATTAATGAATATTCATATTTTCGCCTATGAATATTAATGAACAGTGTTTAGCTCTTGAATATTAATTAACAGTGTTTAGCTCATGAATATTAACGAAGAGCTGTGTGTTCGTGTGATGGCGTTGGATATAGGATCCGGCGATAATAACAACGGACCCGGATTACTACCCGCACTCAGATGGCATTGCTGCTGACGTCTTCATCCGTTGGCCAATAGAAACGAATCACTCGGATTTCTATCGATTCAACAGCACATACATGTTCGGATATGTACGTTCAGTGAAAGCAGCTTTTCTTCAACCTTTCTGTTATTTTCCTGTTGTTGTTGTTGTTGTTGTTATTATTATTATTATTATTATTATTATTATTATTATTATTATTATTATTATTATTATTATTATTATTATTATTATTATTATTATTATTATTATTATTATTATTATTATTATTATTATACATCATTTATTTCCGTTTCAAACTGTGCAAACAAATGTGCAGATGTGCAAACGCCTGACAAACACAGGCACTATGTGCTAATTGTTTTCCACAACTAAAACTAAATTAAGTGCATATTAGTAAGATCAGTCGTCCTCTGCCCTGGTGTGTTGTGCAAATGTGCCCCTGAAGGCTATGGCATTAAATCTCTGGGTGCAAATAGACAAACGTTGAAATAAGTAGCTCACATTGTAGCGACACATTATGTAGCGACACATTATTATTATTATTATTATTATTATTATTATTATTACTACTACTACTACTACTACTACTACTACTACTACTACTACTACTACTACTACTACTACTACTACTACTGCTACTGCTACTGCTACTGCTACTGCTACTGCTACTGCTGCTGCTGCTGCTGCTGCTGCTGTTGTTATTATTATCATTATTATTATTATCATTATTATTATTATTATTATTATTATTATTATTATTATTATTATTATTATTATTATTATTATTATTATTGAGGTACTTCATATCCCAGGGGACTTAGGGACTATTATTAAAAGAATGAACGTCTGGTGGGTCAGTCCTCGTCTTTAAGGTGTGAGGTAAAAGTGCCTTTGAAAGCGACCAGGTTGTGGCGTTGAATACAAATGGACAGACGTTGAAAAAGGAAGAAGGCTTCACGTCTGTCACCACTGATAGAAGAGAAGCGGCTGCCACTTTCATTTATGAAGTTTGAGGCCGAAGAATTTGTTTGGATGGGGTGGGCTCGTAGAGTGCTTACACCGAGCTGTCTTTTGATTTTCTTCTAGTGGTGACTTTGCTCCTTCCCGCTCACTCCGCGTAAACCCTTGCAAGCTGCCACGTCCCTCACGACCTCTTCCCCCGTGCTTGTCTGTCTGTCTGTCTGTCTGTATGTATGTATGTATGTATGTATGTATGTATGTATGTATGTATGTATGCATGCATGCATGCATGCATGCATGCATGCATGCATGTATGTATGTATGTATGTATGTATGTATGTATGTATGTATGTATGTATGTATGCATGCATGCATGTATTAAGTGTTACCCTGCTGCGTAGGTCTGGCCACCGGGAGAGACGCTCTTCCCAGACTTCTTCAAAGAAGAAACTCGGAACTGGTGGAGAAACTGCATACTTCGACATCACAGGGACGTATTTCCATTCGACGGACTGTGGATCGTAAGTACATGTAACTAAAGCCGACTTCTACTTCTGCAAGAATTTATTTCATCAACCCAGCTTCTGTATGTGACTCATAAGCTACGAGTTCTTTTATAAATCCAACTTCCATTTTTGACAATTATTTTTCATCAATCCAACTCCAATTCCATCAGGAATCTTTTAATCGATCCATATTATAAGTAAAAACTAGTTTCATTAGGCCTAATTCTATTCCAGGGCTGTTTTTAAGGAATTTTAGAACTGCATAACTCCTTCTTTCCTTTCCCATCATCCATGGTAAATTACTTCCAATCGCAGAAAAAAGACCTTTTTTACTAGTTTTAACTGTACAGAAGAGCTTCTACAACTGCACATTTTGTGTAAAACTGCCGTTAAAAAGCCTTGTTCTATTCCAACTCGTGTGCGAATGAATATATTATTGTACAAATAAGAAATCCGATAAGTCAGGTGACACTGATAGTGAAGTTATGGACGGAGATCGAAGCCTGAAAAAGATGAGTTTTAAGTTTTCAGTTAGATTTTGATGTCTGCCCCAGCTGCCAAGTGTTTTATGACAATGTGCAATTGTGCATACGATTGATTCCACTACAGGACATGAATGAACCGGCTAACTTTGGGACGAACGAGGAGAAGCCGTTTAATTGGCCGGAGAACAGGGAGCCATGGAGCCTCAAGTGCCCCACGGGACCACTCGACGATCCACCATACAAGCCGAGTAAGTCCATCACGTCTGTCGCTAGTTGAAAACTGTTCTCTATGATGATTCACGCTATCGACTATCAGCGTCAAAGCTAAGAGTTGCATAACAAGTGTATGATGATGATGATGATGATGATGATGATGATGATGATGATGATGATGATGGTGGTGGTGGTGGTGGTGGTGGTGGTGGTAGTGGTGGTGGTGGTGGTGGTGGTGGTGGTGGTGGTGGGGGGTGGTGGTGGTACTGGTGGTGGTGGAGGTGGTGGTGGTGGTGGTGGTTGGTGGTGGTGGTTGGTGGTGGTGGTGGTGGTGAAGATGACGACGATGATAATGACGATAACGGTGATGCCCATCATAGTAATGGCCTTGGTTTGTTGTTTCAGAGGCGATCTGGGGACCACGTCTGTCTGATAAGACCATCTGTCTCGTTGGTCTGCAGACCGATGGAATTCGCAATTACAGTCAGTACGATGTTCACAATATCTACGGTTGGAGTCAGACGGAACCAAGTCTCAGGTAAATAATATCTTTTCTATTTGATAATAAATTTTAAAAAATACGAAATAATACTATAGAATGATTTGTAATCGCTAATAATCAAGTAAGTAACTATGTATGTATGTATGTATGTATATGTATGTAACTATATTCTTTATTAACCTGTTGCCGACAAATAAGTAAGTAAGTGAGTTAGTTAGTGAGTAAATAAGCAGGTAGCTGTATTCTTAATAAAAACCACTTGCTAATAAGTATGTAAGCAAGTAGGTATACAAGTATATACATGTTCTTTATAAGACCAATATCTAGTGAGTATGTGGGCAAATAGGCAAGCATATGATTATTCTTTCTAAGACTAATTGCATACCCATACTCTGTTGAATATGGGTCTTAATGATATTCAGCCATCAATATGACTAGAGCCAGTGGCGTAGCCAGGAATTTATAATGAGGGGGTTATGGCCTGACTAGATGCCCTTCCTGACACCAACCCTACAGTATTGCAGTAAATAAAAAAGGAATAAAGTAACAGAGAGAATAAAGTAAGAAAAACAATTGTTACTACAACCCTCTAACACCCTAGTCTATATGCCACTGATTACAACATGATAACTATATTTAAGCGACTTGCAACAATTGCACTTAAGTGACTTAACAAACACCCAATAAACAGAGTCCGAATTATATATAACATTCTAACAATAAAAATAAATTATATTCTGTCACGGGACTGTTGGGGTAGTGAGTGGGTTTGGTTGGGGTAGTAGCCTAGTTGTGCGGGACGTGACTCTGGAGTAACGGTAATCGTAATCGTAATCTCCAAATTTCTATGCGTCACACGAAAGCCAAGCGCAAGGGCACCAGCTTATTCTCGAGCGCTGTCGCTTTCTCTTGCAGGGCAATTCAAGAGGCGACTGGTGAGAGGAGTATTGTAATAACACGGTCAACGTACGTTGGAAGCGGGGTTCACAGTGGACACTGGTTGGGTGATAATGACAGCGCGTGGCCGCACATGCTACAGTCGATTATAGGTGAGTAGGAGACCAGTTTCTTTCTGCACAGACCATGGCACCAGTCTTTGCACAAATATTTGACAAATGCATGCATTTAGAAAAGTATAGTATGTGATTGTGTTTGTAATGTATGTATTTATGCATGCGTGTAATACTATAGGTGTGCGTATAACGGTATAATTATTATACAATGTAATTATTGTGTGTGTATGCAAGCATATTTTATCAATGTTCTTACATGTGTAAACACAATATAGTCTGGATCCACAGAGGTGGATACAGGAACTTTTAAGGGAGGAATTTTTGGTCTTTGGTTAAAAAAACATTTCTTTGTCTTTAGCAAACTGATGACCTTTTTAGTATTCCTCCCAAAAACACCGTGACAACTCCGGTTATTTGAGAGCAGGTTGCTGTTTTTAGTTAAAATAAATGCTACTTTCCCCCCGCTCTCTCACCTTTTCCCGCGCTACATATTGATAGAAAGCTTGAAATCTGATGGGGGTCACGTCCTGTGAAAATCTCTGAATGGGGGGAGGGCATGGCCGGATTGTCCTCTGGATCCGCCCCTGTAGATCCAAAAATGTTGAGCACGCACCATGGAACCTCTTTCTTTGTCATTTTCTAACAATAAGCTCATTATGCATGTTTGTGAAGATTACGATTAAAGATGATTATTTGTGATCACAGTGGTGATTTACAGAAGTAGATACACATTGTAGAGACGATTAATCATTCTGATTTTAATTTGATGAAGGCACTAATAATAAATAAATAAATAAATAAATATAAATAGCCAAAAGTTATTGCAATGTCATTTGAATTGAAATACTTCTAACATGTAGCGTTTGTTGTTTCATTTATTTACGCCAGGCTGCCTCGACTTCAATCTCTTCGGAATTCCTTACGTACGTATAAACACACACACACACACACACACACACACACACACACACGCACACAATGTCATGACCCTTAGCGGAACAACTTCTGCTTTGACTGATTCGATTCAGGACATTAATTCTATAATAAATTCAATTGATAATCTTGAGTGTCCTAAGCAATGTTCACAGGAAGGGAACTCGAATTTATTTAGTGTCTGAGCGTTTATAAGCGTTTTAAATGTTCTAAAGTGCTCTAAAACCAGAGCAAACCAATTTTCTAGTAAAAACCAACTTACCTGTTAGAGTCATTGTTCTAAACAAAGCAGATGGAAATTAATTTGCAAGAATAATTATATATACTCGGAAGTGGCTTTTTCGACATCTCTTCATTTGGGGGATACTATTAATACGGGGGATACTCTATTTCGTGACACCGGTCAATAAAAGGAGGCAGCTTCACGATCATAATCAAGATCACGATCCATATAATTATGATCAGAATCTTAATCAGTCGCTTAATGGTCGTGTTTCAAATGACATAGCACTGTAATGCTTCTTAATAATAATATTATTATGAGGCACTACAGTGCTAAGTCATTACAATACAATATAATATATTCACCTGTCTGTACAACAGATTGGAGCCGACATCTGCGGTTACTTCAACAACGCCACTGCTTCGCTTTGCAATCGATGGACGCAACTCGGAGCCTTCTACACGTTCTCACGAAACCATAATGGATTCGACTATCGGGTCAGACAGAAGATCGACAGCTTTTTTCAATAATGTCTAGTTGCATTACTCTGTTTATCATTTCTATCCATCAATCAATCTTACTTGAATCCCAAGGACCCCATGCGTTTGTCATGATCAGTCTTACCTCGGGGTAAATAATAGTAACAATAATGATATAGTAGTAGTAGTAGTAGTAGTAGTAGTAGTAGTAGTAGTAGTAGTAGTAGTAGTAGTAGTAGTAGCAGTAGCAGTAGCAGTAGTGTAACGCCCGCCCCTAACGTCATCCCCGGAGTCGCCACTTCCGGATCATCGAACGATGAGGCCGCGTGCTGCTGTGGACCATAGTTCTTAGAGATAGAGGGAGGACAGGATGAGGTGACTTCCGGGTTAGAATCCCAGCGATGGAAAGGCGGCCAATTATCTCGGCTGCCTAGCTCCCTATATGAAATTGGAGCCTTGCTGGACAACCGCTCACTTCTTCGCAGTATACTGGGAGGTGCGAAGTCTTTAGGCCTAGCCCCAAAACTTTCTGCCAGGCCGATGGTCGAGTGGTATGGCACGTCCGCAGTGGTAAAGGCGGTGGATTTCAATCCAGGGTTCAAATCCACAGCAGATCTTGGTACCGGCGATGCTTCGAGTCTTTCTAAGCGTGACACGACCTCCGTCAGCGCTTCTCTAACGTTAGATTGTACAGCAGAGATTTCCTCTCTTATTTCCTCTCTGACATTTGATTGCACCGCCAACACATTTAATTCTACCAGGGCAATCGCCTCTTGCGTATCTCTGGCATTCAGTTGTATAGACGACTGCATAGAAGTCATCGCTTCATGTGTACTCTTAGCGTTACTCTGAATTGCCTCATGAGTAGATCTGGCATTAATCTGGATTGCCTCTAAGACAATTTCCATCGAGGAAGGCGGCCTCGAAGGTTGAGCAGGGGTCGCAGCCCTAGAATCCTCCAAAGCGCTATATAAATTACTCCTATCTTTATAGCTCGCAGTGAAGATAGTCAGAAGATGTAGTGCAAGTTTCTTATTAATCAATCAAGTATTCAATTAACGTCAGTTACATTCAATGCAATCAATGATTAAAGTCAGCAAGTTTAATTAATATTTCTTATTATTTGCAAAGGCATTCAATGAAAATCAAATGCAGAAAATTCAATGCCAACACCTTTCAAGGCAAACACCTTTCAAGGCAAACACATTTCAATGCAAACACATTTCAATGCAAACACATTTCAATGCAAACACATTTCAACGCAAACACATTTCAACCGGAGTAGGCCTAAATTAAACCCCGATTTACACTCAAGTCCCACGGCCAATTTCAATTCAGTCCAAAATATCTAAATAACCGATCGCTTTTATTTCCCTTATAAAGCGTACCTTATTTCCGAAGACAAGGGACAAAGCCGACAGTGTGGGAAGAGCGGCGACGATGTGTCGAATTCCAGAAGATGCGACGAAGACACAAGAAAGACGTCGATGTTGAAAACTCAGAAGAGAAACCAGCTAAATCCGACGCTGATTCCACGCAATGAACGATTTCCACGTTGCGTAGGTTAATATTCGGCTATTTATCCAAGCCGTTTGAGAAAGACGCCCTTAGGCCACACTTTACCAACAAACGCTTCGCAACACAATTTCGAGGAACGAGAGCAGAGTGTAGACGATTAGATGCCCACGATATATCACTCCGTGTGACAGGGCGTAGAAAGGCCTTGTCGTTAAATCCGGGAGAACAACCGATGCGATAAATGCGCCGAACAGAACTCCAACAACGACGATTATATTTCCGCTCCGAACAGAAACGATAAAGACTCCATGTCATCAACTGCGATACATCCACTTCTCTTGAAATTCTGGCCACGTCTGTATACATCCACTTCTCTTGAAATTCTGGCCACATCTGTATACATCCACTTCTCTTGAAATTCTGGCCACATCTGCTTCTCAACTGCGCGCTCTCGCTTTTATTACTGCCTGAATCGCAGAGCGTCCCCCTACTACGCATGCGCAGCTATAGATCTGCGCGCGTAGATCCAGCAGCTGTACAGCTGTCTCAAGGCGGCAAGAATCAGCTGCCACGTGAGGCTTTCTGTGTACCTCTGCTGTCGGTCTGTAGTTCACTGTCTTTCTCCTTCTATCTCTCCTTCTGAAAAGCGCCATCTGCCGTCAATCACGTACGCACCAGATGCACCAGTTCAACCCTGAGAAAACGTTGCTATTTTAACACATACAGAGGCCTACACGCCTACAGGTGTACCTCTCTATCCGTCTCCCTGTCTGTGCTTGTCTGTCTGGCCGTATTGCTCTCTCACTCTGTCCATTAGACCTCCTAGGACGAAACCGTGAGATAAATTGCCTAATCGTTGACAGCAGGCGGCGATGTCTTTGAAGGCCGTCGACTAAGCGTGCGAAATTACACGAGTCAAATGAAACAGCAGCGACTGCGGTCGCTGTGACCCCTGTCAAGCGCAAATCAACATTAAAATCTAGGTCACGCGAAGCACCGAAATAAAACAAATATAATATTATATCAGATCCCTGAAACCCCATAATCGATCAAAAATTAAATAAAAATAATAATATTAGCGACCGAACTTGTAGCGATCGCTACAGTAGCAGTAGCAGTAGCAGTAGCAGTAGTAGTAGCAGCAGCAGTAGCAGCAGCAGCAGTAGCAGCAGCAGCAGTAGCAGTAGTAGTATAGTGACAGTAGTGAATAGTAGCAGCAGTGGAAGTATTAGTAGCATTGGTAAGAGCAATTGTCAAAAATTAAGATTATAATAACGACGAAGTCGATTATGGCATCGGCGACGACGACGATGATGACGATGATGGTGATGACGACGACAACGATGGTGATAATAATTATCATTATTATTATGTGACACTACAACAGGACCAGGATCCAGGTGCGTATGGTCCTGAGGTTGCGCAGTCTGCGAAGTTCATAACCGAGATCCGTTATTCTCTGCTGCCGTATCTCTACACTCTCTTCTTCCGAGCTCACATCGATGGACACACCGTCATCAGACCTCTCTTCCACGAGTCAGTCTATTAATATATATGCATATATATTATATATATACATACATACATTCCAATATACATACCCACACATATATGTATATATATTTATACAATCCGGTACATGCCTCTCTTCCACGAGTCAGTAAATCCCTATATATATATTATACATATATATTCATATATATACACATATATATGTATATATAATATACACAATCCGGTGCATGCCAGATACCATCTCTTCCACGAGTCAGTCGTCGCAACTCGCGCATACTCATTTTTTATTGCCAGTATGCAGTGCCTAAAGTGTGGAAAAATAAGTGCCTGGACGCCCCTTACCTCTCCAAAAAAAGTGTCTGGACGTCCCTGACCTTTCTAGTCTGTGCTCGCTAATAAGTGGCTGGACGGCGTTCATATTTTAAAACAAGCGCATGGACGCCGTCCATGACCGTCCAGGCACACTTTAAGCCCTGCCAGTATGCATGCAATTACGTGCGCATGTTTGTGTCTTGATGCCAATTCTTATTCATGTACATGCGTGCGATCGTGCGTGCATGCTTTCGTAATGTAATCTAAAATTTATATACATGTAGCGCCCCTTCAATGTACCGACTCAGTCACTCAGAGGCGCTCCCGACCGAGATCAAGCGGGAAAAACAATCTTCAACAGTTTGTGAAATTGAGAACAGCTTGGGAGGTGTCGCATAGTCAAGGGAAGTCCATTCCAGGTTGTTGGACCAACCACAGAGAACGAATATTATCCATGTACGTATGCATGTATATAAGTATGTATGCATTGTATTGTATATACTTATGTATGTTTACATATATGCATGCATATTCTGTGTACAAATATGGACAAGTTTGGAAACGTATGCCATTTGGCGTCTGTCGTATATCTGCATGGCATTCTCCGAATAGTCCCGCCTAAACGGTGTAGCGCTCGTGAATAAGCTGGTGCCCTGCGATTGTGTTTTGGTATTTACAAGTAATTTTTACAATGTTTAGGTTTAAGACGGATCTAAACGCGTACGACGTTGATGCACAGTTTCTGTGGGGGCCAGCCCTACTCGTCACCCCAGTCATTGAAGAGGTGGGCTATTATACTTCATCAGTATTGCAACTGTTTCAGGTAGAAACGATATTATATAGGGTGACACGAAAGTTCGTTCACCGTTTTCAAAATGCGTTATCTCAGTAACGGCTTCATATTTCTCTATAATATTTTGTCAGTGCATACATCAGTCAAATAAAAGATACTGGTACAAATTTGATTTTGATCCGGACCGTTTTCGCCATTATTCATAAGAAAATGTAAAGACGACCATTTTTGCGGAAAAACTGCGTTCATCAAATTAACACATGCAGTAAAGAAACTGTGTATAAGCCTAGCCTCGTATACAAGCGTGACAAGACACTGTTGTTACCTATATATGACATACACAGACGTAGGCTATTAGCGTACAGTGTCTGAGTCTCGTTCTGCTTAATGACAGCACTGAGTCTATCCGATATAGGAAGAGTACATGCACGTTCCGCTAGCTCCAAGGATGAAGTTTAGTCCGTCGGTAATGGCTTGGGGTGGGATGACTGCCAGAGGTCCCACTAAACTTCAATTTGTGCCAAATGGTACCAGACTGAACTCGCAGTACTACGTACATCCCCAACATGCAGATCGTGAAGCCAGTGTTCGAGAGCGAAAATGACAACGGCAGTGTCATGCAACGAAAGTTATTTGTTGACAATGACCTAGGAGTATTTCAGCAGGATGGCGCACGCTGTCATACATCAGCTGTGACGACAAAGTGGCTAGACGACAACAACCTCCCGTCACACATAAAGCCGAAGGATTGGCTAACCAACTCTCCGGAGTCCGGACCTCTCTCCTATTGAGAAGTTCTGGAGTATTTTATCACTCAGCGTTTATAAAGATCCTGAGCCAAAGAACGATGATCAGCTCAAGCATCGCCTCCAACGAGCGTGGAGATCGATAGCAGTTGGGAGTCTTCAGAGGCTGATCCAGCCATGCCGGATAGAGTCAGTGCTGTCGTTGGGCAGAAAGGAGACACTGTACGCTAATAGGCTACGTCTGTGTATGTCCTATATAGGTAACAACAGTGTCTTGTCACGCTTGTGTACGAGGCTCGGCGTATACACAGTTTCTTTATTGTGTTAATTTGATGAACGCAGTTTTTCCGCAAAAACTGGTCGTCTTTACATTTTCTTATAAATAATGGCGAAAACGGACCGGATCATAATCAAATTTGTACCAGTATCTTTCATTTGACTGTTGTATGCACTGACAAAATATTATAGAGAAATATGCAGCCGTTAATGAGATAACGCATTTTGAAAACGGTGAACGAACTTTCGTGTCACCCTATAGATCCATGAATTATAAGCTACGACTGTCTCTTGAAACGACTATACATAGTAAAGCAATGCAATACGTTCATTAATTAAAAAAAATGATGCGCTTTAGAAATTACTGCAATTACATTATAGAATACAATACAAAACGTTAATTAATTACATTGATTGCTGTAACAATATTTTTGTGATTACAATGATGAATCTTCTATTAGATTATCAATAGATTATCAATAGATTATCTCTTTTGTATTGATATTATTTCGCTGTTTTCTTTTCAGGACCAGACTTCTGTTTGTGGCTACCTGGCTAACGGAGCCAGATGGTTCAGCTTCTTTGACGTAAGCCACAACAATCGGTCGAGTTTTCAGCTTAGAATGCTTTGCTGTGTTATAGATCCTTAACTGTACAACTGTCAGTGACAGTCTACTAACTCATAATTATGTTTCCAATTCCAGTCACTTTAGTAGTTTAGTATAATTCCTATGACTGTTCTTTTAACCGAGATTTTGTCGTGAGCGCCTATGTCGTAGATGTTCTTTGCCTTATAACAGAAAAGTCACAGATTCGAATCTTCTGTACGTCAATACACTGCGGAATAAAAGCCAATGAACTTATATTCGGCTAGAATGATCACACACACACACACACACACACACACACACACACACACACACACACACACACACACACACACACACACACACACACACACACACACACACACACACATCATCATCATCATCATCATCATTCGTCATAATCATTTTCTCGTGAAAAAGATTTTGCGGTTATGTGTATTACGGCCCCTTTACGGATATAAATGATGATATTTCTATTAATAAAGTAATAAGTTAAATCTGATTTTTTCTCTGTAGGGTTTGGAGGAACCTGCAACTGGTGCGGTTTGCTTTGACGCCCCTCTTGACCGAATCCCTCTCCACGTTCGCGGGGGACAAATAATCGCCACCCAGGAACCGGCAATCAACACGAACCGCAGGTGAGAAGGAGGAGGAGAGGGTCATGTGTGCATGTGTGTATGTGGGTATGTATGCATGTATGCATGTATGTATGCATGTATGTATGCATGTATGTGTGTGTATGTATGTACGTATGTATGTCTGTGTGTATGTATGTATGCATGCATGTATGTATGTATGTATGTATGTATGTATGTATGTATGCATGTATGTATGTATGTATGTATGTATGTATGTATGTATGTATGTATGTATGTATGTATGTATGTATGTATGTATGTATGTATGTATGTATGTATGTATGTATGTATGCTTGTATGTATGCTTGTATGTATAGTTGTATGTATAGTGTATGTATGTGTGTATGCATGCATTGTTTGCATGTATTTATGCATGTATGTATATGCATGCATGCGTTTTGATCAAAATTTAAGTCACAATTTAACAGATTGTATTTGATTTAAACACAACTTCAATTTAAATTTGATTTACATGGCAATATTTAAATAGCATTTATGTGTCTTACCTGTATTACCTTTTGATTGGAAGTCTTTCGTCTTACATGTTGCTGGTTTTCTTACCTCTTGTAACTTGTTCATTGTCTTTTCTTACCTCTTGCTTGTTGATTGTTGTGCTTCAGTCGCCTGAATCCATTTGGTCTGATCGTGGCACCGGATGCGTTGGGTTCAGCAACAGGAGAACTGTTCTGGGATGATGGCGTCTCAGTTGGTCAGCATCTACTTATTGTCACTGCTTGGACGCTTTATCTTATTCTTATCTGATCGACCAACTTTTATTCTGTTATTTTGAGTTACTAGTAATTAATCTTATCCAATAATTATTGACTTTCATTGTTGCGCTGTCTTGATCATTATGGAATGATTCGATCATATCATGATCTGAATTCCTACATGGTTCTTGTCACTGCTTGGACGCTTTATCTTCTCTGATCGATATAATTTTATTATGTTATTTAAGTTACTAGTAATTAATCGAATCTAATCATTTGACTTTCATTATTGCGCTGTCTTAATCATTAAAGATTGATTCTGACTTAAACATTATACATGATCTGAATCCCTGTATGGTCCCTGCTTAATCCTTTCTCGATTCTCTCCCGAATGAGCGCATAGCCCAATGTAATCTTTGCACATTATTATGATACTAGCCACCTTGATCCTCAGCAAGTTAGTCAGCATTTAGTCAGTCAGTCAGTCAGTCAGTCGTAAGTCAGTCAGTCAGTCAGTCAGTCAGTTAGTCAGTCAGTCAGTTAGTCAGACAGTTAGTCAGTCAGTCAGTTATAGCTAGTCAGTTAGTCAGCTGGCTATTCACAGTCGAGTGACTTACAAAGGACAACTAACTGACATAAAGTCTTCTTTGTTTTCTTGCAGACACGATTAACACCAATCAGTATTACCTCTTCGACTACACCTTGAATATGGTAAGACCTGCGGCGATCAACCTGTTCTCAACACCATTAAATGTCTTTTTCTGTAATAGCTCACCACCTAATTTGCAACATTTCTTACCTCTCCTTGCCTACGCTCATTGTGCGTTTTCAATTGAATACCGGTACTTCTCAGAAGTTTCCAAGTATATTACCTTCGTCTGTAAGGCCCTACCCTCGGCGCTACCTTCAACTGCAGTCTTCGACTGTTGCTTTCATTTTTTTACCTTCGTATGCCACCCTTATCTTCTTACGATTCGTCTCTTATCTTTGTCTCTTATACCTTCGTCTCTTACCGTCATCTATTACCTTCATCCGTCGCCTGCATCTGATACCTGCTTCTGTAAACCTTCTCCATTCTAGATATGCTGCCTTCATCTCTTACCTTCATCACTTACCTTCGTCTGTTACCTTCATCTCCTGTCTTTATCTGCTGTCTTCATTTTGTACCTTCATATGCTACCGTCGTATCCTACCCTCATCTCTTACCCTCATCTGTTGTGTGCATCTGATACCTGTTTTTGTTACCTTCATCTCAATCCTATATCTGTTGCCTTCATCTCTTACCTTCATCTGTTGCCTTCATCTCTTACCTTCATCTGTTGCCTTCATCTCTTACCTTCATCTCTTACCTTCGTCTGTTATCTTCATCTCTTACCTTACCTTCATCTCTTACCTTCATCTCTTACCTTCATCTCTTACCTTCATCTACTATCTTCATCTGCTGTCTTCGTGATTTTCCTACCCTCGTCTGATACCTTCGTCTGTTACCTTAACCTGTTACCATCACCTGTCACCTTTCCATTCTTCCATTTAACTCCAAAACAGTTATCATCTTCATCATAAAACGTGATGTTCAGGTTCCGTCTGGTTCCAATTCAACGCTGA
The DNA here is from genome assembly GCA_949752735.1 of Lumbricus terrestris. NCBI lineage: Eukaryota > Metazoa > Annelida > Clitellata > Crassiclitellata > Lumbricidae > Lumbricus > Lumbricus terrestris. The sequence continues at coordinate 39,794,313 of OX457048.1, forward strand.
CGGCTCAGACGTCGGCCAGACCTACGTCCTCCTCTCTGGAGCTTCCTGCACTGGCTTCCATCCGGGTGTTCGGAGTTCCTCGGATGCCCTCTGGTGTCGTTACCACGGTGCTCGGTGTCGTGTCACCGGTTGACACCGTCTTCTACGACATAACGACTCAGGTAAGTGTTGGGGTTCATAGTAGTGGTATAACAGTAAACACACTGGCATGAAGAGCGCACGGATTACCTTCCAGAGAGGTCCTCCATTCAACCTTCCAATCAGCAGTTGGCGTTGTAAAACTAGTCATTCATTCATTCATTCATTTCGAGAATTTATATAGCGCCTCTTCAAGAAACCTACTCAGAGGCGCTCCCAGCCCAGCCACAGCTAAAACAGAAAATGTTCGGCGAGCGCCGAACATTTTCTGCTGTCTGTTGTGCGGGCTCGCGGAGCCAAAAGCTCACCCGTTGCCGCCGATTGAAGAGCTCGATGGGCTGCAAGGTCTGAGACAGGTCGACAACGGCTAGACAAGTACGACGCAGCACAAGAAAGACGGCATCGCCAAACAAGTGCAGCAACTCGGTAGGAGATGCGCTGTATTCAGCAGGATGTGGTGGGCGCCATTGATGGCAGTCGACAGTTGAATTCAATTCCTGTAATGATATCATGAATCCGAGGTTACGCCAACTGTAGAGAAGCTATTGTCAGTGTTGCTGACATTGACAGTGTTGTCTTCAGTGTTCTCTGATATTGTCGCTGTTGTTGATATTGTAAGTGCTGTTTACATTGTCAGTGTTGTTTACATTCTAAGTATAATTGCTTACGTTAATTAATTGCGACAATTTGTCTGGCGCCTTAACACGGCCATGCCGTTACAAGGGCGTCTTACATTGTCAGTGTTGTCTAAATTGTCATTGTTGCTTACATTTAAAGTTTTGTTTACATTGTCGGCGTTGTTTACATTGTCATTGTTGTTTACATTGTCAGTGTTGTTTACATTGTCGGCGTTGTTTGCATTGTCAGTGGTGTTTACATTGTCGATGTTGTTTACATTGTCAGTGTTGCTTACATTGTCAGCGTTGTTTACATTGTCAGTGGTGTTTACATTGTCGATGTTGTTCATAATGTCAGTGTTTTTACACTGTCAATATTATTTGCATCTCAAGTGTTGCCATTAGTGTTTACGCTATGTGCTTGTGTTTACGCTGTCAGTGTTGCGTACACTGTCAGTGTAATTTAAAGTATATTGTCAGCGTTGTTCACACTGTCAATGTTGCTGACATTGCCTTTGTTTTTCTGTTGTAGGAGCTGTACCTGTACAACCTGACGCTTCTGATGGACACCAATTGGGTGACCGTCTGGTGGTAACCCTGGGGTTAATATGGGACACCATAGGTCGTCACCTCGTCAGCGTTCCAATGGATTATATTATTACAGAATTATTGCGTGATTGCCCTATACGGGGTATTTTACGATCCTAGGCATTGTAGACTTCAAAGCAGAGGGAGTGATTGATTTGCACTGGGGTTGTTTCAAAGCTCCGCAAGAGGGCCGGTGTATCCCCTCTAAAAGCCCCCCCATAGAAAACTCTATTTCGAAACAAATTCTCCCCGGCGGATCTGTTTCGGAATTAATTCGCCCCCCCCCAAACTATTTACTTTGAAATAAAGTCTCGGGGAGGCATATTTCCAAAATGTAGCCTACGTGGCAGCTGCAACCGCAGGTTTTTCAGTCAATCACAAGTCAGAATGTATACATTCAAGACGCTATTATAACCCACACCCACTGAGAATCGTCGTAACTAAACGTAAATAAAGTATGCTTTAAAATATTTCCGATTGATTTTGCGACTTGCAACAATTTCTCCTTCAAAATTATTCCTATCTAGATGATAATTTTATGAAATCGGATTTTAACACACTAATAGAGTTTAGAAGGATGTGTGTGGGACTGTGGGGTTTGTAGTTTTTAACACCCTGGGCGAGCCAAGCGTTTCTGTGTCCTTTGAAAGAATAAAGACTATTTTGATACCAGCTATTATATCCAACGCGTTTCATGTTGAATCACCAGCGGCAATATAGAATGTAAGATAATCTGCAAAACTTCTAAAGCGCCACTCCAACGCTAGACACAGGGCACCAGTTCATTCACGAGCGCTGCGTTGAGTCAGAAGGTTTGTCCAAAGGTAGTCAGAAGGAAGTCCGAATCTTTAGCCCCCTAAATGCGACTCAGCCCCTCCAAACAAAAAGATGAAAATCTCTACAGCTGCTTACTTTGTAATAAGAAGACTAGACCAGGGCCCTAAATCCCAGGGAGGGAAGGGAGGGAATTCCCTCCCCACTTTTTAACCTGGGAATGGAACGTGAAGGAATTCCCTCCCAACAATTTCTCTCGGATGTGTCACAAATGTTAGGGTCGGAAAGCTGTAGGCGATTGCACGTTGCTCGAATCGTGGATACTTGAAAACTTGCCCTGAGGGATTAAAAACTACACAAAAGGTGTTAATAATTATGTCCATTGAATTTCCGTCTTCATTAATACAAAGCGAGAGGAATTTATGATGTGACATATATATATATACACGGTGTCCCAATTGAACTGATACCCTTTTTGTTTTGGCGATATACTTGTCAATTATAAACGAAACTATATAAAATTGCAGAAAATGTAAGAGGGATACTCCCGGATACATTATCAATGTTTCCTGAAAATTTGATCCAATTCTACGAGCGGAGTCCGAGGTTATGCACATTCAAATTTGGGCAAAGAAAATTTTAAGTTTCCAACATGTAAAAGATAGGAAATTATTGTTTGCAACAATATTGCTGTTCAAAATGTCCTCCATTTGCTCGAATGCATGCTCTAAGGCGCTTCTGCTATTCATTGATTGCATTGTCAACAATCCCTTGATCAAAACGATTCCATTCTTCCACAATTCGCTGTTTGAGGTGGTCAACGTCACGTAGGCCTATGCGAGTTTGATAAACGCGTTCTTGAAGGACGCTCCATGCAGCCCTGATCTTAATCCACTGGACTACAAGATATTATCTTGTAGTCCAGTGGATTAAGATCAGGGCCATAATTGGGGAGGGGGACAAAGAGTTGGTGAAATGAACTCTGGAGTTTCTCTTGAAAGCAGACCAACAGTTTCTTTGGATCGATGAGCAGGAGCACTGTTCTGCTGGAATAGGAAAATTGTTGCAGTCAGACGATTCAAGGCTGCCAAGGATGGACCAGTTTCTGTTGGGAAATTCATTAAAAAATCTTTCTGCTCCGTAATGTTTTTCTTCTCTTAATTTTTTATTAAGCTCGTATCATATTTGCAAAAAACATTTTTATTATTGTCCAATAAAACATGGAAATGACGGAAATTTAACGTCATATTTATTAATTTAGAAAGTAAGGTGCGGAGTTGCAAACAATAATTTCCTATCTTTTACATGTTGGAAACTTAAAATTTTCTTTGCCCAAATTTGAATATGCCTGACTTCGGACTCTGTTTGTAGAATTGGATAAGATTTTCAGGAAACATTGATGATTTATCCTTCTTGCATTCTCAGAAATTTTATCGAGTATCATTTAGAATTGACAAGTATATCGCCAAAACAAAAAGGGTATCAGTTCAATTGGGACACCGTGTATATATTTAGGCCTATATATACATTATATAGCCTACATAGCGCCTACACGTAAACTCAAAATGGATAAGCTGCTAAATACCTTTGTGGCTTGATGCACAAATCCCTCTCCGCAGTCCCTCCCCACCTAGCCGGTCTGCTGATCGACTTGATCTCCTCTAGTTCCTCGGGCAAGGACTACCATGGCCCGACACCGAGCCTTGCCATTGTAGACCCTTCTTTGTGGAATGACCCTCCTTACTCTATCCGTAGTAATAATCTCATTGTGGGTAACACCTTCAAAACTTCGCTGCTTGAAGTCTTTCTTATTTCTTTGGGGCTGAGAGCGTCCCTGAATAGCTAATACTGTAATAAGAGGCGCTTTATAATATTTATAATTTCTCATATACATTACAACACATTACATTCATGATTCATGCCTACATAACATGCATACAAAGTGTGTAGGCAAATAATGTTGAGAGTGTGGGCTCTTAGATGTGAGAGGAGAAATACTGATATCAGTTCATATCAAGAGCACATTATGCAGCATATTCGACTTTAGACTTAAAGAGGATTACAAATAAGTTTAAACAAGTAAAATTCACGAATAAAGTGCGGTGCGTTAAATAATTTAAACAGTCTCCTTTTTTCGTTTTCCAAATTACTTCAAGCAGGATTGTGTCAATTTGTGTGCTGGTAAGTGCGACAAAATAATACAAAATTTATTCACACTGCCTTCTCTATTAAGGCAGCATTTCACATAGCATAAACAATGAGCCATTGCCTAAATCTGTGCTTTCAGAAAAGTCACATACAGCATTGTATCATTATGATCAGTAATCTGTCATTTTTTTCTTCCACGAAAAGAATCTGCTTGTTTGGTTGGAGTTTGTATTTTGCAATCCCAATTTCCAGATTTCTTCGATCAGCGCCCACAGAAGCTAGGTCTATTCAGTCGCGGGAGTCAGAGTTTTCAGAAAAAGATATTTGGCTATTAACAAAATCGACAGGAATCAATGACAAAAACGACAAAATGATATGATAAAGAAGGCCTATTGCTGTGGATTATATACATGCAGGAAGTTATATATTATACACACACACACATATATATATATATATTCAAGGGCGGATCCTGGAATTTTCGAAGGGGGGGGCCAAAAAATTTTACAAATCTGATGAACTTTTTTAGTCGTTTTTGGCCGAAACCAGAGTTTAATTTAGCCCCCACCTCTGGGGGAATTGAGGTTTTCGGAGGGGTAGATAATTGACCGTCTGAAGACAATCATGAGGCGCGCAGCGCCGAGAGTGGTAGGGGAGGGGTGTGGGGAGGGGATATACCCCTCCCCACCAGAAACTTTTTGAATTTTCACATTGCAATGGTAGCATTTTAAGCTGTTATCTTAACAAATTAGCTGTACTTTTCAGTGCTTGTAAGAGTGCCATAAGGTCTCAATAAATATAGACTTTACTTAAAAACTTCTTTCCCGAAAACTAGATGTTATTTTTTAAGTAATCCGCCGGAAATCTTCAAAAAGGGTGTTCAATTTTCCTTCCCAAAACACTGATGAAAGTTTTTGGTCATCCGTGCGAAATCTTAAAAAAGGTGTTTAATTTTTCGTCTAAAAAGAGTGATGACTTTTTAGTCTTCCATGCGAAATTTTCCAAAAAGGTGTTTAATTTCGCATCCCAAAAAACTGATGACTTGTTGTAGTCATCCCTGCGAAATCTCAAAAAAGGTGTTTAATTTTTCGTCTAAAAGGAGTGATGACTTTTTAGTCTCCCGTGCGAAATTTTCAAAAAAGGTGTTCAATTTAGAATTAAAAAAACTGATGACTTTTTGTAGTCATCCGTGCGAAATCTTAAAAAAGGTGTTTAATTTTTCGTCTAAAAAGAGTGATGACTTTTTATTCTTCCGTGCGAAATTATCAAAAAAGGTGTTTAATTTCGCATCCCAGAAAACTGATGACTTGTTGCAGTCATCCCTGCGAAATCTTAAAAAGGGTGTTTAATTTTTCGTCTGAAAGGAGTGATGACTTTTTAGTCTCCCGTGCGAAAGTTTCAAAAAAGGTGTTCAATTTAGAATTTAAAAAACTGATGACTTTTTGTAGTCATTCGTGCAAAAGCTTAAAAAAGGTGTTTGATTTTTCGTCTAAAAAGAGTGATGACGTTTTAGTCTTCCATGCGAAATTTTCAAAAAAGGTGTTCAATTTAGCATCCCAAAAACTGATGACTTTTTAAGACTAGAATAAATAAAATACTTCCCACTACTGATCGAAATATAGTAAGATATAAATAAAAACAAGGAGTAAACATGTGTTATCATTCACCGCATTTTCTTGCACATATAGACTAAACTCAAAACTTAACTTGTTTCGCCCTGAAATTTTTTTGGCATCTGCAAAAAATAAATTACATCCCAAACACTCGGTACGTGACTTTTTGGCGCCGCCGTTTTGGCGCCGCCGTTTTGGCGCCGCCGTTTTGGCGCCGCCGTTTTGGCGCCGCCATTGCGCAATAACATTTGCGTTTTGCAGTCTATTTCCGGTTCAGTGTATACGACGCGTGAAACAAATTGACGAAATCCTTGCTGAAATAGAAAGTGAATGTACGGCTTGTTGTTGCGTTAATTGAAGCTGGATCGATGAAAATATTCCTGGTTTAATTGGAGCTGGATTTATTAAGCGAACGCATGAGAAATGGAAGATATGATCAAGAAAAGAACGCTTGAGATTTGTAAGCTCGATGAAGAGTCTTTTAAATGCGAAAAAGCGGCGGGAGTTCCGACGAATGCTTGAACAATTGAAGCTGAAAGGAGATTTTTTTGCCGGTGAAATAGAAGCTGGATTTTTTAAACAAATGCTTTATTTAATAACAAATTATAAGACATGTGAGGTAGCAGATTAATAAAGTACAAGCGATCAAAGCAGAGGATGTCACATCGAATGATTGAAAAAAACAGGCCCACCAAAGAGAGAAAGTCCCGCTAAGACTGGGCCTATTTAGCTTAGTATAGAAATAAGAACTTTAAGATGACATAAGATTTTAGCACGATAGATCGAGGAAATACAGACTTTAGTGACAACAATGAATATGGTGTATTAAAGACAAAAGCGACAGTTCTTTTAAAAAGTCCATTGTTTTGAAATGTCCATAATTGCAATTATAATAAAAAGGTGTGCAACTGCAAATGTGTCCCAACAGTAAAGAAGGTGTGCAACTGCCAATTTTTGCCAACACTTAAAAAGGTGTGTAATTGCCAATTTTTTAGAAACCTAAACAAATCCATTGGTTTGAATTGTTCATTATTGCAATTGTAATATAAAGGTGTCCCACTGCAAATGTGTGCCAACAGTAAAGAAGGTGTGCAACTGCCAATTTTTGCCAACACTTAAAAAGGTGTGTAATTGCCAATTTTTTAGAAACCTAAACAAATCCATTGGTTTGAATTCTTCATTTTTGCAATTGTAATATAAAGGTGTCCCACTGCAAATGTGTGCCAACAGTAAAGAAGGTGTGCAACTGCCAATTTTTGCCAACACTAAAAAAGGTGTGTAATTGCCAATTTTTTAGAAACCTAAACAAATCCATTGGTTCGAATTGTTCATTATTGCAATTGTAATATAAAGGTGTGCAAGTAAAATAATGATGCTTTAAAGCACACTGCTGTTGTACAAAAAAGTTGTGCAATTGCACACCTTCTTTAGTGTTGGCACACATTTGCAGTGGGACACCTTTTTATTATAATTGCAATAATGAACAATTCGAACCAATGGATTTGTTTAGGTTTCGCAAAAATTGGCAATTACACACCTTCTTTAGTGTTGGCAAAAATTGGCAATTGCACACCTTCTTTAGTGTTGGCAAAAATTGGCCATAGCACACCTTCTTTAGTGTTGGCAAAAATTGGCAATTGCACACCTTCTTTAGTGTTGGCAAAAATTGGCCATAGCACACCTTCTTTAGTGTTGGCAAAAATTGGCAATTGCACACCTTCTTTAGTGTTGGCAAAAATTATCAATTGCACACCTTCTTTAGTGTTGGCACACATTTGCAGTGGGACACCTTTTTATTATAATTGCAATAATGAACAATTCGAACCAATGGTAAATTACTTCTAAAGGGAGGACAATGATATTTTGGCTAGTTTTAACTGTACGTAAGTGCTTCTACAAATGCACAAATTCGATTACAAATGCACATTTTGTGTATAGCTGCACGTTAAAAAAGCACTGCCGGGTACCCGGCTAATGTTCTAATATAGCGGCAGTTTTCTGATTTTATTGAATGCCAGATACGATTGCAACAATTATTATTCAAAAGCTTAACTACATGTACATCATGTGACCACATTGACTATACTCACTGCCATACCATATAACAATTAAGGAAGTTATATTACATTGCGACAAAAAATACTTAACATCAGATTTTTGAACACAGACAAACATACTTTTGCTTAAATCGGAGTTGGATTGTTCATCAATGCAACACCAGTTTAAGGAAGAACATTTTCAGCAATCCAGCTCCAATGAAATTTAATTGTGGTATTACCTAATACCGTAATACGAATAAAAACAAGCTTTGACCCTTTCAGATCAAGTGAGGAGTGTACGTCGAACATACATTCTGAGCTATTTCGGGCATAACTTTTGAACGGCGTGGAATATCATCACAAAATTTAACTCAAAATGTGCGTAAATGAACCGCCTAAAATTACCTACAATTTGATAATTTTTATACTTTAGAATGAGGGAGAAAAAAATTCCGGCGCCAAAACGTCCGGCGCCAAAACGGCGGCGCCAAAACGTCCGGCGCCAAAACGGCGGCGCCAAAACGTCCTGCTTCGCGAATAACATACATTCCATGCCATAAATCATAGTTGGATACTGTTGAAAGATTGTTTCATTTCGATGCTTTATATAAAGACAATGCAATTGCGTGAGAGACTTAGATTGGATTTTAATTACATTTACACAGTTTTTTTATTATAGGTTTTAATTACATTTATACATTAATTCTCCTGTGCATGACTGACACCCTGAATTTTTTTTTGGCCACCATGGATGGGGGGGCCACGTCCCATGGTGATTTGAAATGGGGGGGGCCATGGCCGGATTGGCCCCCTGGATCCGCCCCTGTATATATTATATATATATATATATATATATATATATATATATATATATGCCTAAATAGAAATAGTTTTACCCACCTTTATAGTTACAGGTCTATAGTAATAATAATATTATTATTTTATTGACTTTTTATATAGCGCACCTTCAACGCAATCTACTCAGAAGCGCTCCTGTTCAACAACGTCTATATAAGACAGTTTTTAAACGAGAGAATGGAACATAGTGGTGTGGCCTCTATATACCCAAGGCGGAGTGCAACAGGTAGCCCATTCCAAGTTCTATAGGACCAGCCACTGACTGAGGTTCAATCAACTCTTAGACATGTTTTAACCCCTTGTCAACGCATTTTAGAAGAATGTAACCGACTTGTCTAAATTGATGGTCAAGCATTTGACACTGAAGAATTACAGAAGCGGGTAACATCTCAATTTACTGCAAACCCTACAAATGAGTTGCTGAAGTGGGTGTCGAGGCCTACTGAACACTCACTCAATAAAGTTTACATTGAAGCCATTTACAATAAGAACAATATTTTGTGTAGTTTAACGTTACTTTTATTTGTACAACACATAAACATTGGCGTAGCATTAGGCCTAGGCCTACTGCACTTGGAAGCTAGGAACCGGCTACAGGATGGTAACCGGATGAACTTTTGTTTGTCCTCTCTTTCATCTGAGCACTTATGGTAACCCTATTTATGTTATATTGCGCATTTAATTTTTTTTAAACCAGTTACTAACCTAATATAATTGTTTTCTGGCTGTTGTTTACAAGTGTTTGATGTTATAGGCCTATACTGCCTAGCTGTTTTTGTTGCTATTGTTTTTGTTGTTGTTCGGGTTTTCTTGTTTTTATTGTTGATTCGTTCATTCATTCGTCTTTATTTTATGTTTATTGTTTTCTTTGAAACAGTAATTTTTAATCGACCCTCACCACAACTTGTGAAGTACAATATGCGTAGCTACTGTATGGGAAAGTGGTCTAAAACGGGCCCCTTAAGGCAAGACTAATAATTCTCACAGCTTCGTGAAGTCAATTTGAATTAAATATAATAAATGTACAGGATATTATTTTATTATTGAAATAAATGGCTAATATAATATTTGAGTAACTGGATGTAGCTATTAAAGTTTTAGCTTTTGAAAAATTAGACAAGGGACCCATCTCACCCTATAGCAAAATGGGCCATTGGGCCCCAGGGCCCATTTTACGGTTTTTACCCATACCTTTTCTGGCTCATGAATTCTGGCTAACCACGGCTCTGTTAATAGTCAAACGTTCTCGATTTAGTGTTTTTTCTACGAGTCCGCGAATAATCTGGGCTCTAACCTTGTGGCTCATCGAACTCGTTTTTTGCTATACTCAGCCAGGTAATAATAATTTTCGTTTAGGCTATTCAACAATCCGGTTGAGAGACCGCAACCGGCTACACGAGTGCAATAATGCAGTTGAAACAGTTTTACAGGAACCCAGATAACAGAATACATAAGTCTTAACTAGATACTAATTGAACAGATAGCCTGCAATCGGCGGTAATAACAGCCTACAATGCATTCCGCCCAACGGGGGTTCGAACTCGTTACCTCATGCTACTCTCTACGCCAGCGTGTTATCCATTACTTTACCGCCGCCCCCCATTTTCTGTTAAACAGCGCCGGGGCTATTCGATTGCCGAATCATGATTCATGAATAAATCTAATAATTTTTGCAATACGTGGTAATTTAAGTGGTGGGTTGAGCTATCAATTATAAGAAATTTTGTTTCATGTTATATCTAACACCGCTGTTCAATGAACTCGCAGTTTTTTGATGTTAAGCAATAATTCTGTTAGAAATCCTTGGGCACCTTCCATGATTCCATTCTCGCCAGCTCCATTCCATCCAAAATCGCAAATATTCGAGAACGCTACGATCACTTACTGTCGACGAGCAAAATTTCCTTTGAGATCAATAATAATTATTGGCGTCGCAGCTTCTAAATACTTCAACAGCTCAATGTGTCGGCTTCGAATCAGTCCGACTAGCATATAGACCTAGGGGAGACTGGGGCTAGAAGTAGCAATTTACACATTTCAGCGATTTGCGGTCAAACTTTTCGTCCAAACACTAAACATTGTATATCAGCGAAATCCTTATGAAAAGCTTTATTAGTGAACAAAATATCAAATGTCTAACTATCTTACTCTAGGAGATAAACGAAGTTAAAAAAATATTTTTTTGTGTTACATCCTGCCCCGGCTTGGGGTTGGTTGTAACACGACCCGGGCAAATTGTAACGCCCCATTCAACATTGGGGTAGTTTGTAACAGGACTTATGTGGTCTAGTCTAGGCCTACTGTTATTCACCGTCGTCTGAATCACAGTTATGGCAAATGTAGTTCATAGCTCCATCGGTACATGCCACATGCGACCACTTTTTACAAACTATGCATTGTACCCATTCTTCTTCTTTTTTCCTGAGAGCACCGAATGGCTCACAACAAACGAGACAAAAGCATTCGTCTTCTGAAGAGGATGAACTGGATGCTTTTCGCGATCTTTGAAGAGTCTTCTTCTTTGCCAGTTTCTGTGTCTTGTGACCCTTGACAGCCTTCTTGTTCTTGTCTAGGTTTATTTCATCAGTCCATTGTTTTTTCTTTCCAGGCTGGTTCTTTTTTGTTTGAGGTTTCTTTGAGGTTTGAGGTTTCTTTGAGGTTTGAGGTTTCTTTTTTGTGGACTTCTCATTCTTTTTCTCTTGTTCCTCTTCCAGCACTCGTTTCTCTGGCGTGTCCGTTAGAATTGCAGCGTGTCTTCGCTTTCTTCCACCTTTGGCAACGTTTCGTTCTCCAGCTTTTGGGTGAGGCATTACTATGACAGGATCAAAGGACGACTTCTGATGGTCAGTTGAGACGCCTGCAGGTGACTGTAATGCTGTTGCTGCTACTGCTGCTGCTGCTGCTGACGACGACGATGGTTGCTGATGCTGCCTTGGAGCAAGCAATGCCGACAGAGGCTGTTGATCCTCGTCATCAGAATCAGTGAAAGGTAGTAATCGTACAGATGAGGAGGAAGGAACTGGCCAAGAAGAGGACGTAGATGGGATCATCCAAACGGCAGCGGCCACATCAGTCACATCCGAAAGCACCATCTGAGATTCTTTAATTATGTGAAGCTCTTCCAATTCTGCAGTCATAGATACATCTCGAGAAGGGGAAGTGTCTGGCCGAGGCTCGATCAGCGACACAACATTCGACCGTGCTTCAGCAGGAGGTGAAGTCTGCGGCTATGGTTAATCACTTCTTCAGCCGCATCTTTCATTTCAGCTAGTGTGGTTTCTCCTCTAGAACTTTTCCTTTTGTAAGTTCTCATCTACAGTTTAAAATATTTCGGCAGGATTCAAGTAAAAATAAATATTTTATAATATTGAAGGTGGCTTTGGGGCAGGTTGTAACACCGTTACAAGAAGCCCCTTGAAAAATGTTACAACCTGCCCCGGTCACGCGTCTAAGATGATTACACAAAAATTTCAAACGCCATGTTGGCTGACGAAATACTTCAGCGTGTCATGTAATCTCACATAATCAAGCTTCGCATTGACCATCACTAAGTAAGAATATCGTGCGCCAGACAAAAGCAAGACGAAAAACAATGCGATTTGAAAAACTTACTTTTAGTGGCAAAAATCACACTTTTGGAAAAACGACTCTGTTATGGTGTAACACAGGCAACGCCGAAAGGAACATAAAACGGAAACGATATGACGCATGCTATGACGTGCATACGCTGGTTCCCTGAATTTCAGTTTTCCTTATTTTTACGCTGTTACAACCTACCCCTGTTACTTTTAGCCCCGGTCTCCCCTACATGTACCTGATCCGACTTTAGGGAAACGAAGATTGTCTATCTACATGTAGATGATGTTATTATTAGAGCTGTTGTTCAATTAGCAATTTTAATCGAAATTAATCGCACGATTAATATTTTTAATCGCAATTAACTGCAAATTAATCGCAATACATTTCCTTCAAATATATTAATCTTACTATTTTCTAAGGACCCCTGAAGCACAAAATTTTAATAACTGGATGCATTCTTTCTATTGCAAACATTTAATAACCTTTGCTTAGGTCTATTGAATTTCTGCATTTAGTTTATTGAACAGTTTTGTATGACAGGCAGACTTGAAATACTGTTCAAATCAGTCAACTGCTCAAAATCCATTAATTTTTTCATTTGAGCCACCTTTAATTAAAATGACAGGCCTAGATGTGAAATTAGACAACCATTTTCTGACCATTAAGATTAATTATTTATTCAGCTAACTGTAACCTATTGGCAGACCAGTTTATTTACATTGGTCGGTTCAAGGGATGCTCCTATTAATTAACAATAGTATAAATAGGTCTACTATCGAACCTAATTATTTAATCACAATTTTTCACAAGAGGTTGCGGTTCTTGCCAAACCTTGTCTCAGTTGACCTTCTGCATGTAAACATTTATCATTTGAAACCTGAAATCCATTGGTCTTGCCATCTCATGGAGTTCAACCAGCGTAGTCTGGCGTCTGACGGGGTGAGGAAAGAGGAAACAACCTTAGTGGACGATGCGATGCGAACGATGTCGACGGCTAATCGTTAACGTATAGGCTAACGCATGTTTTGGTTCGCATGCAGGCGATAATTGAGCAAAGAATTGCTACGATTATACTAAAATTCTTTTTTGGAATATTTGCAAAGAATGTATCACTCGCTTTAAGTATGAGCCTTCCGTTTAAAATGAGTTTTTCTGCCTCTTATTCCATTTTAATCAAATCTAACGCGCATGATTAATGCGTTAAAATTTGTAATCGCAATTTTTTTAACGCGTTAATCGCACGCGTTAACGCGATTAAATCAACAGCCCTAGTTATTATCCTAACTATTACATGACTAAAATTATAATAGTTACCATTATAATGTATGATGCTATCATATTAATAGCCTACTATTATTTACTGTTAATATTTGTACAAATAGGGCCTACTCTTTTGTGCAACTAAATGACTTGCCTCCAGTCTTATCTTTCAGATTTGAAACTGAAGAATTTCAAACTGTTTTGTTTCTTGGACACTTAGTAAAACAGCCTCTTTAGGCCTACGAGCCTTACAATGCTTCCCGATTTCGGAGGTTTCGCAGATCCTTCTTGGTCTGTAATAGGCCGACCATTTTTAACAATTTTGGCCTATCTTAATTGTGTCCTAGTCCAGTAGCGGCGCTAGGGGGCTAAGCCCCCTAAACAAGGCCATCCATTTTTTTCATGTAAAAATCAAATATTTACACGATTAACCCTCTTTAGCCCTCCTCCCCCCCCCCCCCAAAAAAGAGACTGACCGTAAAAGAACGGACGAGGTTTGCCAAGCAGTTTGGCGGATATGAAAAAGACCATTTTCCAAGATTTCGACCAAATGACAAAAAAGGTCGTCAGAAATTTTGACAGCTGAAACAAAAAAAATTCTTGAGATTTGGCCGATGATTAGAAAAGTCGTCAGAAATTTTTGCGACTGAAAACGGAAAATTTTCTTCCCGCAAATTCAGCCCCCCTCCCCCCCAAAAACTGAAATCCTGGCACCGCCACTGTCCTGGTCTGCAATACATAGCCATCTACGGCAACTTTGATAAGCTGATTCCCCTTCTGCAAAGTCAGATTACATAATTATGCTAACGTCTCCAGATATTCATTATAATAGTCCAGTCCCCAGGAGCAGCAGAACTTGATACCGGTAGGCTACATAAAGAAATTATTAGTGTAATATTATATTTATTCAAATCTTAAACCTTTCTCTTTATAAGTCTTCTTTCTTTTCCGTGCTCTGCCATTAGGCAGGTTCGAATGTTTGACGTCTCCATTCATCTCTGTTTATAAGTAGGCCTAATTAAATAATAGAGTCATTCTGTAAAGATGCCATCTTGAAATGGTATCATTACAATGTGGAACTCAAAAATAAATTGTTATTATCGTAATCCATTTATTGAAGTCAGACTACTCCTATGCCTATCAGCACTGAAATAGAAGAGCAATTTTGTTAAGGTGACAGCTAAGTGGAAATTAAGAAACATTCCCTCTGCTCGGCGCCACGCTCGGTCGTCCTGATCTCGATCCTGTAACCCCAGTGGCGGCGCCAGGGTTTCAGGATTGTGGGGGGGGGGCTGAAGCCCTAAGCTCTTCCTCTATCTCAGGGGCGTAACTAGAACATTTTCCTTGAGGCTGTTCATGTTGCAAGCGCCGAAGTCGCGAAGCAGCGAGTGCCGAAGGCACGAAGGCCGTACCGACTATGGGGTCTGGGGGAGCGTCGTAAGCTCCCCCAGCGGGATATGGGGCGTATCCCCTGCGACCAGCGCATTTTTAGCTGTGTTGACCTCAACTGGAGTCCTTTTAAAGCTCTTATTTGCCAGCTATTTATGAATGACAGTCTGAAAACTTCAAAAAGAAGTCGTTTTGCAGAGTAGCTGATTACCAGGATAACAAAGTCAAAGTTTTATTGTAAAAGAAATGGGATTCGTCTTTACCATAATCAAAAACGTTAAAAATGTAGGCCTATAACACGCTTATAAGTTTACTGTCATATGGCCACCGTATTGGAAACCCTTTATGGGTTTTACCAGCTCGATCCACCCAAAATGTGTAACTTGAATTCCTAATTTCAATTGTTTAAACTAATTCTATGAAGGCTTTAGCCTATACATTGTGTATCTTGCAACCATTTCTTAGTGTTGAGCCACTGGCACTAGCAGAGGCGTAGCGCCCGCCCTCCGTACCCTTCGACCGGAGGGGGCCCCGCAAGAAAGGGGCCCCCAAAGTGGCAAAAATGTAAGGTGTAGCTATAGATAATTAAGTCACATTTATTGACGCTGCTACACAATCCATGTTGGAAAGCACTGTCAGAAAGACTTCAACAGCAGTAAGTATGGAATACATAAACACTGCAGGCAAATATAATATTATACACTATATAGGCTATACATAATATGAATACCCATAATAATTTTATTGTATAAATATAAATAGGCCTACCGAATTACAATTTCTGCATTGTAACCTAACTTCCCCATGGCCCTAAGAGCCAAATTTTGAACGCTGAAAATGCAATGGAGTTTTCAGATGTGCAGTAGGTCTACTGGATCAAGTCAATTTGATGCAAATTCTAGAAAAGTTCATTGAGTATAATGATATCAGATTTAGAGCTTAATAATAATTACGAAACGAAATTACTTAGAATAAGCACGTTACAGAATTACGTATACCGCGTATATAGGCCACCAGTTTCTGCATTGCAGGGGCCCGCCGCCCCGGACATATGTTCGGAGGGGGCCACGTTCATTGTTGCTACGGCCCTGGGCACTAGCCTCAAGTCACTTCACCATGGTTGAAAATTCCGGAGCGAATCCACATCAAAGTTCTCTCCTTAACCTACAACTCCTTATAATGCTCCCAGTCCAGATATCTTCGCGAACTGTTCACCATCCAGCCAATCAGCTCTACCCGATCATCGGCCTGTCTTTCTCTCTCGACCGCCGCTTCCATGTCTTCTCAAGTTCTCCAACCGAGCCATATCCAACACAGCGCCACGCCTTTGGAATGATCTGCCTCCTGAATTCCGATCTTTTCAGTTCCTCCACCATCATTACTTCACCATCACTTTCTTCAGGCTCTTCTATCCATCACACCTCATCATTTCAGTACTTTTCATTCGAAAATGAAGTCACGCCTTTTAAAAAACTCTTACTATGTCTCATCGTAATCGTAAACTCGAGATTTCTAAAGCGCCACTCGAAAGCCAAGCGCGGGGCACCAGCTTATTCACGAGCGCTGCGTTGAGTTAGAAGGGTTGTCCGTGAGAGTAGTCCGTGGTGGTCCGGGTCGAGTTACCATAGGATCAGGGGGCGGAACAGCTATTAAGGCGGGTGTAGTCTGGGCCGGGAATTGGAGGGTGGAGGATCAGATGAGACATGGTAAGAGTTCGTGAAAAGGAGTGTCTTAAGTTTCGAATGAAAAGCCCGAGGTGTGATGGATAGAGGAGCCTGAGGAAGGTTGTGGTGTGTGATTAGTAATGATGGTGGAGGGACTGAAAAGGATCGGAATTCAGGAGGCAGATCATTCCAAAGGCGTTGTGCTGAGATTGATATGGCTCGGTTGGAGAACTTGAGATGACTTGTAACCGGCGGTCGAGAAAGTGTAAGGCAGGCAGATGATCTGGTAGAACGGGTAGGCTGGATGGTGAAGAGTTCGCGAAGATAACTGGGCTGAGAGCATTGCAAAGAGTTGTAGGTTAAGGAGAGAACTTTGAAGTGGATTCGCTCTGGGATTTTCAACCAGTGAAGTGACTTGAGGATGGGGGTGATGTGATGATGTCTGGGTGTTCTGATGACGGCTATAGCTAGAGAATTTTGAATGAGTTGGAGGCGCTTAAGTTGTGAGGAGTCAGGGCCTAAGAACAGGGAGTTGCAATAGTCACGTTTTGAGTGGACGATGGACGTCGCAATGCTAGAAGCAGTTTTGAAATCTCATCTGATCCTCCACCTTAAAATTCCCGACCCAGACGACACCCGTCTTAGTAGATTTTTCGCCCCCTCTGATCCTTTGGTAACTCGACCCGGACCACCTTCGGACTACTCTTACGGACAACCCTTTTGACTCAACGCAGCGCTCGTGAATAAGCTGCATGCATGGTGCTCCGCGCTTGGCTTTCGAGTAGCGCTTTAGGAATTTGGAGATTACGGTTACGATCGATTACGATTGCTAGCAGAGGGAGGGATTTGGTGGGTGAGATAATTTTATGCCCATTCCCATTATCAAAATGTTTTTGAATCTACACGCTGCAATGGTAGCTTTCTATTATAGCGAAAATGCTCATCATTTCCGTGCTGATAGTCGTGGTTTACGACTTAAAAAGTGTCTCCTCCTATTGTTTAAATCTGTCAAATTTCCTAACTGTAATGGTATTATTTTAGGCTGTCATCTCGTAATGAGTGAATGATTGAACAAAGAAATGGACAGACAGTTTCTAGAGTTGTAAGTTGTCTTTTATCTTATTGAAGTATTGGGTCAACAGGAATTACTGCAAAAATAAGGAATTCTTTGAGTTCAACGGTCTTTGGAGACATGCAGTTGTCATGAATCCGAAACTCAAATTCGAGTCCATCTGAACTTCTTGTGACTTGATCCGTTTCCCCCATTACATTTATCTGCTGTTGCTTTTGACCTTGTGCTGGACATTCGCAAGCATGTGCAACCCACTTGTTCGGACCTGAAAGATAGTGTTGCAGCCTCTGGGCATGATTATTTAATGTCTACGTTGTTTTCTTGCAAATAAAGGGCACTTCCTGGTCGGCCATTGAGCCGATAATTATAATCCTGAACAAAGTTAATCTGGCTTGTATATCAAGGACGCGTAAGTCGCCCTATATATAATGTATAATGGAGCACTATACTATTTAGTATTTACACATCGATGGTAAAGAGCAAAGCCAGTGCGGGCACGGGGGCTACGTTAAACTTATGGGGCCCCATTCTGTCAGACACCGGTTCACCAGGCACGTTATTCCCCAAAGCATCGGTAGCGAATTAGTGCACTCTTATCAAATGAACTAATCGATCTATGTGTTAATAATTAATTATAAGTAAGGGCTAAGCAAGATAATTTAGTAATGTTATTTAAGTTATTTTAAATTAGTTAATTCTTTGGCGATTGAAAAAAATAAAGCACTAGTACTAGACAGTTAGCGTTTCAATGGACGACCCGCTAGCAACGAAAAATTGGTTGCTAGGCAGTTAGGCTACGTCAATAAACATTCTAACTCGGATGCGAGGCTAAAACGCTGAAAAAGGAAATAACGGTCAAAGAGAACGTTTGATGACACGTCAGAGGCGACTGCAGAGAAAAGTTTTATTTCCGTGCCGAATACCGATGGCGAAGGGGTGAAGGACGTTTTGTTACGTCGAGCGTTCCTAAAGTTGATATCAGAGGCTGGAATGACTGTAGACGAACACTACCGGTTGTAGAACGGAGTGTTGTGTCGAGTACGTAACTACGTATAGTTGCGGAGTAGAGTGTCGTTTGAAGGAACTCTAGAGTCCGGGGGAAACTATTCGGGTGTTGTGTATCGTTGGAGATTGCGATCTATAGCCTACTGAAGAAAAGATACGCTGATGTGAGTCACTGTGGGTGAACTAATTCGAATATAGGCCTATGTTCGCAAATACGCGGCATATCTCATTATTTGGAGTGATTTCTGGCGGTGTGATTTGCATGTTTTCCGAAACGACTTGGTTTGACCTGGGTCAAGTTTGTCTTCGGTAATTCATCTTCCTCGTCATTCATCAACAGCACTGGGTTGCTTCATCACAGAATCTACAAGAAAATTCGAAGTCTGTTTTATAAGTTGCAAAACTATGAAATGAAGAAAAGCATCAGATCTGTCGAACGCAGCTAAGAAAATAATGCATATAGATAATTACGCCAAATGAGTAAATAGGAATATTGCATTGATGTATGTCTTTAGTGTTGTTTAGCATTATATTTTCAACTAGCTGGGGTATCCGGCGTTGCCCGGGAATTTTAGGATTCGGCCGTTCCCGGCCAATCCCTCCCTCAATCCCTCTCTTGCACCCTCATCCCTCCCTCCGCACCGAAAATTTTTCCTTCGCCACCACCACACCCCGCGACACCCACAACACTCCGATCTCCACCGGTACGCCACCCGTGAATTTTGGGTTTTGGTGAAAATATTTCTTCTCCCACACCCACACTCACCCCTCACCCCCACCACGCCCACTGCACTCCGACTTCAACAGGTAGGGGAAGTCGGGGCGAGATGGACCCTTGGGGCATGATGGATCCCGTCAATATAAGGTATATATGATGTCACCACCTACCGAATGAACTTTAATTATTGTAATACTGTTGGCGCTTTGGTGATTTGACCAAAATTAGCGACCGAAACGACATTTTTTCGTTTTTTATGATGAAAAGTTGATTTTTGACCTGTTCGATCCTATTTTCAAGAAACAGTTATTTGCTAAGTATTCAATTGCACATTGTCATAGGCTTTTGATGCAAGTATATTTGGTTAAACACCCTTTTCTGCCGTATTAATGAATTCAGCATTGGCAGGATACACAGTAGATTAAATTTTCAATTTGTGAAAAGTTTATACCTTACGCATGGGGGTGAGTTGGATCAGTCACCGACGGGGCAAGACGGACCTTGTGATCCATCTTGCCCCGTTTGTGTGAATTTTTCCTGTGGTTTGACTTTTTTCATCCGATTTCCCATGTTAATTAATTATTATGTTATTATTACTCTAAGAATAATTGTTGGATACAATAAAAATGACAATTACCGCGAAAGACATGATTGCAGTGGCCTATCTTGTTCCACCTTGGGGGCAAGATGGACCACTAAAATCACATGAAATTGATAAAAGTAATCCAATGTAACTTCTGCGTTATTCTCACTGTTTTGCATTATAGACGATCACATTTATGCATAAAAGAGTATTCTGCATATGATGAAAGACTAATGCATGGGGCATGAGTTATTAGATTGGTCCATCTTGCCCCATAGTGGGGGCAAGACGGACCACTACGACTAAATTTTTAAATTTTAAAAATCTTATTATCAAAAAGGGATGCAATTAAATTTGTGTTGCCCTTAGCTATGGTACTGTATAAGCTACGAGTAGGAAAAAATGTGTGCCCGTGAAGCACGTTTATGGTGTCTCAAAACCAAAAATCCGTTACGGGGTCCGTCTAGCCCCTACTTCCCCTACTCCACCCGTGAAATCATAATTTTCGGGGGAATTTTCTTCCTCCCACCCCCACCACACCCCACGACACCCACCACACTCCGACCTCCACCGGTAATTAAGCCACTCGTGAAATTTTGGTTTTCGGAAAAATTTCTTCCTCCATCCACCCTCCCCCACCCCATCCCCCACCACCCTCCCCACCCCACCCCCAATCCTCTCCCCCACCACCACACCCCCGCGACACGCCACCACACTCTGACCTCCAACGGTACGCCACCCGTGAAATTTGGGTTTTCGGGAAAAATTTCTCTACCCACTCCCCCACCTTCCCACCAAACATACACCTCGGCCTGCGGGCCGAGGTGTGTGTTTCAGTAACAGTTTCACATGTATTACATGCACCATGAATAAGACTATTAATTACTTGACACCTGACTGACCAGAGTCAAAAGAACCAGTTTTTCTTAATTGCAACTGGATACTGGAGGCCATCGAAATATGGACATGGAGAACAGTGCAGAAAATCAGGTGGATGGAATATAGCCTATCACACTTTAACAAACTGAAGAAGTGATGGATCGGAAAAGAAAGAGCCATGATGGAAAACCCCGAGTAAAAGAGAAACAAAGGAAGTAGATCTATAGGACGCAGGCTGAGAGCACACTCACTGTTAAGAACGGTCACTCAAAGTAAAGTGACAGGGAAGCGAACAATTAGCAGAGGACCGCGACAGATGATGCTGGATTGGATGATGGTAAATGAATTTAGAAAGCTCGAAGAAGAGGTCCAGCTTCGAGAAGCTTCATTCCGCCTGGAATGATCTTTCGGTTACACTTCGCTCTCTACTTATGGTCCATCCGGCTGGGTTCTACAAATCTCTCAAGTTTTTTCTTTGGTCGTGGTTGGGCTGAGAGCGCCTCTGAATAGTTTCTTGAAAGAGCGCTATATAAATGCTCTAAGTGATTGATTGAATGAATGAATGAAATGAGATGAATAGCAACCTCGGACAGTTGAGAGACAGAGATTCCAGAGAACTAGAAAAGAAGATTATAAACTATAGTTTCACAAATTAAGAGTTAACCAGTAAAATATTTATAACTGTTTCTCTTATTTCAAGAGACCAGTCAGAATGATTTACCAGCGTAGCCTACTTTATACATACACCGTGGTTTAATAAAAAAAAAGTAAGCTAAACTGTATTTTATAATATAAAATACAGTTTAGCTTACTTTTTTGGAATGATTAATCATCGGGCATTGACGATATATTATATCGTCAATGCCCGATGATTAATCATTCCAAAATTTTCCCAATATCAAGATAATTGATTCCAACATATCTTATCATCAATTTTAACGGACAGAAAGATATGAATCTTTCAACTTCAAATGTCGAAATTTAAGTTTCTGCAAGTCTGATATGGTTTTTGTTGCGGTTTCGACCAGTGTTTAATCTAGTCCCCGTCCTCTGGGGGAGGAATTGAGGTTTCTGGGGGGGAGACAATTGATCGTCCGAAGGACGCTCCTGATGCGCATAGCACCGAGACTGGGAGGGAGAGGGGTATGGGGAGGGGATGTGCCCCTCCCCACCAGAAACTTTTTGAATTTCCACATTGCAATGGCAGCATTTTAAGGTGTCATCTTAACAAAATAGCTGGTGCTTTTTCAGTGACCCATCAGAAAATTTTTGAATTTCCACATTGCAATGGCAGCATTTTAAGGTGTCGTCTTAACAAAATAGCTGTACTTTTTCAGTGACTCATGAGAAAATTTTTGAATTTCCACATTGCAATGGCAGCATTTTAAGGTGTCGCCTTAACAAAATAGCTATACTTTTTCAGTGACCCATTAGAAAATTTTTGAATTTCCACATTGCAATGGCAGCATTTTAAGGGAGTCATCTTAACAAAGTAGCTGTTCTTTTTCAGTGAGCCATTAGAAACTTTTTGAATTTCCACATTGCAATGGCAGCATTTTAAGGTGTCATCTTAACAAAATAGCTGTACTTTTTAGTGGCCCATTAGAAACTTTTTGAATTTCCACATTGCAATGGCAGCATTTTAAGGTGTCATCTTAACAAAATAGCTGTACTTTTTCAGTGACCTATTAGAAAAATTTTGAATTTCCAGATTGCAATGGCAGCATTTTAAGGGGGTCATCTGAACAAAATGGCTGTACTTTTTCAGTGACCTGTTAGAAAATTTTTGAATTTCCACATTGCAATGACAACATTTTAAGGTGTCGTCTTAACACAACAGCTGTACTTTTTCAGTGAGCCATTAGAAAATTTTTGAATTTCCACATTGCAATGGCTGCATTTTAAGGTGTCATCTTAACATGATAGTATCATATATTATAGTAGTAAATAATGTCATTATAATCTTATAATAATAAATAATATCACGGTATATTATAACAATGATGAAAACAGTAACTAAAAACTAATGTCATTTCGTCAAATTTTTCTGGGGGGGGAAATGTCAATCCTGGGGGGGGGAACTTCCCCCCCCAGAGACGTCTAGATTAAACACTGGGTTTCGACGCTATAGGTCGTTCCCATTTGGTCTTCAGTGATCCTGGAGTAACAAATTAGCGGAGTCTATTATCGCAAAGTTCTGCAGTCACAACATCTACCTGTTATCGGAAATCCATAGCTCCAGAATGCAAATTTATTTTTCAACAGAACGGTGCCAGCTCACAGAGCCAGGGAAACCATCCAATGCTAACGAGAGACACCGTGCTTCATTTCTCTCACATTATGACCTCCGAACAGTCCAGATTTAAATCCTTTCGCCTATAACATCTTCCTTATTTAAGTAATCAGACATTGCAATACTGCTTAGAGTTTATTCAAAAAAATATTAAAAACTGTTTTCATGTTTGAAGTACTTTGTTACAAAATCAAAACGAAAATTGCTCGCAGACTTAAATTTTGACCGACGACGTTGAAAGATTTATATCTCTCTGTCCGTTCATATCTATAACATGATAGGTTGGATTCATATCTTAGTTAATTTCTCTAAATATCTGGAAAATTTTAGAATGATTAATAATTATTATCAGGAATTAGAGGTATATGCAAAGCAGCCTGGCTTACTTTTTTTTATTGAATCACGGTGTAGGCCTATAGCATCACTGTTGAATGGTTATAGGCCTACTTCCGACAGATTAATTGTTGCAGTAATAAAAAAAAGTTCCTGCAATTTCAACGAAGTCGTAAACATGCAGTTATTTCGAGCTAATAAAAATCTGTTGGGTGGGAGCAGGGCCGTATTAAAGTATGTTCAACATATTCGGACACTTTCGGGGGTCTACACATGCGGGGGGAAAGGTCGTCAACTTTTTTGGAGGGAAATCATCGGTATATTCTACGATATTTTCGACCAAACGACTAAAAAAGGTCATCAGAAAGATCCGAAAAAATTTCCCGAACAGGGCCCCCACATTTCTTAATCTGGCCCTGCGTGGGAGAACTTCGGCACAATTTTTTCGACGATGACTTCACATTTATTAATGTTGCAACATTCTAGGTCCGAAATTTCATCATTTCCGAAAATGTGGGCCCTTAAAAGTGCGAGCCTTCGACATTTCGGGTCTGTGTGCTGCAGCACTTTTAGCACTAACCTTAATGAGTGCCTAGTAGAGAGTTACTGATAGAATAACTAAGGCATGAGCGGAGTTATCAGGGCTAGGGGGCTAAGCCTCTCCCCAAGAAGACCCAGAGTCTTTTTTACCGTGTAAAAGGTATCTTTTCTCGGACGTAGCCCCCCCGCCACCAAGAAGGCGCAGACTAAGAAAATTGTTCGAAAATGGTTCTTTTCACTAACGCGAAACTTACGAATGACTAGAAAAAGGTCATTAACTTTTTTGGGCACGAGAAAATATTTTTCGGCGCCGCTCGTCAAAACATTTAGCCCCTCCAAGAAACCAAACTCCGCCCATGAACTGAGGAAAACCAAGGTCTCGGAAAATAATTCATCCTGATTTTTGGCAATACACCAGTGGCGGATTTAGGTTTTATTGCACGGGGGGGGGCGAGGAGAATTTCAAGAGGGCGCCTGTAGGCCTACTTATATAGTTAAAAACAGTAAATTAGTTATAATTCAACCGATTTAGTCGAATACATCAAACAGAATCAAGAATCTAAAACAGAAACTTTTTTAAACTTGTGCGCTTGACTACTTATGCTACTTGATTTACAGAAATTATTTTATGCTTATATGTAACAAATATTTATTAATGCTATTTATAGGATATTGATTCAGGTCTAAACGTGAATTATTCGCTCGTTGCAGCATTGTCATTTTTAATCAATCCAACTTCTAATTTGGCGAGAATCATTGTATCCCTATATATGCGTGAGGTCTTGCACTGGTTTCCTTTCCCGCAGCACATCTCATTTAGGATTGCATCTTTGGTGTGGCGATGCTTATCAGGCTGGGCACCCTCTTATCTGTATGAGCTTTGCCTCCCTCTTTCCACTTGCATAGTCCGCCGCGCACTGCGCTCTGCTGTCCATGGTGACTTAATGGTTCCTTTCACTCGCTCTGTAACAATGCTGAGGCGTTTATTCTCTGTGGTTGGTTCAACAACTTCCCTTGACTATGCGACACCTCCCAAGCTCTTCGCAATTTCACAAACTGTTGAAGACTGTTTTTTCGCTTGATCTCGGCCGGGAGCGCCACTGAGTAGATTCCTTGAATGGGCGCTATATAAATTACAATTGATTGAAATAAAAATAGGTAGACCTAATGGCCGCCATACGAATAAATAAAAATAAGAAAAATTAATTCTGTAAAGAGTGTTAAATTCAAGGTGTGATTGCATAAAGTCACTGGTAAAAGTATGAGAATTTAGTTTCCGTGAAGGACATTTAAGGTTTAAGTAATAAGTACGGACCGGGCCCGAGGGGGCGCCATTTTTTACCCAACAGGGGCACGGGGGGGCGACCAGACCCCCCAGGCCTGGACTAAATCCGCCACTGCAATACACTTGTTGATATGATTTAGCAAATGAGACTTCTAGTAAAGAAACACTATCTCGAATTGACTATAAAGAGTAAATTTAATATTTTATTGTAGAAAGTCCAAAGCAGCATGAAGGAAAACGATGAATAACATTTTTAAGTAAGGAAACGAGCATATGTTGACAGAAAAAATCCGAAAAATGGGAAAATCTATTTCCACGCAACAAGACAGAAGGTAGTAGAATATAATATCATTGCTCGTAGTCTGACTATAACCTTTGCTTCATCCTGTATGTCTCGGTAGCCGATCTCAATTTTGTTGGCATCGTGATTAATTAAAACAATGATGCGTAGGCTATTTTATGGCCTCTAAAAAAATCCGGGTAGTTGTCGGTTAATTCACCGCCACACACAGAAACACAGCGCTAGGGGCTCAGGTTAAGCGGCTTGAGGGTCGGTTAGGGCTCAGGGTATGCGCCGTGAGGGTCGGTTAAGGTTAGGAATAGGGTTGGTGTAGTCATTCTTGCTGAAATTGAAGCCGGATTGATGAACAATAATGTTCAATTAAATAGAAGTTATATTGATGAAAAATATTTGCTGACGAAATAGAAGCGGGATTTATCAAACAAATTATTGCCTAAACAGAAGCTGGATAGTTGGATTGATTAAAAATAACAACGCTGTTTTCTGTGTGTGGCGTTGAATTAACCGACAAGTACCAAAATCTGAAGTACAAACAATTAATGATTTTTTACGCCCAAAGAAAATTGCAGCGATTGCCGTCTGTCAGATCAGGGGCGGATTCAGGGAGGCCAATCTGGCCATGGGCCCCCCATTCCAAATCTCCATGGGACGTTGTCCGCCCCATCCATGGTCGTCCAAAAGATTTTTTGCATGGGGTCAGTCATGGCCAGAAGAATTACTATATAAATGCAATTAAAATCTAAGCCTCTCACACAATTGCATTGTCTTAATATAAAGCAACGAAAAGAAACAATCTTTCAACAGTATTCGACTATGATTTATGGCATACCCGTACAACGTATGTTATTCGTGTATATATTCAAAGTAAAATTTATGTAAAAATATTAACACCCATAAACACAATTATTATAACTAATAAATATAAAGGCTCGTTGCCCGTCTTCCTCGATTCTCCCACATTTCTACATTCATGACTGAAGAACTTCACTGGCTTCCACTCTCGGCCCGTATATAATTTAAAGTCCTGATTTTGGTCCTTAATTCTTCATTGGGTCTTGCTCCGAAGTATCTGTGTGATCATATACATCGCCCCCTTTCTGCCACTTCACTGCGTCCTCTTAGGTCCTCTGATCGGCATGACCTCTTTGTCCCCCGAGTCAGGACCGCCATGGCTCAATCCAGATAATTTGCCTGCATTGGTCCCTCCCTATGGAATGGGCTTCCCCCATCAGTTCGCTCTGCCATCCTCTCTGGTAGGGTATCCTCGTCTTTCTATCGTCTGAAAACTTGTCTTTTTCTCGGGGTTGAACGCACTGGAAGCGCTTCTGAAAGGCTCTTGCTGCGAGAAGCGCCTTATAAATGGTCAGATACAATACAATAATTACAACTAACTATTAATTACAAAGCAAGTTAACACAAACAACAGTAGCTATTAGGGATTAATTTCTTTTTTTCCCAGATGCAAAAATTGATAGCAGAGTATAATTCCGAAAGAAGATACCGTAAATGAAACATTCAAGATGTCCACAACATGGCGAGAGGACGCTTAACTAGTCACATGACCCGAGGGATCGTTCAATAACTAATAGCCTACTGTCGTTTTTCCAACACCCCCACTCGACAGTACCCCCATCTAATATTGGTTATCAATTATCAAGGCACAAGCCAATCTTATCGCTTAAGTTACACAGCTTGTCCCTTGTTAGTATGCCCAACCAGTTTTAGATCTCCAACTGCTTCAAGCTTTAACTTCGAGTTAATTGTTCCCTTCAGATATCTGATAACTCTCTTTACTGCAGTCCAATCACACTGACGTGGTGCATTGACTTTCCGACATAGAATAGAAACTGCGGCTGCAATATCTGGTCTTGTTGTGGTAGCTATGTATAACAAAGCCCCCACTGCTTGTCGATATTGCTCATTTTCTGGTAACATCTTCATCTCATTCCATGATGAATGTTCCTTTCTAATTTCATATTATAAATACATAAAATTTAGTTTAAAAATAATTTTTTGCCATTAATAACAGCTAATAGAGCAATGTTGCATGCTGTACGCACTAGCCCCACAATAACTATTATTCACTATTATTATTTATGAGGAAAGTCTCTGGTTATGGCCCTAAGCCAGACATAACATACATCCATAACATAGCCATAATGTCATGGATATATATATATAGAAATATATATATATATATAATTATGTATGTAATATTATAATTATATGCAGTCTACCAAGCTACATTTGCAATGCAACTTTGTCAACCAATGGTCCACTGTCAGTGTGTGCCTTCACTTCAATCTTAGACTCAAATTTAAGCCTCTCGCACAATTGCATTGTGAAATAAAAACTTTGGAAACCACTTTCACGATCAAGAGTTTGATCATGCCTCTAAAAAAACTTAATGGACCTATTTGCTCAACAAAGGAGCATTCCTGGCCCCTTTTTCTGCAAATTTTCTTGTGACAGTTTCAAAATCGTACGGCCAATTTTTAAATCTGTGCGTTCTGGGGGGGGAGCTTAGCACCCTAACCATGATAAACTCCGCCCATGCCTATAAGAGTGCATTCCTTGTAGGCTATACTGCGTATACTGAATTCTTTTCTTAGCAATCTGATACAATCCTGTTAAAATGAGTGTAACTTACTCTTAATATTTGCACAAATACTATTTTTGTTCAACTGAATAGCTTCTCTGCAGCGCTATCTTTCAAATTTTAAACTGTCAAATTTCAAAATGTTTTGGTTCTGTTATTTGAACCTCTGAACACCTAGTAAAACTACATGACTTTCAGATTTTTCCGCCGCAATTTATTAGTTCTTGGCTGATTTGTGTACCATTTGTTATTATTTAACTGCAAAGTGCGTCCTAATCAGCAATTCAGGACCATCTTAGGAAACAGGGATAGGCTGATTCTAGTGCTGAAAAGTCAGCTTATGTAATATAATTATACTCATGTCTGAAGTTATTCACAATAATAACCCAGCAACAGCAGAACTGAGCTGCTGAACTCGATACATACAGATATTATTAATATTGTAATTATATATATATTTTTATCAGTACTGAACAAAAACGGTAATTTTGCTAAAATGGCATCTCACATGGACACTGCTGCAATGTGGAAACTTCAAAAGACCTATTTTTAAAGTATGGTCTATATTTATTGAGATCTTATGGAACTCTTTTAAGCACTGAAAAGTACAGCTATTTTGCTAAGATAACAGCTTAAAATGCTACCATTGCAATGTGAAAATTCAAAAAGTTTCTGGTGGGGAGGGGCATATCCCCTCTCCATACCCCTCCCCCACCACTACGCGCCTCATGATTGTCCTCCCGACGGTCAATAATCTACCCCTCCAGAAACCTCAATCCCCCCAGAGGAGGGAACTAAATTAAACTCTGGTTTCGGCCAAACGACAAAAAAATTCAGACCCAACCCAAAAATTTTTGGCCCCCCTCGAAAATTTCTGTATCCGCCTCTGTGTCAGATCTGCTTTCCTCTTATGCTCGAATATAGCCCAGCTACATATAGGCCTAATTGCACTAGTATGCAGAATATGCATCAGGCGTATTCCAGGTTTAACCCTCAGGCTACCAAGCTTATTTGTAACACGGACTGCCAAGGGGGGGTGGTTACCACCCCCCTGGATTTTGGGTTTGGTTTGAGATATCATAACTTGTAATATACGAATGGATTCAGCATTCATTTCTGCACAAAATGGTGTATTTAGGTTTAGAAAATATGAATGCACCTTGAAATTATGAATTTTTACCATGGATACCCGTCGATTCCACAAAAACGTATACTTACGCATATGGAATATATTAGATTCTGTGTGTTTTGAACATGATTTATATAATATACAATAATAGTTGACATATAATAAAATCCAATTTTCAACTATAAAAACTAGTAATAAGTCTGTTTTATGTACAATCAAAACAAAAAACATGTAGTAGCTGCTGAAAAACGTTTACGCAGACATATCGGTTTGCGTTGTTAAAAAAACCCAACATTTTCACATATTTTAATTTATTTTGAGCACTTACGGTCTTCAAAAGACAAATTATTTGGTATCAGAAAATAGCCCTAAATGTCCTCTACAGAATGGCATAATTTATTTCTATTAGAAAATAAATTATGGATAAGTTATAATATAAAAAACATGGACATTTTATGAAAATAAAACACCTTTATATACATTTTAATTTATTTTGAGCACTTTCGGTTGTCAAAAGACAACTCAGTGAGCATAGAAATGTAGCCCCACATTCCCTCTATAGAATGGTATGATTTGCGTCTCTTCATAATAAAGGGCGGAAAAGTTATAGTCGATAATCTAGGGGTGGTATCCACCCCCTCTGGTACCTTGGGTTTATCGGGTATAACTTTTGAACGGTATGGGGCATCATCAAATATTTCAGTTGAAAATGTGTGCCAATGAACCCTCTACAGCTATCTATAACGTAAATTTTTTATTCCAAACGGAACACGTTTGATTTGGGAAAAACTAGGGGGTGGATACCATCCCCTTGGTAGCCTGAGGGTTAATCAAATAGCGAATGCATTCTGAAAGTCATTCTGAAAATCTTAGATGGTTTGCATAACTTTGTAACAAAGTCTAAGGTAATGAAACGTGTTTCGCCAGCTGGTCAGAAACTTAAATCCCTTAAACATTTACCTCGATAATCCATCTTGACTTTTACCCTTTGAACCCGACTGACCGGTAAACCGGCCTCACGCTACTTTAACACTGCCAAAGGCCTATGCCTGCCACAATTTATGTTCAAAACATGTGCCAACTGTTGTTGTTTCTGACGATCGTAGTCCGAGTTCTTCAACAACGGCAAATACGGAAGCCCAAAACCTGTTAGAAGACATGGATTTCAAACAACGACTGACTATTGTCAGGATTTTGCTTGATCTTGGTGCTCCTGTTAATTCCAAGTCGGAAACCGTAGAGCCTGCTTTACACTTAGCGGTGAGAAATAACTGCTTAGAGGTTGCAAAACTCTTGTTAGAATATGGAGCAAATGTCGATGAAGTGGACGAGGACAAAAGGACGCCGCTGCATTTGTGTGCTGAGTTTGGCGATTCCAAAATGGCAGAGTTATTGCTGAAACACTACGAGCATGATTTCCAAGAGGATGTGAATGTTCGGAAGTCGCAGAAAATAAAACAGGATTGTAAATATAGTTGGAGTGGCCAATTATACAATATGCGTGATGAACTTCGTGATATCTTAAAACGGTTCACGAAGGAGCATTTGCTGCATGAGTTGATGTTCAAACAAGATGACATTTGCAGCTGTATCTCATTCTTAAGAAGCACTCATGACCTTGGATTGTCCAAACATTTTTTTCTCTCAGATGGTTGGGGAACATTTTGGATTTCTTATCAAAAGTTTCAGAAAGCACAGTGTACACAATACCACAGCGATAACGTTCAGTCTATTGTGGATAAACTAAAGGACATATTGAACCAGTACATAGACACTCTGATGAAACGTATAATAGAGCACGGAAGCGAAATGCAGACGCTTGAAAACAAAGCCACTCCTCTGCACCTTGCAGTTAAATATTGCTGTCGTTCACGGATCTTTGACGAATTTCAGTTGCAGCTTGTAAACGCATTGAGTCTGGGCAAAAGGCCTACTGATCCTTATAATCAAGACCATACTTATGAAACGCTGGCTATAGTTTTCCTAGATAATGGAAATGAACATTTGGGGAAGGAGGTTTTCAAGCGCTTAATGGATAAGACTTATGGATATAGAATCAGTTCTTCGAGGCCTTTCGGTCGAAACTCGGATGACGACGGCAATCAATCAAAAACTCTTCAAATGGGAGAAAAATTGTCATATTATCTAAACAGAAAAGATAGCGAAGGTTACGACGCCATTATAAAGGCAGTTGAATTCAATCGGTGCGACGTGGTACATTTACTGCTGAGTAATGGCGCGGATACTTCTTCAATAACTCTCCAAGGTTACGCCGCGTTGCATATAGCAGTAAGTTCTATTCACAATGTGCCAAAGGCGTCCCACATCAATGAAATGCTAGAGGTTTTGTTAGCACCTGGCAAATGCAATGTGAATGTGTTGACTTATAAAGCAGAGACGCCGCTCCATCTGGCGATAAGAAATTGTGGTTGTCGACTACCTAAACAAGATTCAGAGATGATTCGACATCGAAGAGAGATGCAAGACGGTGTCATTTTAATGCTTCTGAAAAATAAAGCAAATGTCAATCATCAGGACTGTGAAGGCATGACACCACTTATGATAGCTTCAGAAAATGGTTGTTACCATTTGGTTAAGTTGGTGATAACTGGGAAATTCACAGTTGACTTAGACTTGAGAGATAAATACGGTGAAACTGCTTTGATCAAAGCAGCGAGAATGCGACGTACTGAGATAGCTGCAGCGTTAGTGAATTCCGGGGCACGGATATACATACAGGACTCTCGAGGGTTTACGGCTCTACACGCGGCGCTGCATGACCCTGATGATTTTAGAAGTCTCTTGGTACATCTTGAAAGCCTGTATCAAGATAGTTACCCAGGAAATAGTGAGGCAAGCGAAAAGGTCAACAACAGAGTTAAAGATTCCGCTTTGATCAGTTTAAATGTTGAACGGTATGGCGAGAATAATATAAAGAAAACTCTTATAGAGATTCTATTGAGCAGCGGACGTTACTTTAGTACATTGGATTTTGAAAGCAACACGCCGTTGGATTTCTTAGTGGATTCCGAAATTCAGTGTAGCAGAAGCGAACAGGAAGCACAGGAGCAACTTGATAAAATTAGAAAAGAAAATTATGCCTTTAAAGAAGCGCCATGCCAAATAGGCAGTCGCTGGCTCCATTTAAAGAGGCGACGAGAATCACCATTTTTCTGGTTAGCCGCTCTCTGCATAATGATAGCAGAACACGACAATAGTCAACCAGTAGGCCTAAAAGTGGAAAAAATCGCAAAGGTTCGAGATAAAAAGGAAAGAACCGTGCTACATTATGCAGCAATTTTATCTGGTTTTGATCAGTTAGCCGTTTATAAGGCTTCAGTCTTCAAGTCTCTGTTGATGTCAGGCTGCAAAATGGATGCAAAAGATATCTACCAACGGACACCGATGCATTATTTGGATGCTTCAAACAGCGGCCTGTTGCTTGCAACCGTTGAAATTATTCGAACGGAGTCATCAAAGCAAGAACAGTTAATATTTAAAGACATACTTAAAATGGAAGATGCTGAAGGTAAGACAGTTAAAGATTTGCAGCGTTTGAGAAAAGATTATGCTGAACAAGAAAGGACAAGAAAATGTGACTATAATGAAGCAGTAAAAGCTGAGGGTATCTACCTTGGTTTTATACGCTATGGTAGCAGAGAAGTGTGCATAGGCAGATGTGACAGCTATGATTTCAAGGCTGGTATTTCCTGGTCCATATGGACGAAAGGTATTGCTGCTTATGCACATCGTAATACTCTGACATCCTGTCTGACAGAAGAAATACACAATTTCATTGAGAGATTGGCAAATGCCATCGAAAGAAAAGAACCATGTTTTAAATGCAAACCGATGTTAGTGGGCAGCGCAATTGAGGGAACGAAAATAGATTCCCCTGATGAATTCGACTTTGATTTCATTCTCACAAAATTTAACAATCTGGTCGAAGTCATTCCATCGCCAGTTGCTCCAGAAGGTTTTGTTCATCTGAAGAAGAGGCCAACTATCCATCTAGGAAAAGATGAAGAAAGGTTCTTTGCTAAAGATGGAACTCTTCTGACTAATGAAATAAATTGTAGATTTAAAATCACACTCAGTAAAGTCTTAAGAGATTCATCTTTTTGGAACGAAGAGCATCTCTTTGAATTGACAGACAATGAAGAGGCAATGAAGAGGTTTGTTCGGTGGTTTGACAGACAAAAGAATTGCACAGTGAACAGTGACTTAACAGATCAGCGTATTAATCCTGGAATCTGCACGACTATTCGACTTAAACAGGCCCGATCACTGGAAGGACAATACCTGCCGAATTATATTTCACTGGATCTCGTTCCATGCATCCATGTGGACGGTTGGTGGCCAGACAAAGCAAGGTATGATTTAAGTGATACATTAAAAGCCGAGGGGTGCAATCTGGTGTTTGATCAGCCGCAGCGTAAATATCCGTGGGTTCCATTTGGTGACAATTACGCTAGAATATCCTTTGCTCCAGCGGAAAGTCAAATCATCAGAAACAGTTCGCCGATGGCGAAGGCAGCCTACATGGTCTGCAAACATCTGATTAAAGACAAACCTCAAATGACTTATGTTCTTAAAATGTGTCTCTTATATTGCATTGAAGCTCTTGGTGGTGAAGACGAAAGGTCGCATAATAAGGAGACGAATTACAACTCAATGACAGCAGAGAAGCTCAGTTTGTGGGTAGAAAAACTGATGCGCTGTTACCTGATGATCTTTCTGCAAGACTTTTGTCCGTGTTACCTGATGCCATCTTTTTGTTTGTCAGTTGGAGACTTTTTTAAATCCAACCACATATTGCTGCATGTGACTAATGAAATTGATTATAAATTCTTAAAAGAAAAGAACTACCAAAGCTATCGTTGTAGCTTTCGCGAAGTCTGCATTGCCAACTTCAACCTTTTTAGAAAAGTTTGTACAGGTGAAGCAAACATTCCTCTTCCAAAACCACACCCGTTATGGGAAAGCTTTACTCATGATGCTTTTATTTTGCAGCTTAGAGCATGTTTTGTATAGAGCAATATTAGAGCATATTTTTTAATATCGGAACTAGGACTGAATTTTAAGAACGAAGCCGTGTGTTAAAAGGTAATTTATAGTTTGTTTTAACTCGAGGAAGATAATGATAAAGGCATTGTGCTTGGATTGAGAATAAATTAAATGACTTAAGATGGTATGCCTATTAAATATTAAAATGTTTTCGTTACTCGTGGCCAGGTGCGTTCACGGATTTATGGAATTAAAAGAATATTGATTGATTGATTGATTGGATTGATTGATTGACTGACTGAATGGCAGATTTGATTGATTGATTGATTGATTGATTGATTGAAGGTAAGCTTTCTGAAGTCACAGCCTCAAAGAATCTGTTTATCATAACGAATGCCGATTGTGAGTTTTTGTTTCTATGGTAGGCCTACATTGTCCCATGCCTTTGTGGCTTCGGCTATTGTAGCACCCTCAAGACTCAATATCGGGCTCTATATAGGCGGTCCGGATTAGGTGTCTTGACTGGGTCAAGCGCGAAATATATATGGCCAAGTCACGGAGTATAGCGTATACATGCGTAATATACTCCACTGGCGCATCGCCTATATGGTTTCTGCATTGGTCTGGTGCCGCATGGAGTGTCTGACAGACGCACCAATGTTCCACTTCTGGTGTTCCACTTCTGGTGTACAGGGTTCGCAAAAAAGACCCCTAGGTGTTTTGCCAATATCCTGACCAAAAGTAAGAATTTCCAAATGAAATTTTGCAGGCTTATCGACAATTCATATTTACACATGCTGGCCAGATTTCATCAAAATATTTCAAACAGAACAAAAGTTATACCACATTTAGGGAGGCCACCCACCGTTTTTTGACGATTCAAAACCGTAACGCAACAAAAAATAGCAAAAACACGATTTTATTCAGTCATATCTCAAATAACTGTTTGGAAATTAACTTGATAGTGATTTTGTGTTCAATGTGCCCACCACCAGTCCCAAAACCTTTTTTGAGTCTCTTTGCAAAGTTCTTGATGGCCCTGTTGACGCTTTTCAAAGGCAAATCTTTCCATATCAACTCCAATGCGCCCATCAATTCTCTTACTGCTCTTGGTTTTGGTTGCAGATTGTGATATTTCTCCAGCAGAGCTCTCCGCAATTGATTAATTATCAATCCATCGGGTTCAAATCCGGAGATCTGGGGCCACTGGCATTCTCAATAAAACCAGATCAATCGACATTGAGCCGATCTCGTTCATTCACGGCAAATCTCTTAAATCTCAGCTTAACTCGTAATTTGTGCGCACTCACTGTTTATCAGAGTAAACGTTGCTCATAACCTTATATCTCCAGGATCTTGCTCAAGAGGTGTCTGAATAAACATTTTGTCTGTCATTTGGCCATTTTCATTTTTTTTAGAAATTTGAATTTCATTGCCTTAATAGCAAGATTATGAATCTGACAGATTCCTAATTTACCAATTTGATTGTCATCTTGCTAAGAGACTTCACAGTGACCTGCGGCGAAACTGGTACCCTGTTTCTGTTTAAAATAAAGTAGTACTAATGATCATCTGGCAATATCAGGGCTATTTGATAACAATTATATGAGATGAGACTTAATAGAATCGTGTTTTTGCTACTTTTTGTTGCGTTACGTTTTTGAATCATCAAAAATCGGTGGGTGACCTCCCTAAAAGTGGTATAACTTTTGTTCTGTTTGAAATATTTTGATGAAATATGGCCACCATGTGTAAATATGAATTGTCTTTAAGACTGTATAATTTCATTTAGAAATTCTTTCTTTTGGCCAGGATATTGACAAAAAACTAGGTTTTTTGGCGCACCCTGTACATCAGCGAGAAGCTGTCCGATCAGCCGATCAAACTGAATACTTAGTCCCTCGCTCGCGGACTACTATAATGCGGCGGCGCACTTTCTCGGTAGCTTGCCGTAGAACCTGGAATAGGCTTCCTCTTGCGCTCCGTCTGGTGCCTAGAGGTCACACTACAATACTCCTTTCGCACTTAAACATTCCCTTATTTATCCGTTGTTGAATTGGGAGCGCTTCTGAGTATAATTATTACCATAGATTGAGTATTCGTGACTTTGGGGTTTAATATTCGTAAATATTCGTGAATATTAAGATTTTTTAATATTCGTAAATATTCGTAAATATTCGTTAACGGATTAAAGTGAACCGTCGAAACCGCAATGTTACCACTGTGATGTTACCCGGTAATGCAGTTTAAGTTT
This sequence comes from Lumbricus terrestris, assembly GCA_949752735.1. NCBI lineage: Eukaryota > Metazoa > Annelida > Clitellata > Crassiclitellata > Lumbricidae > Lumbricus > Lumbricus terrestris. The sequence continues at coordinate 39,830,978 of OX457048.1, forward strand.
TTGTATGTCTCCATGATATTCACTCGCATTCAGGGCAAGGCTGAATTAAAATATGTGATGCGCTTAATATGCTGAGATCGGGATAATTTTTGCCTGTAATCTGGCACTATTATTTCCTGCTGGCATTTATATTTACTCATCCTGTTACACTGATATAAAACTACTTTATCAATTTGCAGTTACTATTATAGGCAGTTAAAGTTTATTTATAATTTAGCCTACTATTGCTGCTACTTGCCAACTGCCATCGGTGACTCTGTCTCTTTTCAGTTGGGGAGGATGGTCAGAAGTCAGACAAATTGACTAACATTAATTATCGAATGTGATAGACATATATGAATGCTGCATGGCCACATTGGCCAGACCCAGTAGAGACCTGGAAGTTTTTAACAATAAATCTATTAAAGTTATTGTAACTTACTGATATAGGCCTATGGGTAGGCTATTTCAAATTTGTTCAATTCGTTCAGCAAAAGTTAAACATTTTCATAAATAACAAAATAAAAATTCAGATTAAAGAATTTCCTGAAAGAACATAATATTTTACGAATATAATATTCGTTGGCAGTTTTAATATTCATTAATATTCGTGAATATTTGAAAATCTTAATATTCGTAATATGCGAATACTCAATCTATGATTATTACCTTGAAAGGGCGCTATACTAAACTTCCTAATAATAATAATAATAATGCATTTAGTACATAAATGTAGGTGTTAGCAGCATGCTGCCCTCGTAAGAACCACATTTCTGCAAAAACCTAGTTCCGAGATAAACTAAAAAAACAAAAAATTCTGCCAAGTAGAACAAATATTTCTATTCTTTTCTGCATTAAACAAATAAATGTAACAAAAATCAACCATTTTTGTGTAAGAAATAATTTTAAATATTTTTTCTCAGAAATATGGAAAGTGTCAGTTAATGTGTTCTTGATTAGCACTACAGGCAGGCCATTGTAACCGATAAATGAAAAAACAACGCATTTGCATAAATCGTGCTTTATTGTGGAACAATTCAGCAATTTACTCACACATCAATCTTATATTATTTTAAGAGAGTCGAAACCAGTTTGTGTAGTTTTAAGACCAGTTTGTAGGCCTACAGCTGTGAAACCAGTTTGTACAGCTATCAGGCATTATTTTAAAGAAACGAAACCAGTCAGTACAACGGTGTTAACCAGTTTGTACAGACACTGAACATAATATTAAAATATAAGAAACCAGTTTGTGTAGCTGTGAAACCAGTTTGTTCAGCAATCAAGCATTTTTTATGCTACGAAACCAGTCTGTACACATCTGCGAAACCAGTTTTTATAGCTATCAGACATTATTTAAAAATATATGAAACCTTTTGTACAACTGTGAAATCAGTTTGCACATCTATCAGACAAAATTTTAAATGATATGAAACCAGTTTATGCAGCCGTGAGACCAGTTTGTACAACGGTGAAACCAGTTTTACAGCTATTAGAGATAGTTTTAAAAACCAAACCAGTTTGATCAGTTGTAAAAATCGGATTGCACAGCTATCGGGCATCATTTTGAAAGATATGAGACCAGTTTATACAGCTGTGAAACCAGTCTGTGCAGCTGTGAAACTAGTTTGTGCGGCTGTCAGGCATTCTAAAGATAATAAACCAATTGTACCTCTGTGACACAAGTTTGCACAGCTCTCAGACAACATTTTCGAAGATACGAAACCAGTTTGCACAACTTTAAAACCAGTTTGTACAACTATCAGGCAATTTTTTAAAGGATGCAAAGCCAGTTTGTACAACTGTGAAATCAGTTTGTACAGCAATAAGACATTACATTATTCTAAAGATAAGAAACAAGTTTACACAGCAGTGAAACCAGTTTGTAAGGCTACCAGACATTAATTTAAACGAAATGAATCCAGTTTGTACAGTTGTGAAACCAGTTTTCACAACTATCATACAGATTTCAAAATACGTTAAATCAGTTTTTGCAGCCGAGAAACCAGTGTGCACATCGGCGAAACCAGTTGTACAGCTATTAGACATAATTTTAGAAGACGAAACCAGTTTGCACAGCTGTAAAAACCGTTTGCTAAGCTATAAGGCATCATTTTGAACGATCTGAAACCAGTTTGTGCAGCTGTGAAACCAGTTTGTGCAGATATCAGTCATTATTTTAAAGATACGAAGCCAGTTGTACAGCTGTGAAACCAGTTTGTACAGCTCTCAGACAACACTTTACAAGATACGAAACCAGTTTGCACAACTATAAAACCAGTTTGCACAGCAGCGAAACCAGTTTGTACGAATATCAGGCATTATATTGAAAATGTAAAACCGACTTGTACAGCGGTGAAACCAGTTTTACAGCTATAATATATAATTTAAAAAAAACAAAACAGATTGTACAGCTGTAAAATCAGTTTGCACAGCTATCAGATATCATTTTATAAGATATGAAACCAGTTTGCACAGCTCTGAAGCCATTATGTTCAGCTGCACAATCTGTTTGTTCAGCTATCAGGCATTATTTTAAAGATGCGAAACCAGTTCGCACAGCTGTGAAACCAGTTATACGGTTCTCATTCATCATTTCATAAGTTACGAAACCAGTTTGCAACAGCTGTGAAACCAGTTTGTGCACGTGCCTGCGTGTACCCACTTGGTCTTACTGAGGTGGGTATACGCTGTATACCCGAGTGTACCCCCGTTTTTTGAGGTGATTATACGCTGTCATTTTTTCCCGGAGGTGAGTATACGCCGTATACCCGTGCATACCCTTGAGTACAGCCCTGGAGGTAGCAGGAAGTGGAGAAATCCTGCAGGGTAAGATCAATGAAAAGCAATATTTTCAGCATTGAGTGATGAACCTGCATACGATGAGATTGCAAGAGGTGAGTTTCGAGTGAGTTCGTAGGATGAATCCCGTGACGTCGTCCCTCGCCTCCACATAATTTTTATGTCACCCGCATCGTAGCATCGAACAAGGGAGGTAGCGTGCTGTTGATAGGGCTGAAAGTGAGCCGGATATACTCGGGTCTGCGACCCGGCATCAATTTTCGTGACCTCTCAATCTTAATCCCTCCTTGATTCTCTCTCGTGTGAGCTCAGCCATATATAATGATCTTTGTCCAACGGATGATAGGATACTGATCTTTTGATCATCAGCAAGTTGGTCAGTCATTTAGTCAAGAAGTTAGTCAGTCAGTCAGTCAGTCATTCAGTCATTCAGTCTATCAGTCAGTCACTCAATCAGCTAGACAGGCTGAAGAAATTAAAGGTCTGTCTATCAGTCAGTCAGTCATTCATTCAAAACTTGTGAACATCCGTTCATTACTGGTTGTAAATCATACTGCGCTGTGTCAGTTTGAAAAAGAAATGAAGATCATCATCATCATCGTCGTCATCATCATCATCATCATCACCATCATCACCATCATCACCATCATCACCATCATCACCACCATCCCCATCACCATCATCATCATCATCATCATCATCATCATCATTATCGGTATGATGCCCAGGACAATGGTCTCTCAAACGCATCTGCAGCCATGTCCGCCATTTCACCATCCGTCACTCCCACCTACCACGTATAGCTGTTCCCAACTGGGTCCTGGTTCAAATCCCGATATCTTTTTTCTAATTCTCTCTCGTTTCCCAGGATATGTTAGGCGACCGTTTCGAGTTGCCAATTCAAAGGAATGGCAGCCTGCAAGGCGTCCATCTGTCCTAATGCTCATTTGTGCAGTTGCCCCTAGGAAGCAGAAGGCTGAGTCAACCATATGGACTATAATAGAAAGGTATTGAACCCACGTCCAGCTGATCTTTGTGCCAGCGTGCTACCATGAATAATTACTTCTCCAGTTTCATTTTAGTCCGTTTTTTAAATCAATTTTAGCAATAACAGCACAAGTCAATTTGTAAACGAACTTACGAAGTTATGTTTTCGGGTCTTTTCTTATTTCGAACATATCCTAATTCCGATAGTAGTAATTCGTTATCCCTGACATTAGATATTGTCAGTGATCGCTACTCAGAGGCGCTCCAAACTACAGCGCGGACACTGCATCGGAGTTTCACGCTGAAGCGCACCCGCAATTGCAAGTGAAGGACTTGCTCAAGGTCCCTACGCGGCGGCTTGAGTTAGATTCGAATCTTGAACCATCCGGCTACACGGCACCGAACCCACAGCTATACCATGCAAGATTATGTTTGCGAATAGAAACGTTTTAGAATATTGAACGCACGCTATAATTGTCGAAATTGACTAACACACCTTCGTTATAGAAGAATGCAAATATGGTTTAATTAGGCCTATTGCCCAGTATAAGAATTATTGAAAATGACTGAGGGCCAGACGTTGATTTATGTGAAGCTATAGGTGTGCAATAAAACCTCTATTGTTGGGTCCTTAGCAAGCCTACAGGGTTGAACCCCAATCCTCCCGCAATTTTCACCCTGTTATTAGCATCCTACTTCAATCGTTAAATATTCAAATAATTAAGTGAAAATAAATCGCTGCCTTTATAGTGACTGTGGTGTAAAGAACCATTTTATCACTAACCCATTTTATTTCGACTTTGCATTATCTTAATAAGTGTGCACATGGTATAGGCCTAGGCCTATTGCCAATATAGTATTGGCAGGGAGTCAACAATTTTGTTCTTGGTAATCCGTTCAAGTCTAGATTACCTTGGACCCCGCACCCTCTAGGGCCGGGACTGTGTCAGTGTTGTCTTGTCTACAATACCAGCGTTGTTTAAACTGTCAGTGTTGTTTACACAGCAAGTGTTGCTGACATTGCCTTTGTTTTTCTGTTGTAGGAGCTGTATCTGTACAACCTGACCATAGGTGCAATCACGTCCTAAAAGTTGGGAGGGACCATAATGAATCACGTCCTAAAAGTTGGGGGGACCATAATAATAAAGTTAGGGACCACTCAAAAGTGGTTGCGCATATATGAACCTGACACTTCCGATGGACACCAATTGGGTGACCGTCTGGTGGTAACCCTGGGGTTAATATGGGACACCATAGGTCGTCACCTCGTCAGCGTTCCATGGATTATTACAGAATTGCGTGATTGTCCTACGGGGTATTTTACGATACGAGGCATTGTTGACTTCAAAGCAGAACGAGTGATTGATTTGCACTGGGGTAGCTTCAAAGCTCCGCCCGAGGGCGGCGTAGCGTGACAGAGTCTTCTTTCTAAAAAAACCCTGCCCCTCCCCGAAGACTCTTTTTCGAAACAGATTCTCCCCTGCGGATCTGTTTCAGAATAAATTCGCCCCAGAAGATTATAATTTTATTCTGATAAATTATGACGTGTTTCCGGGAGATAGAATATTTAATCGACCACTTAAATAAAGTATTCCCTCCCCCCCCACGGTTCAGCGTGAGATGGGCTATACAGTCACATGCAATTTCTAGATAAGCTGGCTAAACCGTTTTTACTTTGCTAAACTATAAAAACATAATTTATAAAGGACAAACGTGATATGTCCTCTCTAAAATACATTGGAGTGATTGAACATATTACGTTTGTCCTTTATACAGTCGAATTATGTTCCAGAATTATTAACTGTCACGTCATAAATATTTAATGCGTTCTAATAGGCCTAGGCCCTACAGAGTTTCAGGCGGGGATACTTTGTTTCGGGGGGAGACTCTATATCGGGGACAGAGGACACTTTATTTCGAGACACCGGTTAGGTTTATTGGAGTTTAGAAGAACGTGCGTGGGACTTTTATTTTGTAATACCATGGGTGATCGTGTTCTGTGTCCTTTGAAAGAATAAAGACCTGCTGATGCCAGTAATTATATCCAACATCGTTTTATATTGAGTCACTGCCGGCAATTTAGAATCTAGTCGTAATCTATAAAACTTCTAAAGCGCCACTCTAAAGTCAAGTCCAGAGCACCAGCTTATTGACGAGCGCTGCGTTGAGCCATAGGAGTTGTCTGAAAACGGTGGTCAGAAAGAGGTCCGAGAGCCCGGTTTCCAGAGGAGAAGAGGGGCAGAGTGAATGTTAAGGTGGGTGTCGCTTATAGGTCAAGAATTGAAGACTAAAGATTATTGATGTGAATCGGTGTTAAGAGTTCCTAAACAGGTGGTCACAATTCGCATTTCACTTCATCCTCCGCTTCCGGGCTGCGACTCAGGTCGCTTGGGAAGACCGACCTCCGTGTACGGAGGATGAGGACACGTTTCGGCGACCGCGCATTCTCGGTTGCTGGTCCCAGATGCTGGAACAGTCTTCCACCGGACATTAGATTGGCCGCCTCAGTGGACTCTTTCAAAACAAAGCTTAAAACTTATATGTTTGCTAAGGCGTATCCCGCAGTTGGCCGTTTGTGAGGCGCCCTTGTAGCGGTATGGCCGCGTTACGGCGCCATATAAATTGTCGCTATTATTATTATTATTATTATTATTATTATTATTATTATTATTATTATCCTCAGGCTTGTAGGGTCAGAGTTCCTAAAGAGGTGAGATTTCAGTTTTGAGTGGAAAACTCGAGGGTGATGGATAGCGGGGCCGGGAGAAGATGATGGTGGTGAATTGCAGTAGTGGTGGATGAATCAAAAAGTGCGGGATTCAGAAGGCAGATCGAGCCAGGAAACTTGGCGAAGTGTTGGGTATAGGCCTAAAAGGCTCGCCATACTCGGTTGGAGAGATAGATCATGAAAAACTTAAAATGTCTTTTGTAAGATCGATATAAATTATTTATAGTGTAGATGCTTATCAATAAAAAGGTGTCTTTTTCATCACATGTTGATGTTATTATAGGCCAATTTATTTTAGTTAGGCCTATTATTATTTTTATTTTTATTATTATTATTATCATTATTATTTTATTAGTACTCTTTTTATTAGCATTCAGAGGCACGTTCGCACAACGCACCGAGGACGAGAACCACTAATTAGGCCTACATAGAATTGATTCTTAAAGCCTGAGTCATGTCATGTCATGTCATGTCGCCATCGTCGCATCGCGACGGTTGGCTACATGAATGGATCTTTAATGCCCAGAGTCTTCTGTCCCTTGTCGCGCTCATTAAGTCAGAGCCTACAAGTCCTGTCCAGTTCAGAACGTTGTCGATCCAAGATATCCTCGGCCTTCCTCGTCCTCGGTTCCCCTCCACAAAACCCGTCATGATGCTGCTTTCGATGCTATCGTTTTGCTGTCTCATGCTATGACCAAAATATCGAAGTTTTCGAATTTTGGTGTGGGCCAATAGTCCTCTTCTGGCTCCCGCTGATATATACACTTGTTCGTTGGTCATCATTTTTGTCCATGGAATTCTCATCAGCTTTCTGATACACTTGTTCTCAAATGCTTGAATTCGCTAAAGCCTGAGGGATCATGATAATTATATAGGCCTACCTCGGGTAAAAATAATTTTTCTTTCAAGTTATGCAACAATCTGAATTAACATCAAGCTTAACTACTAACAGAACAGACAGCCTGCAATAGGCCTACACGGCGCTAATAGCGGTTTGCAAATTAAGCATGTCCGCCCAACCCCTTCCCGAAGACTCTAGGCCTATACTCATTACTTCTCGCTCTCCATGCCAGCGTAATAAAACTACGCGTCGCTAATAATCAATTGGCCGCACTCACACTTACCTCAGAAGTCTATAGCCTACGCCGTCTAATAAAACTCGAGATCAATTAAGTGGGCAACGCGTACACTTTTACTGCCGGACACTGTGACACGAGCCAGTCCTCCATCGTAAACCTGACATGAGGAATTCCCAATGTTATATGACACGCGTCAGCCGTTTAGAAAAGCATCCACAAGCCAGGTCAGTCTCCGAATCTGATCTCTCGTTGATACTAGAGGTGGTGATGATCAGGGCCGGATTAACCAGTATGCCATGTCTGCCATGGCGGCGGGCCCCCCGTCGTCAGAGGGCCCTCCGCGTCTGCAAAAAAATAATTTTTATTGTGTTTTTTTTCTCCATTTATTCATATTATTTGCTTTAAGGACAGTGTAGTGTAAATTTGCGTCCATTGGGCATTGTTTTCTTCTTAGGGCGAACAACAATTTTATTTATGTTGGCCTGTATGTCGATCTGTGCCAGCTATAATTTATGATTTTGTGGGAATTCCATTTGGCCTACTTTTAAAGAAATAGGCCAGAGTAACAGACAGGCGGACAGAGAGGGAGAGATCGGCCTTTTAAGAAGAGTCAGACATACATACATGTAGACAAACAGACAGACGGAGACAGAGATATTGCATGCAACGGTGACTCATTTGGCATCAGGGAGTGTTGATCCTGAAGAGGGGAGAGGGGATTATCGCTAAAAGTTGTGCAGCCAAGGCAGAGGCGTGGTCACCCACACTCACCCTACGTTTTTGGAAGATAGGCTAATACCAAGATCAAAGAACCTTGAGTTAATACTAATACTCTACGGGTAAATTGGTCAATGACAGATATATTTTGCCAAACCCGTAGACCAGTAGTGGAGGTGGTCTCTGGTCTGAGGAGGAATGTGACGTGCAGTATATCAACCTACATGATGTATACGACAGCTGTGAAATATATAATATGTAATGCCGCATAGTGTATTAGTGTGTCAGAGTGGGAGCATAGATCAGTTTTCATGGAGACCCGAGCGTATACGGTTTCTTTAGAACGGTTCCGTCGGTGTCCACGAACCGAGTGCACAAGTCTACAGAGGATAAATAAACGCGGCACTCTGGATACGCTAGGCGTCTGCTAGCCTATTATCGCAAAGCGGGTAAATGTAAATTGTCGAAGTGGTTAGAAGATGAGCCTTCTTCAGTTTGGTTTCTCAAAATGAATGCGTAAAAAATTCCGATACCCCAAATGTCGGCGTTTGTGATGACGAGCAAGCCAAAAGAAACACCTGCAGCTGGGGCGAAAAGAGGGCGCGCTCTTCTGAGTCAGTTGGATCATGTACGTAGGCCTACATAAAGGTAGGCCTATGCGCTGCAGATCATTGATATTATGGCTTCCCTGCTATTTGTTTGTCTCAACAATCTTACCGTCAATTAGCCTATTTGTTGTCTATCCTGAGCATTACCTAGGCCCTACCTCTGGTTCACATCCAAGTTCCTCTGCAAAACTTGTAGGCCTATTTAAAAAGTTTTATGTCTCATGCAGCATTTTCGCGTTTTTATTGTAGTTTCTCGATAAAACTACTTTATTATTATTATTAATAGATTTTTTAATCAGCAACGAGTATAATAATTATGTCATCGTGTAAAAGAACATAAAATACCAGTGTTTTATTTTAAATTATTATTATTATCCCCACTCTCCGAAGCCGGGGAGTGGGGATACCGTGGAGGGGTCGGTGTGTGTTATGGGGGACGGTTGGGGTGTGATGGGTGGCCAGAGGAGGATGCCTGCAATTCGCTGTTAGTTATGCATGATAATCCTCCGTTTGTGGAGCAACAGATGGAAGCGAAGGATGTGTTTTATTGTTATTATTTTTTGCCCTGAGGTACATGTACTTCGTTCTCTCAGGTACTTATAAACTTTGTAAAAGCAATATATTCTGGAACGATTACACCTCATCCATATCGGGCGTGAGTCTGATGAATTATTATAAGTGCCCCTAAAAGCTACGGTGTTATTATTATTATCTCCCAAAATGCATACAAAATGGTCAACTATACAATTATACATGGATCAAAGACCAACCCTCTCAGTCTTTTTTCAACAATTCTCACACTGCAATATACTGAATATAGATGCAATGTCATTATTACGACAGGCTTCTTAGCGTTGAGAGTCATCTCTTAAATGCTGTTTCCTTTAATGACATTCTTGACCAGTTTGTCACTGCCAAGAGCAGAAAAATGTGAACCATAATTGGTATAATCATAGGCTTAATTTAAACCACTAAACTGATTAACTGAACAATAATTATAATCTATTGAATTGACGTTTATATATACATGTAAAGTGTCATTTAAAAAATGTTTTGGTATTTCATTAAGCTACATATAATTAAGTTTGAATTAGGCATATACTCGTATCTAGCCTAGTCAATAAGCGACACGAATAGACACGTGTTTCTCTGGAGTGTGGTGACTTCCGAAGATAATGGTAAATTTAGGGGGCCCCTGAAAGTATGGCGGCGGGCCCCCCGAAGGGTTAATCCGGCCCTGGTGATGATTGCCAGCACGCCTGCAGTCGCTGTAGGTCAGTTAACTCGTCGGTCACCGCTCGGCATAGGTGCAATCACGTCCTAAAAGTTGGGGGGGGGGGACCAAATGAATCACATCCTAAAAGTGGGGGGACCATAATAATAAAGTTTGGGGACCACTCAAAAGTTGGGGGGACGTGTCCCGTGGGTCCCATAGGGTGGTTGCGCCTATGCCGCTCGGTCAACATGCTATAGCAGCTATAGTGGTCCGGATTATTTCTGTGGCCCATCTTGACTGTGTACGTAGGCCCAGCTAGTAGAGTGTAGAAAAAGAAGTGCCACCATGGACGGCCCTGACCGTCCAGGTTGCAGGACGGCGTTTAAATTGTAAGTGCATGGACGCCGTCCATGACTGTCCATGCACACATTAAGCCCTGCAACGTTACGTAGGCCTACGTACATGTACCTATCAATAGCAAGTCGGCATCAGTCAGTCGCGACTTATAGGCTATAATAAGCCCAAACTGCTTTATTGTCTAACGATCTAGATTCCACTGTGTGGAAAATGTAGACCTAGGCGGCGAGACCTATAGCAAAACAGATAACTAGAGGACAAAACACAGGATAAATTGGTAAATTTAGAAAGACTGAAAACAAACTGTAGGCCTCCAGCACAAATTGTTTAAGCTATAAGCTTTATAAGTAATTGCATGTCGCTCTACCTTACGACGCCATATGGCACTTTGTACAGAGACTCTGAACATCCATCCACGCCATCTATCAGCTGTTGATGAAATCGGTTGGTGGGCTCCACCTGTGTGTGTGTGTTTGTGTGTGAGTGTGTGTGTTTGTGTGTGTGAGTGTGTGTGTGCGTTTGCGCGTGTGTGCGTGTGTGCGTGTGTGTGTGTGTGTGTGTGTGTGTGTGTGTGTGTGTGTGTGTGTGTGTGGTTGTGTTCCTGCCAGCGGTGACTCTTCCAGATTTCTGTGCATAATTGTCTGGTAACTAATGTAAAATACTTGTTCTTATAACGACACTTAACATCAAGAAGGCCAGCGCAGAGAGCGCTTCTGAGTAGCTTTCTTGAAAATTTTCTGAATCAATCAATTATCCAATCAACAAGGCCTATGCAATACGATCGATTATAGCCATGCAAATTGCAATATTATCCCAGAGAAAATAAAATATATCGATAATTATTAATACAATATTTCACAGTATGAAGGGATGATTCAAGTTATTACAGGAGTCGAATAATTATTTAACTGTCGGCAGGGGGGGTCCGCAGCTCAGTGGAGAGAGCGTTGGCCGATAAACTGAAAGTCATTATCGCGACCCGGGTTCAAGCCTCGCTCAGGGCAAAAATTTATTTGAATTTTCTGTTAGCTGCCAGTGGCGCTTTCTGTTGTGTTGTTTGCCCCGGGTCTGTTGAAAATAAGATCGCCCCTCCCACTCTTGGCTTGGCTGATCAGGAGCGTTCCAACACTTTGGCCATTAGTGTTTAGTTACCGAACCTGTTGTAGCCGATCTGCGTGTCGTGCGAAGCTTGCAGTATTTCGTATAATTTGTATCTTTAATCGTTCTGCGGTCTGTCAGATTGAATTTGAATAAACGAATATTATTTTTAGCAAGTGGGTGCAATGGCCATCACGTCCTACTTCTGATTTTACCAACGCCATCTGCCGACTGGAAGGTTCGGTAGTCATTAGACCATAGGGGAGGGGGTTGCGGCAAGCCATCCCGCATTCGTAAGCTATTCGTGCCAGAGTGTTAATTGACCATTACCCTAATAAAATACCGCTCATACAAATTATTCAAGTTAGCCATCTTGTCAGCAGTGGCCAGGAAGACCAAAAATAAATAAATTAAAACGACCTCTAGCGAATATAAGAACGCAGCTTGACTATTATTATTAAAAATTTTAATCTTAGACGCTTTTTCATAGCGACAGCGCGCATGGCCATGGCTTACCATGGCCTTAATTTTCAGTGACTTTCACCTCTGTCTTTTTATCATCCACTGTCTGATTCTGATTGTCTGCCTGTACGTCTGACCACTTTGTATCTTTACCTGGGATACGGTTTCACCCCCGCCTATCGATTATGTTTTGACTTAACGCCAGCGTCGAAGCCGGTTTCCGCGGTTCGTTTTTTGTGTGCTAGGCCCTATAGTCTGTTATCTCGACATTACGAAACAATTACGATGATCAGAACAGAGTTTCGACTTGAAAGCATTTGAGAATCATTAACAGGATAATAAATGGACTCCACTGTGTGCTCGGTATATTTCTTGACAACCTGTAAATAAGTAAGTAGCATTTGTTCACATCTGACAATAAGTTTTAAAAGTCTATAGTTCGCCAGGAGTCTGCATAGGCTACAAAGTGTGGGTGGGCTATACAGGGAAACGATTTGAAAGGCACTATTGGTGGTTTTAAAGATAGGTGGATATATCGATAACGTCGGACTGCATGTTGCCTACCGGTACGTGCTGAGTTGGAATTTATTTGCATCTGGCAAGCGCACCTTCACAATCACTAGTAGACCTAATACGATGACTTTCGTTCATTGACATTACCACGTTAGTCCAAAACTATGGCTTCAATAGCTAGAGCGAATCCTTCACATTGTCTGCAATAAAACTGAATTTCAATAAGCAGTAAAACTAATTGCTCAATGAGTTTTAGTGACACGGAAGCTCAAGGCATGGCTCGAGCGCCCACCTCGAAAGTTGCCACAGAGTTAGAACCCTAGAGTTTTAGAAAACAGAATTACTTACAAATGTAGCAACTTATACCACTTTGTAAGAGTACAATGAACTTTTCGAATTGGGCTTTAGAAACGTTTTACAGCATTTGGTTTATCTAGCGCTGGTTGCTCTCACGAAGTTATTCAAAAGTCTGCCATCGACCTAATCACCGACTTCTGAACTACTTACAGCTTACTGGTGTAGGAATCTGACTATTGCGGCCTTTATCAAATGTTTAAATTAATTAGTAAAAAATAAATTTTAAGTAGTTATCTGACTCCTCAACCTATTGTAATCACTCAGTAGATGAAGATAGCAATTCTGTTGAGAAATTGTCGAGCTATTCTATTCAGAATCGCACACTACTTTCTGAGCGAATTAGCGTGTCGATGGGTATGTTATCAGGCCCGTAGTTAGCGCCATTATTGTTGACAAAATCAGAAAAATAATCGAAATTAATGAAAATTTGCTTAGGTTTACGCAAATTACGCGCTACGACCTTAATCTGGAATTATAGGAAATCGTCGGCAAATCGAACTGGCTTCTTAGAATGAGCCCTGGCGCGACGAATCGGATTTTATTCGGAAGTACCCAACGCCAAGGTAGGACCCCGTGTGTTTAGGGAACGTGAAACGAAGCGACTGACCGCATTTGACCGTTGTTTCTCAAACATTAAATTGCCTCATGTTCCAGGGATTACCTCGACCGATGGTTGAATTTTTGCGAAGAAAATTTGACGTTTTAAACATTTCACGAATGCCGCCTTGTATGAAAACAACAGTTTGCCCTTATTTTGCTGAATTTACGTTTTACGCTATTCTGCTAAGTTATTTTCTGTCTTAATTGCAAAAAAGCGCGTTAAGACAAATACTGATGTGCCTTAGATGGTTTGAAATATGAACTAGTGTGCGGATTTATTTACCTGGTTATATAGCGCCTTGAAACGGTTCTCGCTACTGGATGCGCTTCGTAAATGTTTCAACACGACACATTAACAAGATCCAGCTGATTTTTGCATCTGATAATATGCTGAGTGTCTGAATTTCGTTTGGAATTCGACTAGTTTCTGGAATATTGTGTGTTACTAAGTTGCAAATTTTCACGGAATAAATCTATCGTGCTTTGCGGTGGTATTGGTTAGAGTTGGCAAGCGATGCAAAATGTAACAAGCCAATTACTGTTTACATGACTGTGGTGCCTTTAATGATTTTAAAAACTCATACATGCGATATATATCTATGATACTATCGTTCATTACTGTTTGCTAACCTGCTTGGTTTTTGTGTGGGCGTGTTTCCTTTCCATGCTTTGTAACAAGTGCAGGGAACCAATGTATATCATATCAGAGAGGTTGTCCAGAAGTCAATGCTCATGGGGAGTCTGAATCCGGTTGCCATAGATACTAGAGAGAGGAGGCAGCTCAGCTGCTAGGGATGGGGCTGAATACTGATGTGGCGTTGCTATCGAGTAGTGAAAGCAAAAGCCATGTAACTATGAACAGAAGTCTGGGTTGCGGTGTTTCTGATGAAACTAATCACATCCTAGATGATATTAAGAATCTTGTCATTTCGAATTAGAATGCTAAGGTTGTCACTAGCATGAAGCATGCAAGGTTCCTGTTAATACAGAGTATGCACATTTCTTGTCGCTATTAAGAATGCAAAGTTCTTCTTACCACTGATAATGTAGAGGCATTATTTCCATCAAGAATACAAAGTTGTGGTTATCATTTAAGGTACAAAGTTGTGGTTACCAGTGAGGGTGCAAAGTTGTGGTTACCATTTGAAGGTGCAAAGATGTGGTTACCATTGAAGGGGCAAAGTTCTGGTTACCATTGAAAGCGCAATGTTGTGGTTTCCATCGAAGGCATAAAGTTGTGATTACCAGTGAGGGCACAAAGTTGTGGTTACCATTGAAGGTGCAAAGATGTGATTACCATTGAAGGCGCAACGTTGTGGTTACCATCAAAGGCGGTTGTGGTTACCAGTGAAGGCGCAAAGTTGTGGTTACCATTGAAGGCGCAAAAATGTGGTTACCATTGAAGGTGCAAAGTTGCGGTTTCGTTTGAAAGCGCAAAATTGTTATTACCTTTGAGCGTCCAACGCGTGTTTGTGAAGGAATGATCTCAGCATTGGTTCCTACGTGAAGTTTCTGTATAGACGTTGGAACAAGGAACTTATCTTTATCTTTGCAGTTATCAGAAGTATCTGCTGAGTTGTTTCCTGGAGTTGGAAACACAACTCAGAATCTGTCTTTGCGAGCAGTCATATATAGAACTGTCATTGACTTTTTAAATTTATCCACACTCCACAGCACGATGCCCATCAGCTTCAGTTGCGCTACAGCTCTATGCAAATTGTATTTTTGTTTTGTTTTTGTTGTTACTATTATTATCTAACAGTTCTTCACATCGCAAATTTTGGCCAACCCAGCCTCAAATTCTCTGACTGATCTACGTTTTTGGAATGCACTGAGATTTCTGTTGTTTTTGTTCTTCTGCAGCCTGAGCGAAATGAACGGTGAAATTCCGAGCATTCCCATCATCACTCTCGCCGGTGTCTCCAGCCTCACGAACCGTACGTTGGCCAACAGTTCTCGTATTTTTTTAACCCACCCTTCATCACAGGGTTGTCAAAACCTTTTTTGCTTTGGACCAGTTGAAGTAGTCTCCAAGCAAGATGTGGGCCAGGTACCAAAGGTGTCTGGGCAAATTGCGGAGAGGGGCTTAGTGTTCCCGACCCTGGAAGATATTTGCATGACTAAGTTTCAAATAGTGCAATTTTTCGTATGCAAACAGTCAAATTAGGCTGATAAGACCTCTATTGTGATATCCATTTTCAGTGATGAATATCACAAGTCGTTAAGCTTTAAGTCTAAGGTGAGTTTTTAATTTTATTCTTGAGACTGAATTTTCATTCTCGACATTTTTCTAGTTTTTAGGCAAGGCTCGTTGTGTCAGAATTTTATGCAGAAATGGCCTACGTGGGCCAACTTGTTTGACACCCCTGCCTGATCGCGTTTGTGGATCTGTTTACTCGTTTATTTTTATCTTTTGTTGCGCTTATTACGTGCTCATTGCTCAAGGTAAGTTATCGGAGTCATCATTCATTCATTCATTTATTAAAGAATTTCTATATAGTTCCTCTTCAGAGTCTACTCAGTAATGATCCCGACTCAGACCACTCCATTGGGCCCACCATGGAGAAGGCTTCTTCATGGTTACAGTTCGTGTGAATGGATCTAAGAGGACTCCTTCTGTGCACAATGGAAGGGCGGTGGCCTCAGATACCCGTGGAGCAGTAGTTCCCAACCCGTGGCCCGCAGGCCAAAAGTGGCCCACCAAGCCCCAAAAATAGCCCTCGTCTCTTATAGAATCAACAAAAATACATGAAAAATTTGGGACAGTCCTGATAGAACACATGACTATTTTCTCTAACAAATTATTTTATTTCGACGTCTATAAATAACGTAAAAGATTCTATTTTTTAGTCAATAATAACTATTTTTATATGTTTTCAGTTAATTAAATTTTTTGCCTTGAAGCCCCTAATGTCATTCAACTACGAAAAAGTGGCCCTCGAGGCCTCCAATTTAGAAAAAGTGTCCCTAAAGTAAAAAAAAGGTTGGGAACCACTGCCGTGGAGCACCAGAGCCCTCAACACCGTCACTGGTTGCACTCTGCCAGTGCCAGTCCCAAGCCTGGATAAAGGAGGAGTGCGTCGCTAATGATCTTTGTTATCACACAACAACGTTAAACTAAAACTACAGCTAAACTGTTAGCAGAAATTTTTAAATTTTCCACTCCTATTGGATTCGTACGTTTATTGTGCATCGGACGGTTATTTTTTCCGTCTGTTTTTCAGTTCTTCCAGAGTTGCCGCTGCCAACACCCCTCCCTCAGACGGTCAACAAGAGTCTCCTCTATCGGCCGCGTCTCGCAGCTGAGGCTCAGCAGTTGCTGCTCTCGCGAAATGACGCCCTTGTCAACCAGCTCGTCAACGCACTGCGTATGACGAACTCCGACCACATGTGAGTATAATTTAATTTCTGATTAATTGATTATTAAATATTATTGTTATTAATAAGTACATTTAAGTAAGTGTGTATTCTTTATTCGAACAAGTTTGCATAAAACGCATACATATGTAAAGGATAACAGTGTAGACATTAGTAATTACCGGTATTAATCCTTTACTGGTTAATTTTTAAATTTTAAGCTCGTTTTCAGCAGATATTCTCGGGGCAAACGGGTAAAGGATTAATGAGTAGTGTATGCATGTAAATATCAATCTGATCAAAAAATTTTCCTCATTAGAGTATCTATTATCGACTGTATGATGCGATCGTGCCTTTCTTGCTGCACTTTGTTGCTCCCCGTGGTCAGCACTTATTCTATCCATAATGCATATAAAAATTGTCCTTTTTAGCCGCACGTGGGTTAGGAGTGCTTCTGAGTAGACGCCTCAAAGGGGCGCTATATAAATGCTCGTAGCGAATGAATGCTACTCGATCTTTTTTGGCGTCAACAACCAACGGCGGAGAATAAGCCATGGGTTTTACTCGGTTACTCAGAGAGTTTTTAGAGCTGTATGATGCGTATGCAAACCAAATGAGTTAGAAGATATCGGTGGGCATTTGAGATGGCAAGGTAGAGGACTTCCCACCCGTCCTCATAAGCCAAGGCTGAGAAATTGAAGTTGCTAACATTTCATGCACATGGCTGCCTCTGGGCTGGTGGCTTAAGGGACCGCCTGTCTTTCATCGTTGCTCAGCAATGCATTTTCAAACATGCATTTTTGTCTGTGTACATTAAACTGAAACTGAAAGTTGAATTGGTTTTTCCAGAGAACCGTCGGACAGTCTGTCAGGTGAGATCATAAATGGAGAATCGCCGGATCTCCTGAAGGCGATTCTGGCCAACGATCCTGATGTGTTCAAATCGGGGTCGGTCTACCGCAATCCGGGTCAGTTCAATCGCTACGTTCGTTCGGATTGGACGATACTGAATTATCATTTTCTTTGGCAAATTCGCAATATCTTGCTCCAATTGTCGGTTTTCTGCTCTGGTTTTTTTTATTGTTTACTGATTTTGATAGAACAAAAGCAGACTAAGACTATGCTGGATAGATAACCTAGCTGACGGCATCATTTGGACTAACACTAGTGGGATCAGTGGACTTGAAAAATGACCAAGGGTCGCTATATAAATCATTGCAATGAATGAACGAATGACGACAATGGAGAGCATTTGTTTGTACCCATCGCCAACAATTGGCACATGTCTGGGACTGATGACGTTAATAATAATAATAATAATAATAATGCATGGTAAAGTAGGAGAACCACCTGTGTTGTAATTATTGTTTGAGTCCATCAGTTACCATAGCTCTATCATGAATATTCATGTGGCAGTGGGTGGAGCTGCTGTGCAGGTATCATGAATATATATGATCACGTCAGTCGTGTTCTTTTCTGATAAGTGCTCTGTATGATTGTGTTTTCGTTTAGGGTATGGCTTCATGCCCCACAACGAGCTCTACGCAAACCAGATGAGGTTAGAAACTTTCGCTGCTGTCGTATTTCTTCCGCATTTTACAGTTGCCACAGTTTCAACTGTTATCTGTAAGCGGAGTTTAATAGAGCGCCACTCAAAGAGCTAAGCAATTCGTAGTTTCTGTGCCGAAATGTTAGCGCTAGATAAAAATTGATTTAATTAATTGCTAATGAAGATGAGGTCTGGCAAATCGGACAAATTTCCCACTCCTAATAGTAATTTTTCCTAAATCTTGAGTGATCACTGATACATTGAATTGTAATGTATTGTATCTGACCATTTATAAAGCGCTTCTCGCAGCAAGATCCGTTCAGAAGCGCTCCCAGTGTGTTCGACCCCGAGAAAACAGGCAAGTTTTTAGACGAGAGAAAGACGAGGAAAGACTACCAGAGCGAACTGATAGTGGAAGCCCATTAAAATTGTGTCAAAAAATAATAATAATAAAAAATAAAAAAATTCTTTCTTGTGACATTGACTACATGACTAGATAACTAATACTGTCGTAGAGCTATATTAACTACTCTTCCAGTGCTCTATTAATTATGACTGTATACTACATAGTGCTATAAAAAATTACTGTTGTAGCTCTATGCAGGAGTACCAGCAGCAGCAGCAGCAGCAGCCTCCCCTTCCCCCCTCGCAGCAGCAGCAGCAACAGCAGCAGATGATGCCAAATGGTCCGTCGTCAGTTCTTCCTCCGTACCAGGCCAACCAACCGACCTTCACTCACTCGCCACTCGCACCAACGCAAGGTAGACCGGTTTGTTTACAGTTTGTTTGTATGTGCACTTGTTATAGCGCCCCTTCAGGCACGCTACTCAGAGGCGCTTCCGACTGCAGAGCGGATACTGCATCGGAGTTTCACGCCGAAGCGCTGAGCAATTGCGAGTGAAGGACTTGCCCAAGGTCCATGCGCGGCGACTTGAGGTGGATTCGAACCTCGAACCTTCCGGCTTCAAGGCAACGACGCCACCACTACACCACCACGCCCCACGCAGTGTGCTAACGTTGGCGATTATGATGATAATTTATTATAGATTAGAGGTTCTTAACCATTTTGCTGCACACGACGCAACTGGACTCAGCAGAAAATCTGGCATCACACTGTGCAATTGTCATCTAGCGTTAAAATTAAAATATGCTGATGTTCAACTAGCTTGTTTGTTTTAAATTGTTTAAAATTTCTAATGAACGAAAATGTTGACACTGAATGCGTTCTATATAGTTTATAATGTTCAAAAAATTCCTAATTCCAGTGATCTAAATCGACGATCTTGCCCCTGGATTATCTTTGGATCAATAGACAAGGATTCACAGATTTTGTGGGTGCCATAAGTAGAAACCTAGGCATGGTCCCTGGATGATAAGCACTGTAAAAGATAATGTTTCTTTCGAGTCTCTGGTGGTTTTAATACAGTAATTATTTTGATAATAATAATAATCATGATAAAATGACATAGCTCAGAGCTCTGCTGTACATGAATTCAGAAAAGTTAATGGCAGGACTCATAAATTATGATTGTTTATAATTTGATTTTTCTTGAGCTGTGATATAATTTAAATGCTTCCGGAGATTGCACAATGCGCATTTTCCACATGGTTGGGAATGAACAATTCTCTCATCTGTGCGTTTCATTTCCATTTTCCAGGTTATCCGTTTGTGATGAACGGCGTCGGTTCCTCTCTTCCTCTCCAGCCGACCGAGATGGCCGTCGTTTCCACATCCGCCGCAACCCTCGGCCTCTCCCACCCGTTCTCTTCCGTTCCCGTCTCCCGACCCATGTCGGGCGGCGGCGTCAGCATGGCCCACGACTTCAATAACTCGTCTACCATCGGGGGAGGAGGAGGAGGAATCGGAAGCGGGGTGAAGGTGGAAAACTTCTGCATGACGTCCGGTGGAATCGGCCGGATGCCCGGAAAGGCGTTAATCGGTAAGATGGATATTCCGGAGTGCATGTTTGATTTCACTCGGAACAGATTTCGTTTCGTTGTGTTGATTATAAATACGGTTGTAGTTTGCAACAGAACACTGTATGTTTAGGTTTTGAAATTTGTCTTCCACCTGTTCTCTGGCATTGCCAGTCCCAAGTGTGCAGAAGGAGGAGGGTGACATTCAAAGCTGTTCAGGGAAATGAACTTCATGTCAATCAATCAATCAATCAGAATTTATATAGCGCCCCTTCAAGGTGTCTACTCAGAGGCGCTCCCAGCCGAGATCAAGCGAAAAGAACAGACTTTAACAGTTTGTGAAATTGAGAGCAGCTTAGAAGGTGTCGCATAGTCAAGGTAAGTCCATTTCAGGTCGTTGGACCAACCCCATAACCTCTTTCCACTACAGTGAGATCCATTTTATAACTTCAGAGAAAGGGCTCACAATTTCATCCTCCCCAATAAAGACTTGTTAAACTTTATCCCAAGAATGTTATTTAAAAAATGTACTAACTATCTTAACCATAAGTTCTAAGTTGCTTTACATACTGCCAATTGTGCTAATGTAGACCTACAGTGTTCTTTCTGTTTTTTTTAAATTAAGTGAATATACAATCATAATCATCGTTGTTCTCTAACATTGTCATTAACGGTGCTCAACGAACCAATTGTCTCAAGTGATTTGTCTCTTTATTTGATCTTGGATTTCTGTGCAAGCATTATTATAGGTTCATCACTGTGAAGTTTATTTGCACATTTCTGGACTGGCTCCTTGATTATTTGTAATTTGTGTGATTGTTCCCTTCTTATTTGTACATTTCTGTATTGGTTCCCTTGTTATTTTTGCATTTCTGTATTTGTTTTCTTGTTATTTTTGCATTTCTGTATTGGTTTTCTTGTTATTTTTGCATTTCTGTATTGGTTTTCTTGTTATTTTTGCATTTCTGTATTGGTTTTCTTGTTATTTTTGCATTTCTGTATTGGTTTTCTTGTTGTTTTTACATTTCTGTACTGGTTCTCTTTTTGTACGTTTCTGTCTGGTTCCCTTGCTATTTGTAATTTCTGTACTGGTTCCGTTGTTTCTACATTTCTGTACTGGTTCCCTTGTTGTAGACTGCTCTCCGGCGCAGGCCACCGCTGCGCCGGCCTCCGCCTCCGAGCCACCGCTCCGAGGGGTCCTTCCGTCGCCCCACTACGACCCATACATCCAGGCCGTTAAGCCGGACTCTCTTCCACCCAGCAAGGCGTCGCTGCACTTTCCCGATCCTACGGCTGCTCGCGTCATGCTCGAGCCGCTCAGCATGGATCAGCTGGTACGTTTCGTTTGCTCGTTTCAGGTATGAAGTGTTAGCGACTTCGTTTTCTCAGCCTCTGCATATGAGGCCAGTCCTCTCTCTCACCGTCTTATTTCCCTCAGACAGTGTACGGTTAGTGTACTCGTTGGAAGTGAGTTGACTAGGGACCTAGATGCAGGAGGAATCCCATGCCAGGTTTCTGTGCTAAAATATAGCACTGGCTGAGACCGTTTTAAAGGTGTCTAACTATCATCGGCCATAGTGTATCGAGGCAAATCATCATAATGTCTTCTTCAAAATATAACACTGGTTGAGACCGTTTTAAAGGTGTCTAACTAATAATGTCCGATGGTCTTGTCGGAAATATAACACTTGTTGAGACCGTTTTAAAGGTGTCTAACTAATAATGTCCGATGGTCTTGTCGGAAATATAACACTTGTTGAGACCGTTTTAAAGGTGTCTAACTAATAATGTCCGATGGTCTTGTCCGAAATATAACACTTGTTGAGACCGTTTTAAAGGTCTCTAACTACCATGGCTATAATTATTGTGAGTGAATGACTTGCTCAAGGTCCCTACACAGTAATCCTCTCGTAGGGGAATCCTCTCGTAGGGGGGAGGGATGTGTTTGACCCCAATTTCTTCATTGACAATGTTCCATTGAGTTTGCACTGCTGTTCTGATTTGTCAATAAATGACTTACATACAATCGTGCATACTTGCTTGAGTTTAGCAAAGGCTGCAGAGGGACCTCCATCTTTAAATGATTTCTTTTATTTTTTGTTCTAGGAAAAGTGCTTATCATCAAAGAAGCCAATTGCGAAGAAGCCAGTGGTAGTACATTCATCTTTGCAAACTTACACTGTTACATACATATCATGCATACCTGCATACTCATCGATACATGCATGCACGTATATATTTGCATTGCTCATCCATACATGCATATATATTATATACATGTATAAATTGTATATATATATATGTGTGTGTGTGTGATCATATACTTCACCCCTTTCTGCCACTTCGCTGCGTCCTCTTAGGTCCTCTGATCCGCTTGATCTCTTTGTCTCCCAAGTCGAGACCGCCATAGCTCAATCTAGATCATTTGCCTGCATTGGTCCCTCCCTATTGAATGGGCTTCTTTTCCTCGTCTTTCTCTTGTCTAAAAACTTGCCTGTTTTCTCGGGATTGAACGCACTGGGAGCGCTTCTGAAAGGCTCTTGCTGCGAGAAGCGCTTTATAAATGGTCAGATACAATACAACACGTGTGTAAAATAATACATGCATGCCGACTTTCCTGTATATGCATACATGCAAATATACACGCATCCATCAATACACGTTGCATACAGACAACCGTGTATCACTACAGATAAATTTGTTATCATCTTTTTACATGTGACCTGTTTTAGAAGTCGTTGCTGTAATCATATTTTTCATGGCAACCACAAATCATGAATTCAAATTGTTTCCAATCTATGCTTCTATAAATTATGTCCGTCGACTTGATGCACAAGGAATTAAAGTAAATTATCTTCTGGCTTTTGAGACTTCTGGCTGTCTTGACAGCTTTCAAAGCAGTTCAGGGCAAATGTGGTTTGCGCTTTGGTATTAACCGGATTGTTCTTCCTTTTCCAGGTTGGTCCCGTACTGATTCCGACAATACCTTGTAAGTTATCTTACCATTTCAGAGATTGATTTGTTTTACGTTCGTCTGTCCTTGCAATTTCTCTCGGCTGTCAACGTCTCAGTATAAAAAAAGCAATATGTGATGCCATGGCTCAAAATCCGTTGCTTGTCGTTTCCCAGATGCATTCATTCATTCATTTCAGGCAGGGCCAACGATAGAAAAGGCTGCATAATAGAAGTGCGCATATAATCAATGACATGGCCGAATCTTGGGATGCGACCAACAAGGCATGCCGCAGAGCGCAAGACCTGATCCAAGCACCTAACCCGAGTCACCTGAATACCCACTTAGAGGACCTTATGCCTATGGTTTGCTCAGATCTATGTGTTCTATCACAGCCTGAAATCCGCCTTTTCGGCGGGGTTTGTGTTGGAGCGCTTCTGAGTAGTAACAGTGACCCTGTGAAGAGGCGCTGTATAGATCTCTGAACTCAATGAGTGAATGAAATTCTACTCTTCTGATGATCATTAATACGTCAATTAATTAGTTGATTCAATCATTAACGAATTGATTCATCCAATCATTCCTTCGCTCACTAACTAATTCCCTTGCTCATTAATTAATGAATTGACTCATTAATGAATGAATTGATTAATCCAATCATTCCTTCACTCACTAGTCAATTAATTCCTTAACTCATTAATTAATTGACTAATTCATTCATTCATTCATTCATTCCTTATTATCAGAATAAAAGATGCAAGAATCGAATGCGTTTTTGTTTTGTAGTTATACTATTAATGAAAATAACAAATAGTAATAATGGAAGGAGTCGATTGCATTGTCGTTGTTGTCGTTGTAGTAACGCGAATCGACGACATCGACCGCAAGAAGCACAAACATCGCGATGGCATCGCTCGCTACAATGTCGTCCAAACAGCGGCCGACAGTCACAAACTCACTCTCAAACTATCAAAAGCCAAACACGAAGAACGCAGGGGTAACGTTTGTTTGTAGTTTGCTTGTTTGTATGTGCACTTGTTATAGCGCCCCTTCAAGCACTCTACTCAGAGGTGCTCCCGACTGCAGAGCGGACACTGCATCAGAGTTTCATGCCGAAGCGATGAGCAATTGCGAGTGAAGGACTTGCCCAAGGTCAATACGTGGCGGCTTGAGGTGGATTCGAACGTCGAACCTTCCGGCTTCAAGGCAACGACGCCACCACTACACCACCACGTTACATTAATTCATTCGTTCGTTCATTTATGCATTCATTTGGAAACAAATACGGCGTCCTACAGGAAAACTTCTACTCGGAGGCGCTCCCGACTCCAGGGCGCCCAAAACGGACAGTTTTGAGTTAGCGAGTAAGTTACAACGAGTTTAATAATTATAATTATACTAGTTAATGATAATAATAAGTAAAAATTACAGTTACGATAATTACATCCGTGCGTCTGTTCAGGTACGAAGCGTATCCATTCCGACGACGAAGACTACGGCGAGGTGACGATGGCGAAGATGGAGGAGGAGCACGGCGAGTTCGCGACGTCGCTGACGGAGCGCGTCAAGTGTCGGCGTCACGTCGTGTCGTACCGCGAGGACGACTCCGACGAGGACGATGACAACGGCAGCGTCAGCATCGTTGCCGGCGACAACAACCACGCCGGGAACGAGTTTCCTGGTCGACGGACGGAGACGATGACGACGGCGATCCCTCGGAGGCGGGACTTCGTCCGGATAGATGATGATAGTCGATCCAGTTCATCCGTCAACGAAGGTTGTGGGATTTTGGGGGATGGTTGGGGGATGGTTGGGAAGAGTGGATGGGTATGTGGATGGGTGTTTTGGAGGTGTGGTGTGGCTGAATGAATGAGTGAGTGAATGATTTAATGTATCAATAAGTGGAGGAATGATTGGAAGAATCAATGACTTAATTGATCTATTGATTGACTAATGCATGAATGAATTAATTTATTGATGAGTGATTGAAGTAGTTATTTGATTGATTGATGAGTGAAGTAATGACTGAATCAATTAATTAATAAAGGAATGACGATGAAATTATTATTGAATGAATTAATGAGTGATTGATTGAATTGATGGGTTAATTAATTAACTAACTAGTGATTTGATTAATTAATTAATGGGTTAATTAATTGGTGAGTTGGTTAACTAATTTATTCGTTAATTAATGTTAGTTAGTGAGTTAGTGAATGAATTGATGAGTGAATTACTGAATAAATGAATTGTTGAATGAATGAATGGATGGAGCTAATACCGATGGATCATTTGTTAATCTGTAGCGATGCGGAGACGGAAGAAGGAGCGGAAGCAGCGGAGATACATGGAGATGTCTTCGACCGTCGAGGAGCTGATGGAGACGCCGACATTCAAGAGATTCTACTCGGCCGTTGATGCCATCCTTGACGCGGCCGACGACATGGACCTCGCCGGAATGAGAGGTACGGAATTTGGTTGGAGTATTTGCCTTGGAACTTGGAGACTAGGGTTCGAACCCTCCCTCGCCCCCTCCTCACTCCCACCCACCCGGGGGTTACTGTGTAGGGACCTTGAGCAAGTCTTTCACTCACAATAAATATAGCTAATGATTGTTTGACACCTTTAAAACGGTCTCAGCCAGTGTTATATTTTTGACAAGACATGATGATGATTTATCATGATACATTAAATCTATAGCTGATGATAGTTAGACACCTTTAAAACACCTTTAAAACGGTATCAAACAGTGTTATATTTAGGACACGACATATATTTTCGTATCCTGGAACGTTTCGACGACTATTGTGTAAAATTGCCGATGATAATTGGACACCCTTAAAACGCTTCTGACCAATGATATATAAGGATGGAGTGTGATGTGCGATTACTTATGTTTTTAGCTCCTCGTTAGATCTTGTAATGTGGTGTGATGGTTAGACTGTGTAGAGACCGTGACCCATCCCTTTGCTGACAATTGCCAATGATATTTTGACACCTTTAAAATGCTTTTAACCAACGCTATAATTATAAGGATGGAACGCGATCGTTGTGTAACTCTTGTTCAAGATCGACGTTTTGTTGGTTAGGCGTCTCACGGATCTAGTAGATCTCTGGCCTTGTAATGCGGTGAATATAATTATGGGTGCAAGGGTTGCTGTGTAGAGATCTTTAGCAAGTCATTCACCAACAATTACTGCTGCTAATTCCTTTATTGAGGACTCATTGTCAAAATTGCGACAACGTACAAAAGCTGGGTTGGTTTAATGAAGGATAATCGTGAAAAAAAGAAGCCGATGAGTAAATTAACGATTAAGGTCTGTAGAATATTATAGGAGTGGAAAAATGTTTAAGTACATCATAAAGCGTTTAAGTAACTAGATTACTAGAATGAGAGGTTCGGGATTTGATTGGAACATTTACCTTGGTACTTGGAGAATACTAGTTCGATCCTCTCTCCCACCCCCTCCACCATGAGAGGATTGCTGCATCGGGACCTAGATTGATACTGACAATTGATAATAATGGTTCCTTATGCCCGCACTGCCACTAGGCAGAACAGGGCATTTTCGGTCACTGGACCTTCCGCTTGGAATGACCTTCCCTCTAACCTGCGTTCCCACACTCGGAACATGTCTGGCTCTTTCTATAGATTGCTCAAGACTTTTCTTTTTGACCGGGCTTGGGTCGGGAGCGCCTCTGAGTAGACTCCTCGAAGGGGCGCTATATAAATTACATAGATAGATAACGAAATTATGATATGAATAATAATTACTGTGCAGGTACGTTGAGCCAATCCTTTGCTGACAGTTATTGTCCATGATAGTTGGACACCTTTAAAACGGTGCCAGCCAATGCTATATAAGGTTCAGTAAGGTTCGTGTTGATAATTTTCTTTTTGGTTGCGTAATCATCTTCTGGTTTTATGCTGGGCTTTCAGACGACGACGAGGACGATGGAGCTGGTGAGGTGGAATGCGTTGTGTCCAAGACCCAGGTCCTCGACCTCTGCTCGGAGGCTGCCAAACTCAAGTCCATGGGCATTACGAACCAGGTGTGACAGCTTTACCAGTCAGTTAATCAATCAATTAGTCAATCGATTAATCAATCAATTAGTCGATCAATCAATCAATTAATCAATCAGTGTCGGTCTAAAATATCGGTGAGTCAAGTCAGTGAGCCAGAATTGGCACTATGGATCAGTCAAGTCCAAGGGGTTATGAACCAATATAAACTAATGAGTGGTGTAGGGGTATGTTCTGTGCGTTGGAGCTGGAAGGTTGCTGGTTTGAATCTACCTCGTGTCTCTGTCACGTAGCAACCTTCAGCAAACCCTTCTCTCGCAATTGCTTGGGCGCTTCGTCGAGAGACTCCGATTCAGTGTCTGCACTCTAGTCGGGAGCGCCTCTGAGTAGGAATCTTGAACGGGCGCCATGACACGCATCCTTCAGATCGATGATGAGAGTTGCGTTCGATTGTTGTGTTTTGTCTTTTTGTGATGATCAAGAACGTGATTATGATCATGATTATGATCATGATATGCCTTTTCGATTGTTCTTTTCAGGTTCCGTGCGAGAAGTTGATCAAGACGCTGACGATTCTCCAGTACAGCATACAAGACGGCTGCAGACTGGTTCCCATCGCTGATCCGGTAAGGCTGGTTCCCTGCTTGCCTTTGATCTCAGTTTTTGTGGTTCCGTATTTTGAAGATTTACCTGAGATGAGGCATGATGTAAAGTTTCGTTGAGAATTATAGTTGTTTAAAGTTTGTAAGCAAATAACGTGAAGCAGTGGCGTGCGCTTATAACTTTAAAAAGGCACAAAAATTGGTTAAGGTGTTTCAAATTTTTAAATATGTACTTTATTGTTCACCAATCTTCAAACATGAACAATTAAGACAATAATTATATGCAAGTAGTGACAACAGGAAACCCAAAGAAACACACATTTCCGCTAACAGGACCGCCATATTATACAAACAATATCTGACCAATGGATTGGGCAATTAGCAGCACAAACCATGTTTATGAATCTGAACTGCAATTTTGTACCATAGGCTAGGAGAATTTCTAAATAAAAAAATACACAATTGCTTCGCTCTTCCCGAATCTTAATTTTAGAGTTTCATTACAGAGGAGAACTAGATTGTCGCTGTAAATTTAAATTTTAGGTATTTGATGAGATGTCTGCTTTTAAATAAGTTATCAAGTCTTGTGATCTCCTGCAGTAGGGAGTTTCCAGAGCATTGCGCCAAATATTCTGAGCGAGTAAATCAGATTTGCCAGATTGGCTAAGTTTTACATTTGTAAAGTCTCTGGATTAATTATCAGCAATTTAACCATTGTATCCATATTGTAACTGTATCCTCCATATCTTCGAGAACTCTGTTGTTCCATTTTTGGAGTTCAGCGTTGATCCACCCTTCGATCGGCGAACCAAGCTGAGTGTCTGGTTCCCCGCTCACGGACTGCTATCCGACAGCGTCGTTCATTCTCTGTTGCAGGTCCTACAACTTGGAATGGTCTCTCTGTTACACTGCGCTTAATTCCCAGGGGTCACTCCACTCTGTTCCTTGAGAACCAAAAAACTTTCATTTAGCCGTGATTGATCCGGGAGCACTTCTGAGTAGCCTACCTTGAAGAGGCGCTGTATAAATTTCTGAAATGAAATAAATAAATTGTGAATCCTTAATTAAATGTTGCGCGTTATCTTGATGTCTCAGGATGGTGAGAACGAGGAGGAGCAGCTGCTGCGTGAGTTGACGTTGGACCGTGTCCTGCTGGCCGTTGACGCGGCCCTCTCGGCCATGTACATCATGACGTCATCGGAAATGCCGAAGGAGGTCTTCATCGAGGACGTCATCGAACGCATCATACGTCTGACAAAAACGCAGCTTCAGAACGCCATCTATCCGGAGTTCGACCCCGTCTATCGCATCGATCCGCATAATAAAAGTTAGCAATATTAATAATAACGAAAGTAATAATATTAATATCAATGATAATAGTGGTAATAATCTTTGTTTTGCTTGTGAACATTTTGGACAAATGATGACCTGTTTCGTCAGGGTTGTTCGTGTGACATCGTGATTGTATTGTGCCATGTTACATCGCATTGCATTTCACATTGACATTGCATCATGCTATGTTGCATCACTTTGCTTTATATTGCATTATATCGCATCATGTTGCATTGTGTCACGTAGCATTGCATTTCACATCGACAGTTGCATCATGTTATTATTGCATCATGCTGCATTGTATTGCATCATGTTGCATCACGTCGCATTGCATTTCACGTCGACAATTGCATCATGTTGCATTGCGTTGCATATCGATTCGACATCACGTTACGGCATCATGTTACATTGCTTAACACAGGTTTTGGGGATACGAACAGTGTACAGCATTGTTTGTTCGTTCTTCCCTTTCAGGTGGTATTCAAAGCAACATGAAGATGAAGCGTGCGAAGGCGTCGGGTACAAAGGACAAAGTGACGCTGGCTCTGTACAACAAACTCACGGATCTTACGTCGTTAATCGCAGAACTCGTCGACATTCAGGAACTCACAGACACAATCATCCTGCAGGTAACGCACCAGTGTCTGCCTGCTGTACGTGTGTCTGTATGTGCACTTGTTATAGCGCCCCTTCAAGCTCCTACTCAGAGGTGCTCCCAACTGCAGAGCGGAAACTGCATCGAAGTTTCACGTCGAAGCGCTGAGCAATTGCGAGTGAACGATTTACCCAAGGTCCCTACGCGGCGACTTGAGGTGGATTTGAACCTTCCGGCTTCAAGGCAATGACGCCACCACTACACCACCGCACCCCACTGTATGTCTGCCTGTCTGTCACATTTCCATATTCTGTGTTTAAAGATATCGTGTGTTTTTCAGCCGTCTTGTTCAAATTTTGTTTTTCTGATGGATCGCGTTGTTTTGTTTCGTGTCTTACAGACATCTACATTGGCTGTTTCACCGTTCTTCGTTGAGAACATTCAAGAGATGCAATTGAACGCCCTCAAGCTAGTTACGAACGTAAGTCCAGCGAAACAGTCAGTCTTGCTACTTTTTTGTTTTTCCTCCTCTTCCTACTGCCTTCCTCCTTCTGCTCCTCTATCTCCTTTTGACCCTACATTGCAGGATGAGTATTTCATTTTATTTTTTTCATGCTTATGTGCTAAATGATTAATTTATTACTATTATTATTATTTTAAATTATTTTTGTCCTTATGTGTTAAATGATTATTATTGTTATTATTAATATTTTTAGGCTTATTTGCTAAGTGATTTGTATTATTATTATTATTAAATATTGTTTGTTATTGGTCATACACCCAGTTAAGGATGGTAGCTGATATCTCTCGTGTTTGCGCTTACAATCTTCTGATGTTATTTCGATCTAGTAATGATCTGATCAGATGCTAATCTTTTCTCTAATCTGCCGATCATCTTTCGATCATCTGTTGTCGTAGATCTTCAGTCGTTACGAGAAACATCGTCAGTTGATCCTTGAGGACATTCTCTCGTCGTTGGCACGACTTCCGTCGAGCAAGAAGAACCTACGCAGCTATCGGTAACCGTTCATGACTAATCTAATCTAATCACGTGTAGTCATACTTATCCGGTCTAATATAATTAATCATGCGTGGTCTTTTCATCTTCCTCCTCCTCTTCCTCCTCGTAGTGGTGTTATCAACAATTCAACATCAGTGTGGACATGATAACTTGTCTGTAGTTTAACGTCAGTGAAACTGAAAACTAATTAACAAAATTAACTAAATTAATATAACAAGTTAAAATCAAGGGCTACTCAATTTTCAAATCATGATGCCTATTTAAACTAGAAGAATTAAAACACAGATGATTTAAAAAATTCGAATCGAGGGCTTATCATTTGTTAATCGTGGCGTCGCTTTAGAATAAAATCAGGTGCGGCTGAATGCACGTTTTTTGGTACCCATGATATTAGTGGCTCTAATACTTTCAGCCATGCCGATGGGCCTTGGCTAAGTATGCATTCGCTAGCAGGTCCCAGGTTGATCCAGTGTTGTGAGGAGTCCTTGACCAGTTTCAATAAACAATAAAACAAACAGTTTCAAAACAATAAAACAAACAATAAAACACGCAGTTTCAAAACAATAAAATGAACAATAAAACAAACAATAAAACAAGCAGTTTCAAAACAATAAAACAAACAATAAAACAAGCAGTTTAAAGACAATAAAACAAACAATAAAACAAACAGTTTCAAAACAATAAAACAAACAATAAAACACGCAGTTTCAAAACAATAAAATGAACAATAAAACAAACAATAAAACAAGCAGTTTCAAAACAATAAAACAAACAATAAAACAAACAGTTTCAAAACAATAAAACTAACGATAGAACAATCTGTTTCAAAAACAATCAAACAAACAATAAAACAAGTTTCAATTGTGTTGTCGTCTGTTACCTAGGTTGAACGCTGACGACCACATCCAGATGGTGACGGCCTTGGCGCTCCAGCTGATCCAGTGCGTCGTCAAGTTACCGCAGATGGATGACGGCCAGAGCCACGTGGAACAGCACGCGATGGATGACGAGATTCCGAGCAAAAAGAAGAAGAACAACGATAAGGTAGGACGGAGGGTCCGAGTAACATTGGGTGATTGTGGTCGTTAATGCCGGGCGATAAATGTTAACACCTGGAGATAGACGGATACACCTGGAGGTAAATGGTAACATCTGGAGATGGTCCATAACACTTGGGGATGTTCATTAACACCAGGAGGTAAATGGTAACACCTGGTATCTTTCTTCTTCTTCTTCAAGATCCATGGGCTGATAGCCCGTAGGTGTCCACTGCGCACTTGACTACTCTTCTCCATAATTCCCGATCCTTTGCTCGATGTGTTAAAAAAAAAACCTGGTATAGATAATTTTTTTAATTGAAATCGGTTTATTGCACGTTCATTCGTTCAACTCTGGTTACACAATCAGGAACGACTAAGTACAGTACAAATGCAATTAGGAGCCAGTAAAAGCTAGTAGCTTATATTACCCTGACCCCCTCGTCCCAATTAATAATCATTGACACCTGGAGGTAACGATAATTAGCACCTGGAGCTAGTCATTGATACTTGGAGATGATGATAATTGCCTTATAATGCAGTATCATTAGCACCTGGTGATATGCAATGACACCTGGAGATAATCATTAACACCTGGTGATGATCACTACCACCTACAGATGATCATGAACATCTAGAAATAGTTTGTTAGCATGGATGATTTACACCTGGAGATAGTGATGCAGAACCTTTGTTGTAAAAGGTACTATTGCACGATTTACATCTCATAGCAATAGATGCCAAGAGCTGAAGAATTGATTTCATGACAGAACAGGGAGTTTTGATGAGCATGAAACACGAAAAATCAGTAATAATATGTATGGAGAAGAGAAGATTTTTGTTGAACCCATCAGGTATTAAATGATTGATATATTGATTGATTTATTGACGATTGGTTCAACAAATATTTTCTTAACTCAATAGATATTACTACTTGATTGACTGATTGGTGACCTGATTGTTTGATTGATTTATTGATTGATTGAGACAATCACTTGTATAGATTGTAGCATTCTATTGTGACTGGCAGATTGTTTTAATTTTCGCTCTTGTGCTCTTCTTTTTAGGTCGACAAAGAAGTCATGATTTTGACGTCCTATGAAACCGCCATGAGAACAGCTCACAACTTCTTAGCCGTGTTTCTGGCTAAGTACGTATTGTTTAATAACCGTTTAGTGGCTCTATTACTTTTAACCATGTTCATTGTTTGTACGTATTTGTTTAATGGCCATATTTGGCTTTATGATGGCTTTATAACCTTTTATCTGTGTTCGTGGCCAAGGTTTTTTTGGTATCCATATTGGCGGCTCTTTTTAGCTGTGTTCATGGCAAAGTGCGCGTTTTCTTAAAAGCCATAATTGTAGTTTTGTAACAGTGTAATGTATTTGGGAGTGACTCAAACCTGCGGCCATCGGGCTACTGCCCAGAGTGCCAAAGCAATGTGCCTATTGTACCTAATACCTTGTTGCCTTTCTTACCTTGTACCTAATACCTTTACCTTTCTTACATAATACCAATTTGCTTTTAACTTGTACTGTTATCCTTATCTTTCTTACATTGTACCTATGACATTTAGCTTTCTTATCTCACACCTATTTTACCTTTCCTACCTTGCACCTATTGCATCTACCTTTCTTACCTTGTACCTATTATCTTTACCTTCTTTGCATGGTACCAATTTCCTTTAACTTGTACTCTTATCCTTATCTTTCTTACCTTGTACATATGACCTTTAGCTTTCTTATCTAACACCTATTTTACCTTTCTTACCTTGCACCTATTACCTTTCTTACATGGTACCAATTTCCTTTAACTTATATACTGTCTTAATGTTATCTGTCTTACCTTGTACCTATGACCTTTAGCTTTCTTATCTCACACCTATTTTGCCTTTTTATTACCTTGCACCTATTACCTCTACCTTTCTTACATTGTACCTATTACCTTTACCTTTCTTTCCTTGTTCTTTCATCATTCAGATGCACGTCGAAGGGTGAGGATGATTACCGAAGTCTCTTTGAGAACTTTGTCTACGATCTGTTGGCCACAGTGAACAAACCCGAGTGGCCAGCGTCCGAACTCATTCTCAGCCTCCTCGGTAATCTTCTGGTAAGTCGGAGAATCAGGGGCTATATAAATTAGATTCCGAGACGACTTCTGTAGTGTAAAAATTATTTCATGCAGAATAATTTAACCTATCCTATTTTATGCTTTTATTCAAGGCTAATCAGAATAGATAAATTGTCATCATTAATTTTAGGGTGGCTTTCTGTATACAAAAAGCGTGAGATGTTTTTGTCATCTTCTTCGTTATCTTCATCTTCGTTATCTTCATTGTCATTATCTTTGTCTTCATTATCTTTATCTTTGTCTTCGTTATCTTCTTTGTCATTTTCTTCGTCTTCGTTGTCTTCATCGTCGTTACCTTCGTCTTCGTTATCTTCGTCTTCGTTGTCTTCATCGTCGTTACCTTCGTCTTCGTTATCTTCATCTTCATTATCTTCATCGTCGTTACCTTCATCTTCATTACCTTCATCGTCGTTATCTTCATTGTCATTACCTTCATCTTTGTTACCTTCATCTTCGTTACCTTCATCGTTACCTTCGTCTTCATTACCTTCATCTTCGTTACCTTCATCGTCATTACCTTCGTCTTGTGTGTTCTGCAGGTGAAGCAGTTCAGTAGTAAGTCGGTGGAGATGTCGTTGCGAGTCGCCTCCCTCGACTATCTTGGCATCGTCGCCGCTCGTCTGCGTAGAGACGCCGTCTCGAGTCGACTCAACGAAGACGTCATTCAAGACATCATTTCACAGGTGGCAGCAATGTAACGTTTGTTTGTATGTGCACTTGTCATAGTGCCCCTTCAAGCACTCTACTCAGAGGCGCTCCCGACTGCAGAGCGTGCACTGCATCGGAGTTTCACGCTGAAGCGCTGAGCAATTGCGAGTGAAGGACTTGCCCAAGGTCCCTACGCAGCGACTTGAGGTGGATTCGAATCTTCCGACTTCAAGGCAACGACGCCACCACTGCACCGCCGCGCCCCACAATGATGCATGTGTGAAGGGCTTGTTGCTCAAGGTTCCTGCACAATAACTGAGGCGCGGGGGTGTAGTGTGTATGTTTGTTACCTTGAAGTCGGAGGGTTCGAGGTTCGAATACACCTCAAGTCACCGCGTAGGGACCTTGGGCAAGTCCTTCGCTCGCAATTGCTCGGCGCTTTGGCGTGAAACTTCGATGCAGTGTCCGCGCTGCGGTCTGGAGCACCTCTGAGTAGTGAGCTTGAAGGGCCGCTATAACATGTGCACATACAAACAAAAATAACAGTCTCGGAGGTGAATGAGGATTGTACCCCTGCTCTCTAAGTGACGATTATAACCAATCAGCCACAATTTCGTATCATGAGAACTCAACTTACTTACTTACTTAGCTTCACTTTGCAAGAATGGTGGCAGATTAATCGAGTATCGTATTCCAGCCTTATATAGTTTTGGTTGACACCGTTTAAAAGGTGTCATCATGGGCAATAACACTCTAAAATCTAAATGTATCCTAATAAATGATCGTAATGTCTTGTTCAAAATATAACACTGGACGAGACCGTTTTTAAGGTGTCTAACTATCATCGGCAATTGTCAGTGAAGGACTTGGTTCTCAGGGTCCCTACACAAAAACATAGTAACCGTCTCAGATGACTTTCTGCTGTGCTAGGTGAGCACTCTGATTCAACGCGTGTGTGTGTATGTATGTGTGGTGTGTGTTTCAGATCAACGAAACGGACGACGGCGGAGAAAGTGCGAAAGCTAAGTCAAGTCAGACGGGGAATGGGAATTCACAGGTGATGATGATAACAATGCTATCTATGTATATTTTATTCTCTTTCATTTGGTTTATCTGCAGGTTAAAGTTGTCTTTGATGGATGCGGGGGGGGTGCCAAGTCATTTATGATATACCTCTTGTGGTCATTGATGATCTTTGGTAGTCGGCAGTCTTCCTCCCGCCATGCGAGCGGCTGGCTCAGTTGACTCCTTCAAATCTGGACTTAAGACTCGTTTATTCCTCAAGGTGCATCCTGCTGTTAGTTTATTATGTGAGGCGCTCTTGTAACTGTGTTGTAGCTGCACCATAGAAATCCTCATTGTTGTTATTATTATGATGGTTGATAGGTGGTTAATTGTGTGTGTGTGAGTGTATGATGTATGTGTGTGTGTGGATGTATGTATGTATGTGTCTTACAATAACCACGCAATCGCTTAAATTAATACATAGTGATGATTGACTGGTAAGATGTTGAACGAATAAGTTGATTTTAATATCAATTCAGACGTTCGTGAATTGCTCTGTGCGTTTGGTTTTTGTTGAGTCCTAATAATAATAATGATAATAGTACCACTACTACTAATAATAATAATCATGATGATGACGACAACAATATTAATAATAATAAATGATAATAATAATAAAATAAAAAAATAATAAAATTAAAAAAAAAATAATAATAATAGTAATAATAATAACAGCTCCAACCATAAAAATAATAATAATAATAGTAATAATAAATTATAATCTTTAATTTAAAACTGACACATCGCATTAGTAGAATTTACTTCACACTCACACATGCGTGCACACACACACACACACACACACCTGGATTTGCCATTGATAGTTAGACACCTTTAAAACGGTGTCAGCCAAAAATATATAAGGCTGGAACACAATACGTTTTTTATTGAATTTGGCCTAAAAACTATGGATTCTTTTATCCATATTAATACAACTGGTGAACAATGAACTATTGTCCGCCAATGAATGGTTTATAAGCAACAAATTATCACTTAAAGTAAGAAACATCCAATTGTATCATATTCCGCTCCACAGGAAAATCCATCCCCAACAACAATAGCCAAATTTCTTTAGATAACATTACTATTCCTCAGGTATCCTCAACAAAATTTCTACATCGATCAACACCTGAAATGGAATATGCTAATTTTTGAAATTAGCAGCGAAATTAAAAAGAATCTTGGAATCATAAGAAGAGTATCTTACCTAATTTCTACTGTATAAATCTTATATAGTTACATAAACGGCTAGTTCCCTTACCTAGTCATACCCCACCATCCTGATTAACTTCTTCCTGGCACATAGGCCCCTACTAAGCAGGACTCGTTCATTCTGGAGTGCCTATTGCTCCCTAATCTGCTTCCTAAATCCTTTGCCGAATGATTTGACTATTGACTTTTGTTATACTTGTTTTGTAGTACTACGTCTCAATGTGGGAACAATAAATGATTTTGATTTGATTGATTTGATTTTGCTCGTCTGTTCAACTGGTTGGCTGGTTGTTTGTATTTCTGACTGACTGGGTGGCTGGTTTATTGTTTCGCGGGCTAGTCACAACTGGCTGGTTCATTGATTGGCGTGTTGATTGACGTGCATTGATTGCTTTTGTTGATTGCTTTTGTTGATTGCTTTTGTTGATTGCTTTTGTTGATTGCCTTTGTTGATTGATTTTGTTGATTGCTTTTGTTGATTGACGTGCATTGATTGCTTTTGTTGATTGCTTTTGTTGATTGCTTTTGTTGATTGCCTTTGTTGATTGATTTTGTTGATTGCTTTTGTTGATTGATGTGCATTGATTGCTTTTGTTGATTGCTTTTGTTGATTGATTTTGTTGATTGCTTTTGTTGATTGCTTTTGTTGATTGCTTTTGTTGATTGATTTTGTTGATTGCTTTTGTTGATTGCCTTTGTTGATTGCTTTTGTTGATTGCTTTTGTTGATTGATTTTGTTGATTGCCTTTGTTGATTGCTTTTGTTGATTGCTCGTTTCTTAGATGTCCGACGTTCAGAAGACGGAGATTCTGCAGAAGAGTTTGCTCGAGTATCTCGTCTATGGGTCGGAGCACGATCCAGCGCTCATGGTGAGCGGATCATTCTTGACTCTCTTAGAACTGTCTTTTTTTATTCGTTGTCGTGTTTTTATAGGTTTTTATGTTCTGTTTTAGTTTCAGTTTTGCATGTTCATAAACATCTAATTGATTGCAGTTAATCAAATCTTCCGAACATAGGCGTACAAGGCGGAGGTCCAGAGGGGGCAAAACTGATTTTCGGGCAAGCAGACCCGGGAAATGACTAAAAAAAGGTCGTAAACTTTTCTGGTAATTTTGGGCAAGTCTGTTTTTTTGGGCAAGCAGTCCGGGAAATGACTTTAAAAAAGGTCGTCAACTTTTTCTGGGAAAAAGTAGTATTTTCCACGAGATTTCAGGATTTATTTTTCGGGCAGAAGTTAAATCTTTGCCCCCACTGCTGAAATCTCCCGTACGCCTATGCTTCCGAATGATATCCATTATCCTAATCAATCTGATAGATCGCAGTTAATCAGATCTTCTGAATTATGTCCAATCCTAATTATCTAGGTGACCAGAATTAATCAGATCTTTCTGATTATTTCCAATCCTAATCATCTAATCGATCGCACTTGATCAAATCTTTTTTCCGATGATTTCCATTCCAGTTTGCCCGTCAGTTCTACATCGCCCAGTGGTACCGCGACTGCACGATGGAGGTGGAAAAGGCGTCGAAGAAACTGGCGGAGGAGAAGAAGAACGACCAGAAGCGGAGGCGGAAGAAGGTGGAGAGTGACGAGGACGATGACGAGGACGAGGAGTCGGGAAAGGCGCCAGGGAAGGCGGCGATGACGGAGCTGGAGATGGTGAAGCTCATCCAGGCGAAGGTGGAGATTCGGAAAGGGTTCCTTCTCAACCAGGTCGCGACCAAGGTCGGCAACTTCGCCACGTTCAAGTGAGTTCGTTTGTGTCGTTATTATTGTGGGGCGCGGTGGTGTAGTGGTGGCGTCGTTGCCGTGAAGCCGGAAGGTTCGAATCCACCTCAAGTCGCCGCGTAGGGACCTTGGGCAAGTCCTTCGCTCGCAATTGCTCAGCGCTTCGGCGTGAAACTCCGATGCAGTGTCTGCTCTGCAGTCGGGAGCACCTCTGAGTAGAGAGAGCTTGAAGGGGCGCTATAACAAGTGCACATACAAACAGATTATTCATTCAAGAATTTATATAATTTATATCAACTCTTCAAGGATGCTACCCAGAAGCACTTCCAACTCTAGCATGGTAAAAAGTAGAGTTCTGAGTTGAGTAAAATATGCTTCAGTATTGGTCCCAACTCCTTTTATTTTTTATTGCTTCGCGGATCTCTTGAAGTGATGCTATGTAAAGTTCTGTTGGTGAAATAGTTATCGGTTGTTGTAAGAGTTCAATTGTAGTCTGTTGTGCTGTTTTTCTGTGCGAGTTACACGGTCTGAGAACATTTTAAACTTCTGATCTGACCCCCCACTTGCTACTTGGTAATTGGAGTCCCTTCTCTTAACATCACGGCCCCCTTTGTGTCCTGCATTCCATTGTTTTTTCCTCGCTTGTCTATCTTTATGTGTATTGGATTACAAAGGTTGAAATAAGATGATTGATTGATGGATTGATTGATTGAATGATTCAATCGATTGATGGATTGATGGATTAACATGTTGTCTATGTTGTATATGCTGTAACATATTGTCATATGTTGCAACATATTGTCACATATTGTAACATTTTTTATCGATTGATTGATGGATTGATTGAATTATTGATGGATTGATTGATTGAGTAATTGATTGATTGATTGATTGATTGAAATTCAGTCATATTTTATTACTTTCTTGTGGCTGACTGACTGTTTTGTGTTGTTTCAAAAGGCCTTCGCCGAGCAAGCTGAACTATGAGAACGCTCTTCTCGTCACGCGATACCTCGCTTCCAACCGACCGTTCTCACAGAGCTTTGACATCTACCTGACGCAGGTACGTCGTCGTCTAACGAGTTCATGCCAATCACCTGGTTATACCTATCTGTGGTTACTCACTTACCTATGTTTACTTTGTGCGAATTCATACCACTCACTTGTCTATTTGTGGAGACTCACCTATGAATGCTTTGTGGTTGTATCATTTGTCTTTCGTAGTTTGTTCATTTCTCAATTCTCATTTTGGTGGTACTTGCATGCAGACAATGGCATACGTGCAGACATGCATATGCAATGTCGTGCATACTTACAGACATACATGCATGAATACATACAGATATAAATGTAGGCATAGTTCCTACAGACCTGCACTCGGACATACATGTTCGCATACTGACACATGCAGATAGACAAAATATTAACATACTTAATTGTTTAGAAGAGGTAAGGGTTCAGGTGTTGTTACTCTGGCTGAGTTGTTGTTGCTGCTGTTGTTTTCATCATCGTTGTCATGTTGTCGTCGTTGTTGTAGATTCTCAAAGTTCTGAACGAGACTGCCGTTGCCGTCAGAACAAAAGCCCTCAAGTGCCTGACGGCCGTCATTGAGGCAGACCCAGCGATACTGGCTAGGGTAAGGGACGATATGGACACAAGGGGCCTAGGATATGAGATTATGTGGGGCTATGGCTACTCAGATGAGGCTAACGTCACACCATTTGAGATTATGTTAGGCTAGATCTAGATGGGGCTAAAGTTACGCAAATTGAGATTATATGTTTCTGAAGCTATAAGGGGCTAAAGTTACGCAATTTATGTATCTAGCTATTCCTAAATCTCCACTTAGGAATCTAACGAGCGTGCTTAACATGACAATATGTTACAACGTGTGACAATATGTTGCAGCATGTGATAAAATGTTACAACACGTCATAGTATGTTACAACATGTGACGATATGTTATAACATGTGACATTATGTTGCAGCATGTGACAATATGTTGCAGCGTGTGACAATATGTTGCAACATGTGACAATATGTTGCAGCATGTGACAATATGTTGCAACACGTGACAATATATTTACAGCACATGCCAATATATTTACAACATGTGACAATATGTTACAACATGTGACAATATGTTACAACATGTGACAATATGTTACAACATGTGGCAATATTTTACAATATGTCACGAAATATGTTGCAGCATGTGACAATATGTTACAACGCGTGACAATATGC
Organism: Lumbricus terrestris; assembly: GCA_949752735.1. Lineage (NCBI taxonomy): Eukaryota > Metazoa > Annelida > Clitellata > Crassiclitellata > Lumbricidae > Lumbricus > Lumbricus terrestris. The sequence goes on from OX457048.1 coordinate 39,871,893, forward strand.
TACAACATGCAACGATATGTTACAACATGTGACAACACATTACAACATGTGACAATATGTTACAACACGTGACAATATGTTACGACATGTGACAATATGTTACAACACGTGACAATATGTTACAACATGTGACAATATGTTACAACACGTGACAATATGTTACAACATGTGACAATATGTTACAACATATGCAACATGGACAACATGTTAATCTGTTTGTGCATCAATTGTCTATCATCAGATGGATATGCAGAATGGCGTCCACGGTCGATTTCTTGACCAATCAACATCGGTTCGCGAGGCAGCCATCGAACTCGTCGGTAAATTCGTTCTCATTCGACCGGAGCTGACGGCGCAATATTACGACATGCTATCCGAACGAATTCTGGTAGGTTGTTGTTGGGAGTTAAAAAGAAATGATGGTTAGGACAGGGCTCTTTCGAGACTCATAAAACATGAGCAGTTATTGCTGCATGTATCAAAAAACATAAGCAGTTATTGAATAGCGGCAGGTTACTCACTTGCATGTACAGTGCGCATATTTGTGGGGTGCGGTGGTGTTGTGGGTGTGTTTGTCGCCTTGCAGCCGGAGGGTTGCAGGTTCGAATCCACCTCAAGTTGACGCGTAGGGACCTTGGGCAAGTCCTTCACTCGCAACTGCTCAGCGCTTCGGTATGAAACTCCGACGCAGTGTCCGCTCTGTAGTCGGGAGCGCCTCTGAGTAGCGAGCTTCAAGGGGTGCTATAACAAGTACACATACGGACAAACAGATCAATCCAGTGTTTTTTGTGTCTGTCTGTCTCTATGTGTGTCTGTCTCTCTGTCTCTTTCTCTATGTCTCTGTCTTTCTCTGAATCTGTCTGTGTATCAACGGTGTTGCGTGTGTTTGACAGGACACGGGCATCAGCGTGAGGAAGCGAGTGATCAAGATCTTCCGAGACATCTGCCTCGAGCAGACGGACTTCCCGAAGATTCCGGAGATGTGCGTCAAGATGATTCGAAGAGTCAACGACGAGGAAGGCATTCGCGTGAGTTGCTCACGAATTGAACTTCTTATTTTTATTATTATTATCTTTTTTTTATTTGAAATTTTGTTATTATTATTATACAATCATTTATTACTTTTAGCAAAAGTTCCGAATAATAATTATCGCTACTATGATTCTTTTCTCTCAAATTATTTCAAGTTATTGATAGTTCATTTTTAACGATTTTATTTTTTATTTTTCCTTTTTTTATGCCCTGAGGTACTTCGTTACCCTCAGGAAACAGAATGCTGAACAGCCCTGAGACGCCTTAAATAAAAAAATATGCAGAACGTGTACGGTTAGAAATACGGTCTTTAAAACAAAGGGAGCTATCTAAGAAGGTGACACCCAGGTCATGTACATTGTTCAGTCAAGAACGAAAATCAACGTAGTGAGGAAATAGTTAAGAGAAGGCGCTGTATGTCCCTCTGCTCATTTTAACAAATCCACCTAGCGAATGAAAGGCTGAGTCAGTTGTTTGGTGGACTCCCTATGCAATCTGGAGCTACATAATAAGCTGGTGCTGCTGTGTGTTACATTACCGTGGTGTCGTTTCTTTGCGACAGAAACTGGTGAACGAGACGTTTCAGAGCATGTGGTTTACACCGGTGCGTGACAAGGACACGTCACGACTTCTCACGCGTGTCATGAACATCACCGACGTCGTCGCTGCGTGTCGTGAGTCCGGTTACGACTGGCTCGAGCAACTCATGGACAACGTGAGTCTAACGATGGGAATTGCGTCTCTATGTAGCAATTGCTGTTTGTAGCAGTGGCTGTTTGAGGAATGATTGGTTCTGTTGTTAGTTTTAAATATTTATTAAGTATTATTATTAAATGAATTTAATGTTGGCCCACGCATTTGTTGGAGTGATTTATTGGTCATTTATTTCAATGATCGTGTGTTTTACTGGTCATTTTAAAAAAATCGTGTGTTTTTTGTTGGTCTCTTTTTATTATGTGTTTTATTGTCATTGATTTTAATGATCATGTTTTTTATTGGTCATTTCTTTTAATGATCATGTGTTTTATTGGTCATTTCTTTTAATGACCACATGTTTTATTGGTCATTTATTTTAACGTTCATGTGTTTTGTTGGTCATTTCTTTTAAAAATCATGTGTTTTGTTGATTCGTTTGGTTATAACTGAGCAGTTGTGAATTGACGTCATTTTCAGTTGCTGAAGAAAGAGGAAGATGCGAAGGATAAGCCGGTGGAAAAGGCGTGCGTCCAGATCGTCAACTGTCTTGTGGAGAACGTCCTACAGCTGGAAGAGAAGGCTGCTGGTAAAACTCCACCATCAATCCTTTTGTTGTTCAACACTTTTGTTCTTCCACCTGAAGAATTTGATGGTGTATCATTAGTTCACTTGATATCAACATTAATTTTGTCTTGTCTCTTCCTCACTAGCTTTGTTTAGCAAGAGTAATTTCAGTTGAATGAAATTATGTGATGGCAAGGATCGTTAGCGTAACCCTCCTCTTCTGTTCAGGCCTGGGACTGGCACTGGATTAGTAGTAGTTTCTGTTTATATGGCACTTTTTGGATAACAAAGATTGTTAGCGTCTTCCATTCCTTCTTTGTCCAGTTTGCGGACTGATACTGATAGTATGATACTGGTATTGTGGATTAGTATTTAGTAGGTATTGTATGTATGTATTGCAGGCTGTCTGTTCAGCTAGTATAGTTAAGATTTATGTATTCCGTAATCTTCTTGTAAATTGTTTCATCTGTAGCCGGTTGCAGTCTGTCAACCGGATTGTTGATTAAACAAAAAATTATAAATTATATTATTATAATTATAAATATTATAGGCAGTAGTTTCAATGCTATGACACTCTGTGATAACAAAGATCATTGGTGTTGTCCCCCTCCTCCTTTATCTAGGTTTGGGACTGGCACTGTGAGAGTGTGATCGTTAGAGGCTTTTTGAAAGTTCCATATCTGATTAGAATAAATGGCCCAAGTAGATCCAGCACTTTTCATGTGATTGAATAGAAATATTCATAGAATCGCCAGCTAACGTTTTAAAGGTGTCTAAGTAGCAAGTATATTATTTTTTAAGTCTTAAATTAAGTTCTTTTGCACTGCTCACCATGGTAGTAGTTTCAGTTTAAAAGACACTGTGACAACAAAAATCATAGCGTCGCCCTCCTCCTTTATCGAGGCTTGGGACTGGCACTGTCAGTGTACAAACAGTGAGGGAGTTTTTTTACCCTGATTCAGGATTATTATACAGTTTACGTGTGCACTGCACTGCACAGTGTCCAGGTTTTGGACTGGAAATTAAAATGAGAAATCCTAATCCGTTGGAAGAGACAGATAGAAAAGCAAATGCTGTTTGGAAGTCGTATGACATGTTGCTTTTGCCTTGATGTGTGTTGGATACATGCTACTTTTGCCTGTTTTGAGTGTTTGACCCATGTTACCTTTTGCATTTCCGTGCGTTGGACACATGTTGCCTTTTGCATTTCCGTGCGTTAGACACATGTTGCCTTTATGTACGTTGGACACATGTTACCGTTGCCTTCCTGCATGATACGTCAACGTGTGTTGTCTGTTGTTGCAGAGGTTGGCAAGGCGAGCAACTCACGACTCGTTGCCTGCTTTTCAACGCTCTACTTGTTCTGCAAGGTCAAACCGCAGCTGCTCGTGCCGCACTGCATCATCATCCAACCGTATCTCGACATCAAGTGCACCGTACGTCTATGCTATTGTTTTTATTATTTTATTCATTCGTGTTGTATACATGTGCTTTACATCAGCTGTTGTAAATGCTCTACATAAACTGTTGTATATGCTGTGTATATAAATTGTTGTATATCATCTAAATGAACTGTTGCAGATGCTTTATATAAACTATTATAAATGTCCTATTATAAACTATTCATATGCTATTTTTTGCTGAACTGTTGTCCATTTTCTATATAAACTGTTGTATGTGCTCTATATAAACTGTTATAAATGCTCCATATTAACTGGTATAAATGCTCTACATAAACTGTTGCATATACTCTATTTAAACTGTTGTTTAGGGCCAGGGCGATCTGTTACTCTTGAACAACGTTGCTCGGATCCTGGAGTTGGCCGTTCCACTGATGGATCATCCGAGCGAGAGTTTCCTTGCTCAGCTCGAAGAGGATATGATGAAGCTCATCCTGAAGCACGGAATGATGGTAGGCTGCTCAGTGCTCACCAGTTTACTCACCATCCTTTAAGATGGGGGATGGATGGGTGTGAGTTACAGGTTGCAGCCTCTAAGAAGCCAGCATCATCGTTGTAGACAGGAACTACGCTTAATCACTTTTGTGGGGTGCTTACAAAAATCTCTAGCACTTTGGTGGTGTACTTAAAAGTCTTGAACACTTTGGTGGTGTACTTTAAATCTCTAGCACTTTGGTAGGGTATACTTAAAAGTCTTGGAACACTTTTGTGGAGTACTTAAAAGTTGCTAGTTCTTTGGTGAGGTACTTGAAATTCGATAGCATTTGTTGAGGTACTTTAAAGTCGCTAGCACTTGGGTGATGTACTTAATGGGTGCAATAGCTTCGCTGAGGTACTTGAAAGTCATTACCATTTTTTTCAAGTGCTTGAAAGTCACTAGCAGTATGATAAGGTACTTGAAATAAGGCACTGGCACTTTCATGGGGGGACTTAGAAGTTGCTGCATAGATGCCCAGACAGACATGTACATGTATACATTCATGCATACATAGATGCATACTTACACATGCATGCTTAGTAGGGTAGCCAATTTCTACATGGAAAATATTATTTCCAGGAATTTTACATTGCACACCCTCTAATTTTGTGTGAATTGATGTAAAAAGCACCCAGTAAAAATTGTAAGCCAATCAAATAGGAGGAAGTGATCTCCCACAGCCCATTAAAAAATACTATTAAAAACAATAGAATTTCGGCAAAATTTCTAGTTTTCCTATCTTTTTGCCTCTTAACGGCCCTCCAAGTCTTCTCTGCTTAGTGTACTTTGAGGTCGGTCACATCCATAGCAGGCATTGGTTGCCAGTTCCGATTTACCCATTTGGTGCCATTTGTTGTTAGCTTCACATGACTACAGTAATTCATGAGTCACACGATTTCCATTTTGTTTTTATTCGTGTAGATTGTTCAGAGCTGCGTCAGTTGTCTTGGCGCCATCGTCAAAGACGTGACTCACAACTTCAAACTCGTCCGCGACTGCTTCCAACGTTTCTTCGGTGAGTTACGGATATCGAGCGACATTATAACGACATGAAAGTTTGTTGAGACTTTTTGTGCAGTTGTCAGTGCTATACAGAGGCGGATCCAGGGGGCCAATCCGGCCATTTAGAATTTTTTAAAATTTTTACCAGCTGTTTTCCATCGGAAAGTTGACGTGCCCTCCCATGAGTAGTTCCGTAGGCCCCTCCCCATGCTCACGAGGTCCGTACACAAGGCCGGCACGACTAAAAAGAGGTCATCAACTTCTTTGGGGATAGAATGGTATCTTTTTCTTGGGAATTCGAGACAAAAGACAAATGACTTCTTAAAAAAGGTCATCAGATTTTTTGGCAAACAAGAAAAAAAAATTTCCCCTGTCCCGAGACCGAAAAATTTAGCCCCCACCTTTGAAAATTTCTGTATCCGCCCTTGGTGCTATAGATATGGGATCAAAACAGTGGAACCTACAGATACTTGCCAGATGGTGACGCAAAGATCAAGTATGCTTTGATCCTTTGATTTGAACCTAAGATTTCTCTTACCTACTTACCATCCATTTTGACCTTGAATCACCTTGAGATATTATCTATCTCTCTTACCTTTATATTCATTTGTCAAATGACCTTTATTGTCTGACCTTGAATCTCTGATTTTAAATCTCCTTGACCTTGAATCCTTTTGGCCTGAATTGTCTTTGACCTTGAATCTCTCTGACCTTATATCTCTTTCATCTTCATTCCATTGTCCTTCATCTCGCTGACTTTTAATCTTTTTGACCTTGAGCCTCTTTGACGTTGAACCTGTCTGAACTTTAACCTCCTTGACTTCTTTGTCAGGACTGCTTTCCAACTTCAAGTCGGAGAAGTTTGCCGATCCGAAGAGCGCACTCTTCCTATCGAGTCGTCCAACGCTCCTCCGGTCGCTCTTCACCGTCGGTCTCCTCTGCAAACACTTTGACCTTGACGCCGAGGAATTCGGCCAGAAGGAGAAGAAGGTAGGTCAAGGGCAAGATGAATGGAGTGTGTGTGTGGGTGTAAATAAACATAATAAAATATTAATAGTATGAATAGTGATTATAAGGAAATGGTAATGATATTATAAATTGACTAGCTGGGATACCCGGCGTTGCTCGGGAAATTTAGGATTCGATCTGTTCCGGCCACAACCCCCCTCTACCGGTACGCCACCCGATAAATTTGGGTTTCACGAAAATTTCCACCCCATCTCCCACTCCACCCCTCCCCCAACCCCTCCACCTCGACACCTCGCCGACCTCCCACTACACCCACCCCCACTTCGCCACCCCACCATCCCACACGCACCCTCCTCCCCCACCCCGCCTCCACCGTACTGGCAACAGAGTTGACCTTAAACACCTTTAAAACGTTGAAAATCATTGCATTTATACGTGGCAAGCGATTGAAAATTTATAGCGAAAATTAGTGTTTTTGACCCCCGCACCCTGCCCCCCTGGTGGTAGAGATTTGCAACCACTGATCCGGGTGGTTCTGATGGACCTCTATCTAGAGAAAAAAATTCAAATCATTAGCTGCGGTTTTTTTTTAAATTGGGGGGTTTCGCCCTCCACTCTGGCCCCCATGGTGGTAGAGAATCGCCAACCCCTCGCCTTTGCGTCTCGTGCTGAGACCTACACATTAGTGAAGGTTTGGAGTGAAAAGCTCAAAAACTGTGAGCGTGCATTCGAATCCATCTCAAGTCGCCGCGTATGGGTCCTTGGGCAAGTCCTTCACTCGCAATTGCTCAGCGCTTCGGCGTGAAACTCCGATGCAGTGTCCGCGCTGAAGTCGGGAACGCCTCTGAGTAGGGAGCTAGAAGGGGCGCTATAACAAGTGCACACATACAAACAAAATAAAATTCTGTTATAAAATAATAATTGCAGTGTAGGGACCTTATGCCAGTCCTTCGCTGACAATTTCCAATGATAGTTGGACACCTTTAAAACGGTTTCAACGGATAATATAAGTACAGAAACTGAAGTCGAGGCGCGATTATTTCCTCCGGTTTAATCCTTTTCGACACGGTCAATTTTCATTAATGAGTCTATGTGTGTTGTGCAGTGATGCCACAGATGGGTTTTATCCACTAGATCTGGGTTTTTTGGGCTTCGTCTGGGTTTCTGGGGTTTTTTGGGCAAAATCTGAGTTTATTTTATTATTTTTGTCCGTTGGCCATTTGTAGTTTGAACACATGGATTTCTATGAAATTCAATGTAAACTGGTTGTGCTTCATAATTTTTTGTTGTAGTCTGGGTTTTTCTGGGGGTTTTCATATGAAAATCTGGGTTTATTTCTGAAACCTCAGTGGCAACACTGGTATTGTGTAAGTGGTAGTGTGGTGAATATGTATGGGTGTGATGGTTACTGTGTGGGACCTTGAACTAATCCTAAATACTAAAGATTGCCTGATGCTAGTTGGACACCTTTAAAACTAATTTGAACCGATCCTATATAAGGATGGAATGGGAAGCGTGATTAACTGTGTGTTTAGGATCGTCCTTGGATTGTAGCCAGCACCTTGTAAAGAATACATGATTAGAATAAGCAAGACAGTGATGATAACAATGATTGAATGCTGCATTGTTCTACCGACGACGACAGGTTTCTATTCGCGAGAGGGTCTTCGATCTTCTGCTGCACTTCCTCAATCATTCCGACGAAGAGGTCAAACACAAAGCGCTCACTGGCATCGGTAAGAAAGACCCCCTCACTGTTCCCTGAACCCAACTCCCCCCCTATTACTAACAGAAGCAACGTCCTTAACTGCTAATTCTTCTATGGTTTCAATGCCATCGTCCCGTTTAGTGGTAGCCATTTTGAAATGCCGCTCGACACTGTCATTGATATGTTGAATTTACGGCCTATCTTACGACACAGCAAATTTCTTGAGGACATTATTTTATGTGGGACTCTCCTTTCAGGATCGCTGTCTACATCTCTCTCTCCCTCCCTCCCTCCCTCTCTCTCTCTCTCTCTCTCTCTCTCTCTCTCTCTCTCTCTCTCTCTCTCTCCCTCTCGCTCTTAATTCTTATTACCTTTTTTTTCTCTTGGCGATCTTGTTCTTGGAGCACTACTGACTGGCCATGGTGAAATTACTGACTGCATTACATTACATCCACTTATTTATTATAGACATTTTTATTGTCAGCATATTTACATAATTACAAGCATTGCTTGATGTTGATTATATTCTGTTTCAAAGGATTCTTTGTGACTCGTAACTACGAGTTCATGCTCGGCAAGCAGCTGAGGGACGTCTATCAGGAGCTGCTCACGAGCAACGAGGCGAGTCATTCGGTCGTCGACTCATTTGCTCGTTCTCTTGTTGTTAGTTCATTCTTTTGTCTTTTGCGATTTGGTTTGTTATTAAGTCAGTAGCTTTAAAGTCGCGTGTTGTTGATTTTTTTCTTTTTTTAAAATTTCATTGCTTATTTGTCCTTTGTTTTATTATTTATTTGTATAATTTATTTTAGAATTGTAGGTATTTATTTTATTATTTCTCGAGATGTTTATTTATTTTCTCTCCATTATTATCTATCATTTGTTTTAGTATTTATTTGTATCGTTCATTTTAGAATTATTATTTTTTAAATAAATAAATAGCAATGATGTTGAAGTGTTTATTTATTGTCTAAAGTTACAGTATTCATTTAATGTAATTTGTTTAGTTGTTTAGTCAACAGATCAGATCCTGTATTTATTCAGTGACTTACTTATTTACGCAGTTATTCTTTTCTTAGTTCATTCATTCATCCATTTGTGCCTCCTTTATTCATGGTATGTGCTGCTTGTTCATTCATTTCTTCATTCATTTATTTTCTTTGTTCATGTCTTTATTCATTCATTTGTTCATTCATTCTTTTCTTTGTTCATGTCTTTCTTCATTCATTTCTTCATTCGTTCTTTTCTTTGTTCATGTCTTTATTCATTCATTTGTTCATTCATTCTTTTCTTTGTTCATGTCTTTCTTCATTCATTTCTTCATTCGTTCTTTTCTTTGTCCGTATCTTTTAAATTCATTTATTTCTTCATTCATTTCAAATTTTCATTTAAATTCTTCATTTCTTTGTTCATGCATTTCATTTGTTCCCATTTTCATTCATTTATTTATTTAGTCATTTGTTTCTTCGTTCATTTCTTCATTCATTGACACTTTCATTTGCTCAGTGAATCATCAGTTGTCTATTCATGGCTTCATTGATGCCATGCAGAGGTTGTTTAAAGTCACCTGTCTGGAGGATGAAAGCAGTGATGCCATTGTCTTCTAATCCTTTGTTCGTTTTGTCTTAGGTGCCAGTGAAGATGCGTTGTCAGGTTCTGTTAAATCTCAAGACTTACCTAATCGAAGAGGAAGCGAAAATGATGAAGGCCGATGCTGACTGTGAGTCGAAAACCAGCTACTCGCTCACTCTTTTCTTTTACCACTATTATTATTATTTTATTTTTTATTATTATATATCATTTAATAAACGCAACACGTTTGTACAAGCTACTGTAGGGAAAATTGCTTTGTTCTAGAACAACTGTGCGAATTGCACATTCGCGCTGTTATTTATTGAATTAAATCGCAACTGTGTAGTATTATTTTTAGTATTATTTTTACTATTATTTTTAAGAGAGAGGTCGGAGGTTTAAATCAACGCTACGGTGTAATTTTTTCAAGATATCTACTCCACAGCGCATGGTAGCACATGGCCATTCTCAGGGCTAGCTTAACGAACTTTTCTTCTTCTTCTTCATTGATCTTCGTCTTTGTAAATTGTTGATGTTACGAGTTTCTCTTTGTTTGCGTTGAAGGGCGGAGGGTGCACGACAAGGAGGATCTCAAGGAGTTGGGCGACGTCCAATCAGGGTGAGTTTCCATTTGACGCTTCGATGTCCAGCTGGTGGAGTGGTTGCCCGGTCAGTTGTAGTGCACGCCTGTCTGTTATCAATGGGTTAAACAGAGTTTGTGATACTGAATGCCATTGCATACATGTATGCATCTCTTGGTATTAACATTAACTATAGAACTATTTTGATGATTTTTGCTTCACTAATTACTATTGTGCTTCCCTGTTGTTTTCAGAATGGCCAGCACGATCATCCAGGTGTACATTAAGCAGGTGCTCGAGTCGTTCTTTCACGCCAATGCACAGGTGCGTCTGTCGGCGCTCGAGGTCATCATTCTCATCCTCCGCCAGGGACTCGTCCATCCAGTTCAGGTAACGACCAATCAGAACCATCGGGGAGGGAAAGGGTTGAGAGTGGGGTTTATTTCGTGGGAAAGGTTTACAGGGGGACCTCTTAAAGACGTGCTTCAAATTAAGGGAGATTTATCTGGCTAAGGTGGTTGGGGTTGTACAGGGAAGTCTTGTTTAAGTGTTCTTCATAATATGAAGGATTTAGTTTAATGAGGGGTTTGGGGTTGTACAGGGGAGTCTTGTTTAAATGTTCTTCCTAATAGGAATGTTTTCTCTTGGTGATTGGTGTCGGTGATGGAGTTGCATACTTAATTAACATTTACTTGTTTCTGACAAGCGCACATGTACGACATTGTAGCAGAATGACTGCATACATTTTACGATAAACTATGGCAGTTATTAGACATGCACAACTAAATATAAACTAGGATGCCTAGGTTTACAAAGCTGCATTTAAACAATTTAGATTTTAATTTCTGATCTGAAGCAAAGGAGACTGCAATGGTCCGAAGTTGTTCCTTGAAGTGCATTGTGCTTTCTCATTTTATCATTCATTCATTCATTCATTCCAAGGACTTGTATGGCGCCACTTCAAGAGACCTACCCAGAGGCGCTCCCAGACCAGCCACAGAGTAGTATTCTAGCGTTAGATCGGTGTTGTTCTTGTTGCAGTGCATGCCTTATCTGATCTGTATGGGGTCCGACATCGACAACAACATTCGTCTGAAGGCTGACCAACAGCTGCAGGAGATCGACAAGAAATACCCAGGATTCATTCAGGTTCATATTGTGTATTTATTCTTGCTGTAAATTGATATAGTGCATCTTGCAGTGCACACTAATGAGAGGTGCCCCCAGACATGTATGGTACCAGTCATGGGCGGATCCAGGGGGGACAATCCGGCCATGGCCCCCCATTTAAAAAGTGCATGTTACGTGACCCCCCATTTGGTTTCAACAAGCCATGAAGCCAGAAAAGCAGGATACCAGAGAGGTCATTACCCCGACCAGGATGACTGATGACTAAAAAACTTTTTAAAAAGGTCATCAGATTTTTCGGCGACCAAGAGACAAAAATTTTGTCATGGCCCAAGAAATACCCAAAATTTTGGTCCCCCCCCATCGAAAATTTCTGTATCCGTCCTTGGTACCAGTTGATTGGGTGGATGGATTGGTTGATTAAAATTAAATGGACTTCACGCATTTCAGGATATGTCTTGTGTTGTTAAGTATCGCCCGCTTACGTATTTGCTTCCTTGCTTACTTACTGAACATTCTAACTTGTGTCCTTGCTTGCATCCTGGCTTCCTAGCATCCTTACTTGAATCTTTGTTCCTTGCGTGATTCCTTGCTGATTATTTGAATCTTTGTTTTGCTCACTTGCATCCTTGCTGGCTTGCATGCTTTCTTGCTTGCATCCTTGTTTCCTTGCTTGCTTGCATCCTTACTTGCATCCTTGCTTGCTGGCATCCATACTTGTTTCTTGCATCCTTCTTTGCTTGCATCCTCGCTTCCTTTCTTGTTTGTTTCCTTGCGGACTTGCATACTTGGTTGCATCCTTACCTCCTTGCTTGTTTGTTTTCTTGCTGGCTTGCACACTTCCTTGCATGCATCTTTGCTTACTTGTTTTGTTGCTTGCTTGCATGCTTCCTTGCATCGTTGCTTGCTTATTTGCGTACTTGTTTGCTTGCATCCTTACATCTTTTGCTTTGTTGTATGCTTATTTCACTACTTCGTTTGTTCGTTCATCCTTCCTTCATTCTCGGTCGGCTTCTCTTTCAGATGAAGGCAATGCACGGCGTCAAGATGTCCTATCGTCTTCAAGAGCTGCTTCAGCAGTCGGCCATCGCCGCCGCTGCTGCTGCTGCTGCTGCAAGTCTCGCATCTTCCTCCTCAGCATCCTCATCAGCATCATCCGCTTGCACCCTGCTGCGTGGCGTCCGACTCGAGGAAAACAATTACGTCAGCCTCAACTCGTACATCTACTCGCTCATCCGGAGCAACCGGGGCCAGCGACGAGCGCTGCTCACGACCGCGCTCAACATGTTCGACGACACCACGGTGAGTTGGTGACGACTCATGTGTGCGTCACGTCACGCTACACCGACTGTTGTCGTTTTGGAATTTGTTTTTTGGGATTTGATTTTGGCGTGTACGATAGAATTAAGATTCTGTTGTTTATTTTTGCATTTATTTCGGAATTAATTTTATTGTTTTACGTTTTTATTTCGTTGTTTGTTTTGGCTTGCGCGTTAGAATTTATTTTGCTGTGTACGTACCTTTGGCATTTATTTTGGATGTTTTAGTTGGCATTATTTTATTTTTGCATTTATTTAAGAATTTGTTTTGCATTTATTTTATTATTTTTATTATTTTTGCTTTACTGTTCAGTTAGCTTTTATAGTATAATTTATTATTCGTATGATCGCTTAAGTCACCACAACACGACAGATGGGAATTAAATCTTTGTTATTTGTTTGTTGTGGTAGTTTGTATTCACTTCAGGGACGAATAGTGGAGCAAATAGCTATTCAGTATTCTTCGAACCGTCAAACCTGTTTTGTTGTTGCTGTCTTGCAGAAGACGCCGTTGAGTGAGCTGATCTACATGGCCGACAACCTCGCCTACTTTCCGTACCAACAGCAGGACGAACCACTCTTCATCATCCACCAGATCGACATCATCGTCTCCGTATCCGGATCCAACCTCATCCAGTCATTCCGAGAGGTACTTAGTACACAACCAACCATGCGTCTGTCTGTCACTGTTTGTCTGTCTGTCCATGAAATTGTAGTAACTGGAGTAAATGGATGGGTGGCTGCATGAGTGAGTGCATGAGCATGTAAGTCTGTAACTGGGATGCATGATTAGTGGAGTGGGTGTGTATGATGTCTGTTCAGTATTGTGTGTTGTTGTGTCATCGTCTGTTAAGGTCTTCTATCCTGGTCCGGTCGAGGGTCCGTCGGGTTCGTCGACCGTCCCAGAGAATAACCACCAACCGGATGAAGACGACGAAGACGTCGACACGCTCCTAGGTCAGTAGCGCATCTTTCCAGTGCTTCTTCCACCTTCCTCTCACTCTCAGTGTACACACACGCACACATACGCACCACACACACACATGCGCGTGCAGCCGCGCACATAAACAAGTATCTCTATGTCTATTAATACCAAGGAAAGGCATAATTTTCTTAAAAGTATGTCCAAAACACATTAAGTATGAATTGCAGCATTTTCAAAATGTATCAGATTATGCATTTTACATTATTATGGGTTTTTGTTTATATTCTCGGTCGGGACTGGATTGGTTGACCTTGCTTGACCTTGCGATGTTTTGTGTGTGTGTGCGTCAGGTTTGATGCCAGAGGACGTGGCTCCGGTCCAGGAACTCTTCCTCGCCTCTCAGGGTTGCATTCTCCTCCTCGTCCTCAAACAACACCTCAAGGACATGTACAGTTTCACCGACAAGTACGTACGATCGGTCATTTCGCACAGCTTACGGTCATTTGTACTTAAATCGTCATCGAAACAACGCAACTTTCTTTTATTTTTATTCCAGTAAACTTTGTTTTATTTTCATTACAATAACCTTTGTTTTATTTTCATTCCAGTAAACTTTGTTTTATTTTCATTACAATAACCTTTGTTTTATTTTCATTCCAGTAAACTTTGTTTTATTTTCATTCCAGTAAACTTTGTTTTATTTTCATTACAATAACCTTTGTTTTATTTTCATTCCAGTAAACTTTGTTTTATTTTCATTACAATAACCTTTGTTTTATTTTCATTACGATGACCTTTGTTTTATTTTCATTCCAATGACCTTTGTTTTATTTTCATTCCAATAATCTTTGTTTTATTTTCATTCCAATGACCTTTGTTTTATTTTCATTACGATGACCTTTGTTTTATTTTCATTCCGATAATTTTTTGTTTTATTTTCATTCCAATGACCTTTGTTTTATTTTCATTCTGACAACCTCATCTTTTGTTTTATTTTCATTCTGACAATCTCATCCTTTGTTTTATTTTCATTCCAATGACCTTTGTTTTATTTTCATTCCAATAACCTTTGTTTTATTTTCATTCCAATGACCTTTGTTTTATTTTCATTCCAATGACCTTTGTTCTATTTTCATTCCAATTACCTTTGTTTTATTTTCATTCTTACAACCCCTTCCTCTGCCAGCTCCCAAAGATAAACCAGGGCTTTGCCCACTAGGCAGAAAAATTACACATGGGAAGCATTAGAATCTTACATTTCATACATTTAGTGATAGTTCGTTGTCGGTTGACATTGTGTGTTGACGTTGTGTGTTGACGTGCGTTGACATTGTGCGTTGACACTGTGTGTTGACATTGTTTTTTTTAGCAAAATCCAAAGATATTCGTTGACTGACACGAAAACGTTCGACAAACCAGTCAACCGTAAAAACGGGGTAAAGTTCAACCCGAAGCAGGCGCTCGAACTCGTGCGACACGGTCCACTGTCTACGGAGCTCGATGAAGACGGACGAAGAGAACTCCTTCAGTCGTTTCTCGATGTATGCTTAGCGTCTGTCTGTGTGTGTGTGTGTGTCTGTCTGTATGTGTCTGTCTGTATGTGACTGTTTGTCTGTCTGACTGTCTGTCCGAGTGACTGTTTGTCTGTCCGAGTGTCTGTCTGTGTGTCTGAGTGTCCGTCTGTTTGTTTCCTCCACCCTATCTTGATGTATGTGTCTCATGTAGTCTTTCTATTTGTCTTATTGTGTATATGGCTTTCTGTCTGTCTCTCGATTGGTTTGTCTGTGTGTGTCTGTTTTTTTATATTTATCTCTCTGTTTGTCTGTCCGTCTGTCTTTGTCGTAAGTCCGTTTGTGTGTCCGTCTGTCTTTGTTGTAAGTCCGTTTGTGTGTCCGTCTGTCTTTGTCGTAAGTCCGTTTGTGTGTCCGTCTGTCTTTGTCGTAAGTCCGTTTGTGTGTCCGTCTGTCTTTGTCGTAAGTCCGTTTGTGTGTCTGTCTGTCTTTGTCGTAAGTCCGTTTGTGTGTCTGTCTGTCTTTGTCGTAAGTCCGTTTGTGTGTCCGTCTGTCTTTGTCGTAAGTTCGTTTGTGTGTCTGTCTGTCACTGTCCATCTCTCTGTCTATACCACATCATAATATGTCTGCGTTAATTTTGGGGGGCTTAAAAACTATATACGCCATTCTGTCTGTCCGTCTGTTTATCCCTCTTTCTGTCTGTCTGTCTGTCCGTCCATCCATATGTCTGTCTGTAGCTTACCATTCTTTCCGTATCCTAATAATATTATACTTCTGTGTTGTCTTATTTTCAGTTCAAGGAGCTGATGTTAAGCATCGACCGAGACGAGAACGACGATGACGACGACCGACCAAACGGACCGTTGACGCAGGGTGCCCTCGCGTTGACGGCCAACGCAACCGACGTTGACCCGACGGAACCCAGCGACGGAACGGCGGCCTCCACGTCAACGACTTGTCCCGTAACAGTAAGATTACAAATGCTCTGTAATAACAGTGTTAATGATGATTATAGTACTTAATATTAATAATTCCTCACATACAAACAACAGCAGTAAGTGAATACAATGGTTAGAATACTTGCCTTTCAAAGCGGTTCAATCCTGACACGGCTACTGTATATACATAAGGTCGGTCCCTATGCTCGGTTGATAGGGAAATGCTCTTGATCCCGTTTGCTCGTACCTCCATCATGCAGAGTCGTACTTTTTCTGTGGTTGGCCTAGTGGTATGGAATGCCCTCCCTCTTGAACTGCGCCTATTCCCTGGATCACTCTCTGACACATTCTATAAGCACTTAAAAACTGATCTGTTTGGCCGTGCTGGAGTCGGGAGCGCCTCTGAGTAGTTTTTTTGAAGAGGTGCTATATAAATACTTGAATGAATTAATGAATGAATGAATAAGGACCTTGAGCAACTGCTTGGCGTACGATAATTATTACTGATGATAGTTGGACACCTTTAAAACGCTGCCGACCAACGTTATGTAAGGATGAGATGAGTAGCAAGAAACTGTATCAGTTCTTGAATAACTCTTCTTTGAGAAAAAGTCCTTCACTCACAATTGTTCTGCTTTATTACGTGGTGCCACTTATACAAATGTATCTGTGCTTATAAATGCTTTGTCTTGGTGGTGGGGTCGGGTGGGATGGTGAGGGTGAGGGTGGTGACGTTTACGCATGCAAATACTTCTGTATGCACACATCGCAACAGTCTTTTGCGTACTTGAATAATAACATAAAATATGGGATAATTGCTCACGTACACACACACACATATGCACATTATTATTATTATTATTATTATTATTATTATGGGTGTTGTAATGTAGGGATATGTTCGGTGCCTTGGAACCGGTTGGTTCCAGGTTCGAATCCACCTCAAGCCGCCACATAAGTACCCTGAGCAAGTCACCTTCTCATGCGCTTCGATTGGAAACTCTGATTGAGTGTCCACGCTGTAGTCAGAGGCGCCTCTGAGTAGAATCTTGAAGGGGCAGTAAAACAAGTGTTCATGCATACATACACACTAACACATACATCGGACGTGGGGCGCGGTGGTGTAGTGGTGGCGTCGTTGCCTTGAAGCCGGAAGGTTCGAGGTTCGAATCCACCTCAAGTCGCCGCGTAGGGACCTTGGGCAAGTCCTTCACTCACAATTGCTCAGCGCTTCGGTGTGAAACTCCGACGCAGTGTCCGCTCTGCAGTCGGGAGCGCCTCTGAGTAGGGAGTGCTTGAAGGGGCGCTATAACAAATGCACATACAGACAAGCACACACACATCTGCACACACATAAACATCATAGATGTCTGTTTGTGTTTGTAGGGAATGATCGGTCGACCAACCTCTTCTTCCATTCACACGACGACGAATCGTTTAAAAAACCCTTCGCTGCACAAACTGTCGTCGTCCGAAAAGCGACGGGGTCGACCGCCCGGGTCGTCGTCCTCCTCCTCGTCTCGCCCCAAACCGCCTAAACCCCCGAAGCACAAGCGAAAGAAGAAGCGCTATAATCTGAGTGACAGCGAGGCGGACAGCGACGATGGGGACAGCGACCCCGACTGGGGTTAAAAACTGATCGGCCCGGAGGCCCCCCGTATCCTCCGGTGAAGCGAGGGCCCCTCGCTTCGCCCACCCCCGCAAACAGTTGTCGATGTCAGTGTAAATTCTCGTTTCCCAGTATTTATCAGTTGGGGGGGTTTTGCGGTCGTCGTCTCGCCGCCCGAAGGGGTCGGGGTGGGTGCAATCCCCACCGCAGGAGGGGTGGACTGTCGGGGGCGGTGTGCGTCGTCGTCGTCCTTGGGGGCGGGTCGTTGCGGTTGATATTTTTTTTTCACTGTTTTAAGCAATTTTTTTCCAATTCGAAACAGTTGTAGTTGATCGAGTTCTTTGTATATGAGAGACGGGGGAGTATGGTACAACGTGGAAGTTGGACGAATTTGACCGCGTTCTTTGTACATGAGACGGAAGAGTGCGGTGTAACGTGGAACTTTGACGAATTTGACCGCGACCTTTGTACATGAGACGGGGGGGAGTACGGCACGCTGCGGAATGTTTGACGATGAATTTCGCTGGATTTATTATTACAATGCGGTTCTGAAGTTGCAGGCTGGCGTGCGTTTTTTGTCGTGCAGTGAGTTTTAGTTGCATCTGCTGGCAGTGGTTTAGGTGCTTAGAATCGACGCTGGGACCAGCGGTTTAGCCGGACAGCTTCGGAATTGCACGGTTCATTGGTTTTTGGAAGAAACTCACTCGATCGGGAATTTGGCGTAAATTGAAGCGTTTGCACAACACGTCTCATTCTTCTGTTTCAATTAAGGAATTCTGTGTTATGCAGCCATATTATTACAGTTATTATTGTGTTTTTTTATGTTACTGGAGGAGAGCACTGTGTTATGCAGTGTTATTGCTATTCCTATTAGTTTCATTGAATTGGGGTGCTCTATTACTTTATCATTTACTTTTATTATTATTTTTAATTTATATTGAACTAAGATACTTTTTTGTCATATTATTATTGTTATTCATTTATTTTGAACTAAGATACTATACTACATATTATGTAGTCATATTAAAAAAAATATTATTGTAGAAAATATATCTAATTAGCATATAAGTTTTAGGATGATGTAATTATTTAATTTTTACAGCCAAAAGATGCCACATTATTATTATTATTAATAACCGCACCTGAAGAGTTTCTTTTCTCATGTGGTTGAGATAATTTATTACTTGGCCATCGATAAGCAAATAACAGAATTATTTTTGTTTTAATTAAATTCTTAAATAATAATAATAATATAAAATGAAATTTTTTCTGTTTTGACCGCATCCTTTTTTAACGTGCGGGAAAAGAAAAACTCTCGGGAGTTGAAAGTTATTCCAGACTCTTATTAGCAGTAGTAGTTTCCCCGAATAAAAATATATTAATTTATTTTGAGAACTTTTAAATGGCGCATCTCCAAGGTTGGCTACTCAGAAGCGCTTCTGGCCCAGCCACGGATAAATAAGAGTTATTATTTGTACCATTTGTATTGTTACTATTATTAATTATTAAATTATTACTATTAATATTATCATTACTATAATTATTAAAATCATCATTTATTTGATGTTCTTAAGGAACAGAGTGGAGTGACCCCTAGGAACTAAGTGCAGTGTAACAGGGAGGCCATTAATATACTGCATACTTCGGGGAAAACTGCTACTGAGGGACAATAATGATCCCTCAGAATTAGAGAAATTCGGGAGAAATTATTATATTATAATTTTTTTCTATTGAATTGTTACTGTTATGAATCTGATAATCTATTATTAGTTTATTCTTTTCATTGTTTTCGTAACTTCATAAAGGGCCTCTCTTGAAAGCATATTGCTCAAATTCTACTAACACAAGTGTCGGTCTATAATAATTATGCTAGAAGTGAACCAGTTGGTCACGGTTGCAAATTAATATAATCATAGGAGACTAGCGTTATAAAGGCGTCTTCAATTTGTCATTTGATGACCTAAATTCGCGTTTAAATTTTAATTTTTCGGTTTATTACTGATGCTTGAGGCTGCTATTATTATTAATTTTATTATTACGTCTATTATTATTGTTGTTGTGATTATTGTTATTATTCTGAATATAGAACTACAGAGATAGGTATAGACCAACGATGCCGAAACTTCTTGCAAGGATTCGCCCACAGCCTTCATAGATCGACGACCCTTGTGCTGGTGTTGGAGGCCGACAAATTATTATTGAGGTTTTTTATATAGCGCACCCCAGTGATATTTCAGTTCTAAGAATAATTCCCAATTTCAGTTCTAATTTTATTCCTAATAGTCTGAAAATAATTCCTATTTCAGTTCTAATTCAAGTTCTGAAATAATTTAGGTGTGTCGCGCGTGCGAAAAAAGGTTGAGAACCTCTGGCCTACAGGACCCCTTTGTTTGAGTGATCACGAAAGCAAACAACATATCTTAATTAGTTGTGGCAATATGTATGGGGGTATTGGGGGATATGTCCAGGAGGGAAAATATGCGATGTGGATCTACTAAGTAAACCGCGGGTACATCGGAATTTGAGCAAAGATCACAAATCTTGCACAGCCATATCCGAATATTGCCGATCTTGACGATTCTTGAGGTTCTCGGAAATGGATTTGTCTGACTTATAGGCCTACAGATGTCTGACTTGCACAGGCAACGAATCACAAAAATCATCAAAGTGTAATAATTTTCGTTCTAGAAATAATTTCTATGTCTGTTCATATTTCAGTTTTCTGAGGTGTATAATTTCCGTTCTAATTCTATTCTCGTTCTCAAAATAATTCCCAATTTTCGTTCTTATTCTCGTTAACGAAAATTAATAATTTTACTTCTAATTTCCATTTCCGTTAACGAAAATATCACTGGCGCACCCTAAAGGTATCCACTCAGAAGCGATCCCAGCCCAACCACGGCTAAATAAGGCTGTTTTTAAGTTAGAAAGGAACAGTGTGGCAGCAGATGGAGATCAACAGGGAGCCCATTCAAGGGCGGATACTGAAATTTTCGATGGGGGGCCAAAATTTAGGGTGTTGGGCCATTTTCGTCTTGGTCGCCGAAAAATCTGATGACTTTTTATGAAAAGTGAACTATCTGGTATTTGGTGAAAATAGAAGAAAAAAACTATCGTCAAACTCTTTAATGTGCACGTTTGAAAAGCAAGAAAAAATGAAAAAACTCTTACTCCGGTTGTGCAAATAATAAATTTACTCTATGTTTAACAGAAATTTTGCAACTAACTTAAAATCAAATAAACAGTCCAATTTATTCTCATCCAGTGCAATTATATCCAATACGGACTACTTTTGCTGCCAACTCAAGTCAACAGTTATCCCAAAAATTAAGACAAAACTAACCTTGTAGAATCTTAAGGAGCCTGTAATACACTGATAAGAATAAGAATCTCAAGTTGCAATAGCCTATACTGTCGTGTCCGCCCCCCTGCAGTAGGTCGTCGCCTGGTCTGGCACTACTCAAGAAAGCCTCTCGCTTCCTACTGACCTCTTTAGGCCTAGCGCCCCCAAAATTTACCCTGGCTGCTTCTTTGCTTACTCTCACTTCATCCTCCTCTGTCTCCTGATTTATCTCGTTGACGACGCTACAAGGGGGTTTGCCCCCACTGGACACGGGTGCTGTTCTGGCAGTGGCAAAGGAGGGCGCTACTGCTCCTATTGACGTCACTCCAGTAGGCTGTAACGGGGCCCTTTCTCCCATACTCCCTCTCTGCTCCCTTCCCTCGGCTAGGGCTGTCCCCATGAGTGATTGAGGGAAATCCACCCGATCGTGAAGGAAACCCAACCGGTTCAAATCCGAATAGTTAGGCCTAGGCTTTCCCTGAAGCCTAGCACTAAATCTACCCACCGGCTGTTCCAACAAATCCTCCCCCCTTCCTCTTCCATCTGACGCAGGTGCCTGTGTTGGCGCGACAAAAGGTCTTTCTGTAATCATGTTCATATCATGACCTGGGTTCGTTTCTTCCTCTCTTATCCTCGGCTCCTTGTAAGCTCCTTCTTGGTCTCTCCCTCTATCCATCCATCTCACTCTCTCTCTTTCTCTAACGTCTTCAGTCGAAATGGCAGTCAGTCGTGTATTTATGCCACCAACATTCATAACTTCATGATCACCAGACATCACCATCATCAATCGTTCTTGTATGTCATTCTGTTCATGCATAATGTCGTTCATTCGTTCATTCAGTCGTTCATTCATGTCATACACACGTTCATTAGTTTCTCTCTGTCTTTGGTCCATATTAGCTAGAGTCACACTCATTTGTAACATAATTTCCTCCATGCTAGACCTAGGCCTAAGTAAGGGCGATGAACTTCGACGGTCGCCTCTTCTAAGTCCTTCTCCTCCTTCTTCAAAAACAGCAGTGTCTATCCTATTCAATGATGAAAGAGACATGGTGCGGTTTCAATATAGCTTTCGCTATTTTTCTTGTTAGAAACAAATAAAAGGCGATCAAATGTCAGTAGTTTAGAATTAACAGTATCTCTTAAAGTTTAGGATAGGCCTATCTGCTACAATATTATTATCTAACTGAGTTCACTTTCGCTTTCAATCTAATTATAATACGGTCATCCATACAACACTCTCACATGCATCGCAGCCAAAGAAACGCAGCAGTACTAATTATTGGAATTTTATGATGTAGGGTTTTCCCCTGACTGAACTAGTTATTTATAAAGTACTCAACTGATCCGTTGCCCAAGTCGACTCGTAAACACTCTTAAATTCCCACGCACGTGTTCCTGACAGAATCCAGCATTCCGGTCCTTAGAATAATGAAACTTCCACACACACTCGTATTATCCCTCTGCAGAGTCTGTAGTTTCCACAGCATGAATTCCGTGCAATTACGAAAGCCTTTCCTTAGCTTCCGGTCTCAGCCTAACTTTCATAACTTTCGATACCCTGCAGAACCAGTCACGTCTTACGTTGTCTGCGTTTCCTTTCCGCACTAGCTTCGAATATCCTCTTCTCCGTGCATCTGGCGTCCGTTCGTTGACCCGATCGTTCTCGTCTGTTGAAGCGTCTTCATCGGCTGAGCAATGACTGAAGTTGCCCGGGCTTTTTATAGGAAACAACTGCAAGTCACTCTTACACGCATTTCCCTCAGCCGTCGTATGCAGTTAAGGCGCACAGACACTATTTCTTGCAGTTCCTTCAACAAGCGCTATAGCTGAAATGCACTGTCATTGTTGCTTGCAAAAATTCCATATAGACCCCCAGCTCTTACCTTCCCCCCATATCCTAGCTCCACATCAACAATCACACAGACCTACACACCACAGTCACACACACTTACACACACCTACACACACAGTCATATGTAACTGTATGAAAACTAGCAGGAGTGTCGTTAAACGTAGAGAATAATACGTTCTCTACACACGCCTCCACTCTCGACTTTCGACCATAGAGAGAAACAGTTGCAATGGCTGTGTGTCCCTTAATTAATAATCTAAATCCATAATGTAATCTTAAAATAACAGCAACAAACATCGATCAACGAATAAAACGTTCTTTCTTAAACACACTATAACTTCCGTATTTGACTGATTAAACATTATTTCAATCAACAGTTCAACATCGCTTGTCAAGCACACGATAGCCTTTATACTGCATGTACAACAGTAAATGATTTACCAGCCTTGTTTAGCAGTGACCTTACCCTTATTTCAAGCATAACTGCCCCCATTCGTGAACAAACCCCACACCCAACTGGCTCTTTTAACGAAATATAAGGCGTGTACAATTACATCCACAGCCCATGAATGTATGCCCGCATCTCTTGAGATATCCCCTATCTCAGCCAGAAACACAAGCTCACTGGATGGCGTTCCTTGATTGATGAACCGGAGTATGACCTGTATGGCCAGACTCCACAGGCCGAAATCGCACGCATAACTCTCGTTTCCAACATCCATGCTTCGCGGTCGCCCGGTCGGTTGCAGACAGCTTTCCAGGACGATCGTATGTTCTCGACTGCTCCAGACACGTAGCACGCTATGCACACTGGGAACACTAGCGAGAGTTTGCACGGTTGTCAACATGGCCGGCAGTAGATCCACGTTCAGACTCAACGGTGGCACCATCATACGCAAACGATAAATCTCAGCTGGCGCCAAGTAAATTGACCCTTTTTGAAGCATCTCTTCAAACATCCGGAAGAGTACTCCAGTCGAGTGTATCCTCCAGGTCGGCTGATCAATGCCGGTAGTAGGTCCTCTAGCGGTCGGCGTCAGCACTATATCCGATCTTCCGGCGGATGACTCTCCTTCCCCCACATCTGAGATGGGTGAGAGCGAGGATGGTACATCCGTCGTTCCCTCATCCTTCTCTTCATTACTGTCCACTCCAAAGCCGTGATTATCCAGGTGGTCCAGGTAGGCGTCCATCTCGGGCCCTATCATTGTCTGGCTTCCAACCTCACCCGTCTCGTTGTTACAGGATGCCATTCCTTTTCCTTTTACCCGAAGCAATTCCCTTTTCTGCACTAATTTGACTTATCGACTTCCGCTCATCAGGAAAAATCTGCAGACTAACAAAGAGGGACGCGCGTTCTACCTTAAAAGGCCAGCATCTCCCTGTTCCATATGGGCGGGACTTCTTCCCTCCAACCCCGCTTCACCTAGTAGCCTATTTCCAAAAACTGGGCCTAATAACTGTTACAGTTTAATATGCCATATTAGGGTGAAATCATTTGTCATTGTCATCTGCTTCCAACGTCGGTCTTCTTCATTCGCCGGCGGTTGATCTGCATATTCCACATATCATCTTTCACACCCGCCCCCAGGCTATCCTCGCAAACATCGGCGGCTGGTCGACGTATGGTGACCTAATTGCCCAATTTATATTCAACGCCTTAATCCATGATCATTTGTTAATCTAATCTTTTCCTCTTACAATTCCTTTTTATTGCAGCACGCTTCCTTAATCCACTACATAACTACACTCTACTATATATACACTGCAGCATTGTCTCTATAGTCTATTTTTATGCAGACTACAAGTAACGCTGTGGCACTTTAATATTTCTTTTTGGCCGACTCAATCTACTGCCTTGCTGAACGACCTCTTCCTCTTCCATTTTCTCGACTGACCTACTTTGTTCATTCTCAGCGCTCCCAAAGTAGGGCTTCAGTTTATCAACATACTCTATCCTGGCTTGGCTTCTTGGTGTCTTGCGTATGAGATACAATACGGGACCCAATTGCTTCTCAACAACATAGGGACCTTGATTCCATAGGGCCCATTTGCTTTGAATTCCAGTCAAACGGCGTGGCAGATAGAACCAAACCAGTTGACCTACTTTAAATTTTGCTGGTTTCACTCTCAGGTCATAACGACACGCTCGTACTTCGGCCTGCTTTTGCATTGTTTCCCTTTTCTTTGCAATGATCCACTGCAAATCTTTGTCTTTGCTCTGTTCGTCCGCAATAATCACGCTACTCCAACCATCCAACGCTCCGATGACTTCGCAAGGTGGCGCGGTTGCGTCAACTCCGTCGGCACTCGTTTCGTCATCTTCTCCAGGTGGCGCTGCTGTACGGTCCTCATCATCACTCGTTTCCATAGCCTCGCCAGGCGGCGCTGTTGTTCCATGAATTCCATTGACTACACATGGTCGTCTTGACATGGACAATATCATCATCATTACCACCACCATTGTCGTCATTACCGACAAAAACACAGTCAATTTCCGCTTTTGCTGATCAGCACCCGATACCTTTTCACTCACGTTTTTCCACAGAGGCTTCAGAACAGATTCAGCTTCTTTCTCTGTCGCTGCAGCGCTCTGTACCACTGCACACTTTGCAGGTGTCACGTTACTGGCTTCCTCTTTCTTTAATTCACTGAATGGAGGAACAATCGCGTCACATTCAGCTGCTATACGACGACATCTAGAAGATTGTTTCCTGAAGTGCAGTGTTTCTCTTTGACCTCGTACGTTCACCCATTTTTCCTTTAAATTCCACACTACATTCTGCTCACGCATCCACTGGTACCCTAGAATCACTTCAGACAGCTGTGGCGTCACCAAAGCGTTCACTAGGAATTTCCTGCCATTCAACATCATTTTCAGTTTTGTTTGTCCGACTACGACAATCTGAGTATTGTTTGCAGCCAACAATGTTTGTTGAGACGGTTCTATGTCACATCGTCTCACCAGTTTTTCAGGTGCCAGGCATAGCTGCGATCCAGTATCCAGAAGAGCCCAAGAAAGTTTTCCATTCACTTTCGCTTTCAGATATGCACTTGCAGAATTTTGAATGAATCTCACGTTATTCGCTGGAGGCGCTCTCATGTGATTTCCTTGTGAATTCGTCATATAATTAGGCCTATCGTTATTGCCTCTATTAAACTCTCCTTGCGTTCGGTAGATGCAATTTCTCAATAGGTGCAGACCTCCACATCCCCAACAACGTCGTGTATCCGGTCTATACTCTTCGTTGCGATTGTAACTCTGTTGTCTCGGCGTCCATGCCTGCTGATTTTGCCGTGGCGCGGAGTATCTATATTCAGGATGATACCCCATGTCTACGTCATTCCGCGGTCTACTTTCGTTTCCGTTTGTTCTGCGCTCGTTTTTATTCTGACGGGTCGTAACACGTTCTGTTTTTACTTCTTCTCCATCCTCACCTTTCATAACTGACCTCACTCGACCAGTTGTTTTATAACTCCCATCGTTTCCCAGTTCAGCTTGCTTGTAACTGTGTAAACGCAGAGAAATTTTCACAGCACTCTGAAGGTCCTTCGGTTCCCGTTCCAATACTTTCAAAGCAAGATCCCGGTCAGATAAGGCGTCGAGATAGCTTTTTACTGCCACCATCTCACTATGAACAGATGTCTTTCCTGGATAGGCTAACGACAGGAGGCGATGAATGTCTGCAGCCAATTGACCCAGATCCTCATTTGCTTTTTGCCGTCTTGAGCTTAACTGAACTTGATACATCGTATGCTGGTCTTCCGAGCCATAACGAATCCGAAGTTTATTTATGACCTCGGCAGTTGTGGTCACTCCATCCATCTCTTCCTCTGGAAAAATCAACGCCGCTTCGTCCACCAACGCACAACAGAGGTGATTAAGACTATCCGCTTCAGTCCAATTATTTTGCCGACGACAAATCGCGAAGCGCCTCAAGAACACTGGTAGCGCCGTCTTCCCATTGAAGTAGCCCAATTTAATCTGATTACTGTTTCTGTTTGATCCGCTGACATTCGTAGATACTGCAGCAGGAGCCAGTTGTGCAGAATCCTTCGCTTCATCAGCCATCGTTTGGGTAGCAACAGACACTTTCGGTACACAGGCGAATGTTTGAGCATTCGGCTGGTATTGTTGAGCTGCCACATGATTCAACCTCGGCCATCTGTTGACTACAGACGAACCTCGCAAACCAGAGTCACTCGCTTGCAGCATCGTCACCCCAACAGAGTTATTGTAGTTTGACAACACTGACGTCACAGGTAATTGTCGTGACATAAATGTTTCATGACTCGTCGATCGTCCCGGATACATACGCACTCGAGTTGCAGGTAAATAGTCCAGCAGATTTCCATTGCATACGTTTGGCAATGCTCCAACAACAACGTTCGGACCCCCCAAATAATTTTCAAAATTTTGGTTCCGCCGTTCGTTTCTTATGCCACACCCAACATCATCATAGTCATCAACAACATCAAAATCACATTCATGACCATTAAATTCTAGTCTAGAATTTCCGTCTTGTCTTTTCAACATTCTATCCCTATATTCATTGTCAACGTCTAGTCTTTGTCCTCGTCTTCCAACAAAAGACCTTTCCGTCCTCTCGTCGTTCACATTTCGACCTATCCTATCCACAGAGATTCTTTCCGTTTCTTCGTCACCATTGTAACGTTCTTTCCGTCTTTCATGACTCGAATCCAATCCGTCATCTCCATTGTCGTATCCTCGTCTTCCACAACTCGAATCCCATCCAGCGTCGCCATTGTCGTGTCCGCCCCCCTGCAGTAGGTCGTCGCCTGGTCTGGCACTACTCAAGAAAGCCTCTCGCTTCCTACTGACCTCTTTAGGCCTAGCGCCCCCAAAATTTACCCTGGCTGCTTCTTTGCTTACTCTCACTTCATCCTCCTCTGTCTCCTGATTTATCTCGTTGACGACGCTACAAGGGGGTTTGCCCCCACTGGACACGGGTGCTGTTCTGGCAGTGGCAAAGGAGGGCGCTACTGCTCCTATTGACGTCACTCCAGTAGGCTGTAACGGGGCCCTTTCTCCCATACTCCCTCTCTGCTCCCTTCCCTCGGCTAGGGCTGTCCCCATGAGTGATTGAGGGAAATCCACCCGATCGTGAAGGAAACCCAACCGGTTCAAATCCGAATAGTTAGGCATAGGCTTTCCCTGAAGCCTAGCACTAAATCTACCCACCGGCTGTTCCAACAAATCCTCCCCCCTTCCTCTTCCATCTGACGCAGGTGCCTGTGTTGGCGCGACAAAAGGTCTTTCTGTAATCATGTTCATATCATGACCTGGGTTCGTTTCTTCCTCTCTTATCCTCGGCTCCTTGTAAGCTCCTTCTTGGTCTCTCCCTCTATCCATCCATCTCACTCTCTCTCTTTCTCTAACGTCTTCAGTCGAAATGGCAGTCAGTCGTGTATTTATGCCACCAACATTCATAACTTCATGATCACCAGACATCACCATCATCAATCGTTCTTGTATGTCATTCTGTTCATGCATAATGTCGTTCATTCGTTCATTCAGTCGTTCATTCATGTCATACACACGTTCATTAGTTTCTCTCTGTCTTTGGTCCATATTAGCTAGAGTCACACTCATTTGTAACATAATTTCCTCCATGCTAGACCTAGGCCTAAGTAAGGGCGATGAACTTCGACGGTCGCCTCTTCTAAGTCCTTCTCCTCCTTCTTCAAAAACAGCAGTGTCTATCCTATTCAATGATGAAAGAGACATGGTGCGGTTTCAATATAGCTTTCGCTATTTTTCTTGTTAGAAACAAATAAAAGGCGATCAAATGTCAGTAGTTTAGAATTAACAGTATCTCTTAAAGTTTAGGATAGGCCTATCTGCTACAATATTATTATCTAACTGAGTTCACTTTCGCTTTCAATCTAATTATAATACGGTCATCCATACAACACTCTCACATGCATCGCAGCCAAAGAAACGCAGCAGTACTAATTATTGGAATTTTATGATGTAGGGTTTTCCCCTGACTGAACTAGTTATTTATAAAGTACTCAACTGATCCGTTGCCCAAGTCGACTCGTAAACACTCTTAAATTCCCACGCACGTGTTCCTGACAGAATCCAGCATTCCGGTCCTTAGAATAATGAAACTTCCACACACACTCGTATTATCCCTCTGCAGAGTCTGTAGTTTCCACAGCATGAATTCCGTGCAATTACGAAAGCCTTTCCTTAGCTTCCGGTCTCAGCCTAACTTTCATAACTTTCGATACCCTGCAGAACCAGTCACGTCTTACGTTGTCTGCGTTTCCTTTCCGCACTAGCTTCGAATATCCTCTTCTCCGTGCATCTGGCGTCCGTTCGTTGACCCGATCGTTCTCGTCTGTTGAAGCGTCTTCATCGGCTGAGCAATGACTGAAGTTGCCCGGGCTTTTTATAGGAAACAACTGCAAGTCACTCTTACACGCATTTCCCTCAGCCGTCGTATGCAGTTAAGGCGCACAGACACTATTTCTTGCAGTTCCTTCAACAAGCGCTATAGCTGAAATGCACTGTCATTGTTGCTTGCAAAAATTCCATATAGACCCCCAGCTCTTACCTTCCCCCCATATCCTAGCTCCACATCAACAATCACACAGACCTACACACCACAGTCACACACACTTACACACACCTACACACACAGTCATATGTAACTGTATGAAAACTAGCAGGAGTGTCGTTAAACGTAGAGAATAATACGTTCTCTACAATACATTGTTAAAGTCACTGTCGAATGTCAACAAGTCTTACATAGCAATCTTTGGGAGAATGCAAATGAAGTCAAACTTTTCTTACAATTACAATTTATCTTACAAATCTTACAATTTATGCAGCAAGCCGACTGCTGTACCGGTACTTAACTTACATTAGCAAAAATGAAATGACTCTTGATCTATTTGAATTCGAAACCTTTTCAGTAGTCATTTACACAATTCGCACACAGATTGTAGGCAACTCCACAATTAACCAAAGATAAACCTAGAATATTTTGGATAGATCTAAAGAGATTGTGCCGAATTGAAGCAAATACTAACAGCCACGTGAGCAGATGCTGCTACAAAGCCAACTTTACAAACATAAAATGACCATAGAAAGAGAAGATGATGAATTCACTTGTCTCTTTGTAAAAGCACGCATTTACCAAACTAATATACTCCAATTCCACTTCAAGCGGAACTTCGTCGATGAAATTCAGTCCAGCATCCAGAAAGACGAAATTCAAGGCGGCATCCAGCAGTATCACACGGTCATAGGAGTCCAAGAATAGATGCTTATATGGTCCATACGCACCTTTCCAATGGCTACAACTCACCTCCTTTCCGTCTCGGTCTACCTCTGTGATTATTGCATTTCTGTGATTGGCGTAAACAAAATTTCCATTCGACTTCATCATGACGTTCGACGACTCACAGAACATTGGCAATTTTATATTCCTAACGACAAATCCGTCGGGTCGGTGCACACTCAGAATTTCAATCCTAATGGCGTGAATGTTATTCCTGTGATATGCATGATCAGGATCCACGTTTGGTGTAATGCATCTCTGTACGAGAAGGTTCCCGTCGTCAAGTACCGATAAACTATTGATGCGATAATAGTCACCAGATGGGTCAGAGCCGTCTAAAAAGTCGCTTGGTGCAGAGTAGGGTGGCCAGTACAGCATCTCAAAGCCTTCGTTCCCATCCGGGACCAGATGCAAAACAGGACCATATCCCCAGACGTAGATAGACTTTGACTGCTCGCATGCCGCCATTCCTGGTGGACCTACCGATGCAGGCAGCGGAATCGTCTTCGTACAGCGGGACAAGTCTTGGACTTCAAACACCAACAGGCAGGAATTATCCGAATGATCATCCGAATGATCATCGTCGGGGCCAATACTAGCCAAGTAGATATGGTTTCCCAGCTTTGCAAAAGCAACGAAGTAGCGTAGATCGCACAGCTCTGGTGCAATTGCTGCAACCGAGATGGATGAAACCGAGATTGCCGCAGGATCTGTAACGACAACAACACTTTTCCATGATCAACTATCATTCATTGCAAAAAGATATTTTGGAACGCTATTGGAAATTAAATACTAATAAACAAAAGCAGAAATCATGGATGGAAACATAGAAAGTGATTAATAAATTGATATTCCAAACTGTTTTCTTGCCTTGATCTCGTTACTCTCTGTTCACAAGGGCCACAACTAATAATTATAGTCGTAATGAAATTGTAACGCCTGCATATAATTTGGGTTACGTTTTCCGGTCGCCGCCATTTGCGCTTCAGGTGATCGGTATATTTATATGTTTGAGGGCAGCCATTTGCAATTTTACTTCCGCCGCGTTTTAATCGCTAGCGGCCCGTTACGCCGGCGCGACGCGGGAGGTCGCTGTCGCGATTGTCGGGTGGCCGACGCAGCGATCGATAAGTCGGCAAATGTTCTCACGGCCGAGAAAGAGCACCGGCGGCTGCCGTGGCGGTCGGTCTTTCGTCGCGAATTTATCCCACGCTTCGGTCGCCGCCTCGGTCGTCGTCTTGAAAGAAAGAGCCAGTCTTGTCGAGAATCTATCCCACGGTCGGTCTTACGCAGGGGCTGTAGCAAAGAGAGGAGGGGAGTGATGACAGACATTGTCGCGCAGACACGCAATGTCACAATAGACAAAGTCGCTATCACAGGCAGAGAGACGACAGGCTCATTTAGACGAACAGAAAAAGGACACGTCGTGGGCGGCCGCTTGTCAAACACAGTCCGATCTATTGCCTGTATAGAAACTGCCGTGTTTCGCACGGTTTAATCGACGCCTCGAAGTGAAGGGGAGACGCACATGTGGTCGTCAGAGGGCGCGTTTTGAGAGGCAAAGAGAGAGAGAGAGTGAAGGACCGATAGCGACAGACATACGGCAGAGGTAGATACGTTGACGCACGTGCAGGTGTACGTGACTTGGATTTGGCGGCCATTTTGGCGCGTATGACGTAGCTGAGAGACAGCTGCGTCGTGACGTCACTAGCGTCACCGGCAAGAAGACTTAATATAAGGAACGCGCACTGTCGGCAGTCAGACACGGCCAGATTTCGATGAGAGGCAGATCACGCCGGGACTTCGAGGAGTGCAGACGCGTTTGAGTGACGAGTTGTTTAAGATCGACGCCGGAGTTTCTGCGCCGTAGCGAAAACATACGGATTCTGCTTAGTGAGTGATTATCGACAAGGAGTCGAAAAATATATATCGGTTCTGCGCGTGTCGAATCGTCATCGCTGGGCGTTCTGTCGGTGATTCGTCGCTCCAGCCCTTCATTTTCCGTTTCGCAGGAGCGAATTATTCCTCGCCTTAAAATTCTGTTGCGTTTCATGCGATAGGCCTATTTGAAAGTTTGCGGCCTACGTGGCGTCAATTAATTCTTAAAAAATAGTACGACGGGTTATTCTTGTTCGGTGCCAATTTTCATCGGTCTACGTGCGTCGGACCCCAACGGTTCACTTCTAGCGCAATATCATCGACGCATTTCCCGGAACTCCATACGACTCCGGATTCTTCGCATCCTATCCCTCGTGATGGAAATTGAGGTACGTTTAGGTTAAAAGCGATCGGTGAGGGATAATTTGGGCTATTAACTAAATTGGCATGTGGTCTTAGAAATTAAACGGGGAATATTATTTTAAAGTACTCTGGTCTATTTGCTGATTGCATAAGTTGTATTCTATTGATTGCATTGAATGTAACTGATGTTGATTGAAGATTTCATTGATTGATAATAACAAGGAATATAATTAAATCTACCGACTCTGTTTACTGTTAGTGATAGAGATACCTGTTAGTAGACCTAATTTATATAGCGCTATGGGGGATTCCAGGGCTGCGACCCCTGCTCAACCTTCGAGGCATTAATACTTGGAATCACATGATAAAACATTACTATAATTTTATTAACTAGTTCTATATTAACTAGTTCATTGACGATTAATTGAATAATGAACCTTGCGCTGTGTTTATTAAATGAAAAAATTTAAAAGACATGAAATGGAAGGAAACTAATGAAACAATAAGAAACAGCAAAACTTGACATGTTCCCAAAGATATGGTCCTGGATACCGAATGAACTTACAGCAGGAATGTATTTAACAAGACAAAAAGGTGAAAAAATCTGATATTGAAAAATCTTACTTCTGTACGTGAAATAGGAGCCATAGCAGATGAAACGATAGTGGCCGTATTTTCGCCTGCAACACACAACACAAAGTGGCCGTGGGCACATTCAGAATGCTGTCTGACAGGAATAAAAAAATACTAATTATAAGTGCAAATTCAGACAATAGAATTTAATAATCAGACTTTTTTATAATGCTAATTAGCTGAATGCTGATTGCAATAGTAACATGCAAAATCAGTGTTTATTATCTAGTATTATTTATCACTAACCAATCAGCAAATCAGCATTTCAACTGTGCCGGCGGTCATTTAATACGACATTATGTGGGATGCAAAAGTTGACCGTTCATTTTCACTTTCTTTCGTTAATTTCTGGACAAATATAAGTTCACTTTCCATCCTCACAATTATTGCGCTTAACTATTGCGTGTGTGTTAGTCATTGCTTATAATATTTATTTCAGGGGCTGTGGAAAGTCGCAGCACTCTATTCACTCTATTCTATCCGAGTAATGTGACGTTACTTATTTGGAGGATACCATAAGTTTGCCAAATTGTCCTCTGCGCCGGTGTGACAAGGCACAGTAACTGTTATAGTAAGCGGGTCCGACTTTGATGGTTAGGTTCAGGTTTATGGTTCGTGAGGGTCGGCTAGGGTTAGGAATAGTGCGGTCATTCGGACCCGTTTACTATAACTATGCCCAAAATATATATGCGCTGCTTTAGCAAAAAGTGATTGGCAAACCTGAGGTTTTTCTCGAGCCGTACGTGGGTTATTTCAGTTCTTTGGCATTCTTCAACGATTACTTCGTCACAAATAACAAACTTCTCATTGCATGTCTTTTGCAAGAAAACTGGGACTAGGCCTACTTGCTCTTTCCAATTTGTGCAGCGTATACCTTTGAACATTTATCAATTGAATAAAGATATATTTTAAGAATTAAATTTAAAACGTGAGATCTTTGAATATACCTCTTTAAGCAAGGACTCTTGTTTTCAGTTCTTTATCAAAGGCTAATATTTCACTGAGCCTTGTATAACTAAACATTTTTTGGATATATTTCCCATCGACGTATATTGCAATACGATGATAATATTACCACATGATTTTACAGAGGGGGTGTGGGGCCGGTAGGAGAGAAAACTTTCTCGAAAACCGAAATTTCAGAGGTGAAGGGCGGAGTGTGGTGTGTGGGGTGGGATGGGGTTTTGGTGGGGGGAATTGGGGAGGGTAAGGGTTGGGTGGGGGTGGGAGTGGATGGGAGATGGGGTGGGGTTTGGTGGTGAGGGGGTGGGGTGGAGTGGTAAGGGGTGGGGTGGGGTGGTGTGTGGGAGGGGTTGGGTGGGTGGGAGTTGGGGGGAGTGGTGGTGTGGGTGGGGTTGAGGGAGGGGTGGGGAGGGGTATGGGGGATTGGGAGTGGGGTTGGGGTAATTTTTCCGAAAACCCAAAAAATGTCACAGGTGGCTTACCGGTGGTGGTCGGAGTGTGGTGGGGTGTTGTGGGGTGGGTGTGGTGAGGTTGTTTTCCGGGAGCTGGTCGTATTCTAGACTTCCCGGGCAACCCCAGCTAGTATATAACTATAGCATGGGTATTATAAGGCTCCATATTATGTACTGATCATTTACCAACGCCATCTGGCGAATGAAAATCCGAGTTCGAGCCATGCGCTGCGTTTTGTCCGTGGGCTATTCGTGCCAGTGTTACCATTACGGCATTACCCTATAACCTTCCCGCTGCTCGTACTTTGGCAGTGCCATTCCCAAGCGTAGAGAAGGGAGGAGGGCGACACTAATCATTCCTGGTACATGACACAGGACGCGCTGTTAAACATCATTGCAAGGACTACTCTCCCATCTGGTTAAGAATGGAAAAGGTATTACCCTAACGTCCCTATACGTATACGACCGATAATATTATTGTCGTTGCCTGAAGTTGTTTCAAATGAAAAGAAAAATGCTATCGTATTTTCGCAGCAACAAAAAACAACTGGGCCAAACAACTAGGCCAGAAAATGGGACGAAAATGGACGTCAATTGTGTTGTGGTGAGTCACCACCAAGTCATCACGTTCTTGTTTGAACCAGCATGACAAGGTTATTTTTATTTGAAGCGAGCCTTAAAAGTGTAGGCCTACACGTAACCGGGACACCACCGTCGCGACAAGAAGTTAATAGCGCCCCCCTGCTGGCTTAGGTACGGCGATGGCTACCATGCAATACCCATTGTGAGAATTGTGGAAAAACAACTGGGGGCTGGACTATGATCCACTTGGAATTGGGGTGTCAAAACACACTTTACTATGGGACTCTAAGAAAGACTGGGGTTGCAACCCCACCCCGGCAGTTATCACCCTGACCGTACCCTACCCGGCAGGCGGCGCTATATACCGTAGGTCGCGGCAGGCCATACTTCAGCCTGCTTACTTTATGCTCGACCTGCCTTAATTATGACCTGCCCAAAAAATTCGGAATTTTCAATAATCTTCTTTTAACTTGATTTCTTCGACATGCTAAATAACCAGATCTCGTGCTCCTGATGCGACTTAATTGCTGAAATTATATATTTCCTAAGAATCCCTATAGCTAGCGCCGATGGACGCTACTGCGACTGAACAGAGATTGTCAAAGTCGCCCTCCCTCCTTGCCGTTGATTTGGACTGGCACTGACGTAGTAGGCCTACGGGGAAGCCGCGGGAGGAGGGTTAATATTAATTACCAGCATCTCCACTCATACCTGTACGTGTACTATTTCACGTTGTACTCATTGGTAAACAAGACTGACCTATTAGTAGGCCCTATAGGCCTAAGCTGCAGTGGTAATAAGCTTTCCATAAAATGCGGCCAGTGGGCCATTGGTAAACGTCCACAGCAGACCATGCGGAGGCCCAACAACAAGCGGTAGTCGTTTGTATATAGACCTATGAATTTGCTACATTTGTCCTAAACAAGGACTCGTCTCAGAAGCCTAAGTCTATATAAATTATAGGCCTATTATAGTCTGGAACGAACACATTAGTTTTTAAAATCAGCCACTGGTTGCACTCTGCCAGAGCCAGTCCCAAACCTGGATAAATGAGGAGTGCAACACTAAACATCATTGATAATAAGGCAGTGTCGTTAACTATTTGGATTCGAATCCATCTCAATCTGCCGCCTAGGAAACCTGAACAAGTCACCATCACTCGTATACCCCGCAGTCGATCGAGTTGATTGATCGAGTCGATCATAACTCGGCCAAGTCGAGTCGATCGAAAAATCGTCGACTCGATCGACTTGCAAGTCGAGTCGATCGTGAGTCTTTCCAAGTCGAGTCGATCGAAAAATCGTCGACTCGATCGACTTGCAAGTCGAGTCGATCGTGAGTCTTGCCAAGTCGAGTCGATCGAAAAATCGTCGACTTGTAAGTCGAGTCGATCGTGAGTCTTGCTAAGTCGAGTCGATCGTTGTTTCATCTACTGGACCCGACTTAGAAATATTTTACTTAGCCTACTATTTCTTGAAGTCTCAAAGTGACCTATACAGTATACAGTTTTTGCACACAAGTTCAGCTAACGAACCTTTTGGCAGCTGTCGATTTCGTGTTAGTATATTATAAGGCCTAGAACTGTGAAAATTGACTATTATAATAGACGTGCGTTTTCGATTTGAGTTGAACGAATACAGGGTAACAGGAGCAAATACAAAAATTTTGGAAGGGTGGACAAAATTTGTGGTCTTGAACCGACAGAAATTTTCCTTGGTCTTCCGCCGAAAGAATCTTTTTTTAGTCTTTCGCCCAAAAAACTTATAAAAACCCGTGGCGACTTTGGTTTTTTTAAATCTGATGACTTTTTTAGTCATGTGCTATTCTATAGGCCTAGGCCTACTTTCTCCCTCACCTTCCTGTTCCAGTTCCGTTGATTTACAGCTTATTTTTTAAACTTGATGGAGGGAGGGACCACGTCATATGCGAATCTTTGAATGGGATGGGGCATGGCCGGATTGGCCCCTTCCTTGAATCCGCTCCTGAATGAGCATGATACAGATCTACTATTATATGCCTGTATATGCAAGTCATGTAGATGTTAATTTTGAGAATATAAAAGGGGACCTTTTATGACGTCACTTCGATTATGATACAATTCTACAATTAAATAAGTTCACTGAGAAAACGAAATTAGGTCTATTGTGACGTCACTTCGATCAGGACACAGATCTGCCGTCATATTATTTCATTAATGTTGAGAATACAGAACTAGGTCTATGCCTATTGTAACGTCACTCTGATTATGGTGCAATTTTGCTATTATATTATAATTAAGTTCACATCAAGAATTAAAAAAAACAGCGCCAATTGTGACGTCGCATTGATTATGATTCAAATGTACCAGACCTATTATGGAAGTGCATTTTGAGAATATAAACAAGGTCTAGTGTGACGTCACGTCGATTATGAGACAAATGTACTATTATAGAAGTGCGTATTGAGCATATAAACAAGGTCTATGTCTATGTGACGTCACTTCGATTATTATACGGTTCTACCAGTATATTATGTTCGTTTTGCGAATATAACACGGGGCCTTTTATGACGTCAGTCACGTCACTTCTATTATAATACAATTCTACTATTAAATAAGTTCACTGGAAAAAACGAAATTAGGTCTATAATTGTGGCGTCATTTCGATTGTAATGCAGATCTGCTGTCATATTATTTTATTTTCATAATACAAAACTGGGGCTGTTTATATACAACATCGCTCTGATCATTATACAAATCTACTATTGTACGTTCAGTTTTAGAATATAAAACTAGGCCCATTGTGACGTCACCTAGATCATGATACAGACCTACTATTAAAGAAGTTCATTTTGAGAATGAAATAGTCCTTTTGTGGCTAACCTCGATTAGGATAATGATCTGTTATTATAGAAGTACATTTTGAGAGTATAAACTAGGCATATTGTGACTAACTTCAATTATTCCACAGATCTACCGTGATAATTATTGAGTTTCATTTACATAATCTAAAACGAGGATTATTGTGACGTCACTACGATTACAGTGCAAATCTATAAATTCACTGAGAATACGAAATTAGGCATACTGTTACGTCACACAGATTTATGACACAGATCTACTATCGTTTAATTTCATTTTAAGATCATGCAACTGCAGATGGTGAGCAAGAGACAAAACTAGGTCAAGTCGACGCGAAGTCGATCGAGTCGATCGTCGGCCGAGCCAAGTCGATCGAGTCGTAGAAAGGTCGGCGAGTCGACGAAGTCGATCGAGTCGATCGTCGGCCGAGCCAAGTCGATCGAGTCGTAGAAAGGTCGGCGAGTCGACGAAGTCGATCGAGTCGATCGTCGCACGAGCCAAGTCGATCGTAGCCCACGACTCGATCGACTGCGGGGTATAATCACTCGCAATTGCTTCTGCATGCTTATGCGCTTCTGCGTGAAATCTTGAAGGAGCGCTGTAACAAGTTTTCATACAATAGTCATAGCCTATAGCTACTGTACCAATACATACTCGTATAACAAGTTTAAATAGCCCAAGTTATTATATTGAAACTCCACCTCTCGCTATCTCTCCACAGGTCTTTCACTCAAAACTGAAAACATTGCTCTTTCACAAATCCTATCCTGATTCTTCCTCTTCTCCTCACATCCCTCGTCATTTCAACTCTAAACATCACCCACCTTAGCCGTCCATCTAGCTGCCTGCCTGACTCTCCGGACTTGACCCGCTGCCTATCGATTTTGTTTTGATTGAGCGCCTGTGAATAAGCTGCATGGTTCCCGCGACTTGACTTTTGTGGGCACTGTAGAAATCTCGAGATTCCGATTACGAAGTTAGACAACCTTTAAAAATATCGCAGTCGCATTATGTATAGTCGGCGCTCCATAGCGCCCAGACGCTGTTGTTGTCACTAATTATTGTCACCGCACGTATACCACGCGCCAGACATTCGCCAACGGGTGAAAGTCAAGGCACCGCAAAGGCTACAGCAGCATCGGCGGCGTTGGTTGGCCACAGCGTAGCCTACGTCAAAACAAATCAAGCAGAGGAAATACTAGGGGACATGCAGACGTTAGTGGAATATTAATTTCTATGCCTAGGTCACGGTATATATAGTTTATATATATGTATATATTATATATATATACACTGTATATAAATTATATTATGCAGTGATAGTGACAGTTTTATATATATATATATATATATATATATATATATATATATATATATATATATATATATAATAGGCATATATAATATGCAAAGACAGCTAAATAAATATAATATTAAATTCTTTGCCGAGGTCACTATATATATTTATAAATATTACATATACTCTGTATATTATAATTATTTATAGTATATATATATATATTTATATATATATGCAGTGACCTCGGCAAAGAAATTAATATTGCATTAATATATATTATATCGAGATTTTATAATTATCATCACGCAATATATATATATATATAATTGTATATGTTACATATTACATAATATGTATATATATATATATGAACATATATACACATAGCGTTATTTTTGGCCTTGGCTCAAGGTTTATACGCATTTTTTAGCCGACGGCTGAATTATTATTTGGCGGGAATTCGTGCATAAAAATTATATCTTACCTTACCCGATGTAGTTCTATAGGCCTAATTGTGTTTTCCGGCCTGATAAACATTGTGTGGAATAGGAAGCGTGGATACATAATTATCTGGACGGAAAAATCAATATTCGTCGCCTCTGGGTAGTCTGGGAACGAAATGTAAATGCCGTGGTCTATTATTCCAGCCGAGGTCACCGTCATGCTCACGCACGTAGCCTACCTATACCAGGTCCTATAGATTGTTGCTATTTAACTACATTGTGTCATATCAAGGATGTCGCCCCCTTCTTTCTCCAGCCTTTGGGCTGGCACTGTCATGTGCGCGTGCCCTCTCCTACTTCCGCACATAATAGGCCTATTCGGCTTTCGGGTCGTTGCCCTTGTGAGCGAATTCGTCGGTATTAAATTTCCGTTT
The DNA here is from genome assembly GCA_949752735.1 of Lumbricus terrestris. NCBI lineage: Eukaryota > Metazoa > Annelida > Clitellata > Crassiclitellata > Lumbricidae > Lumbricus > Lumbricus terrestris. Next base: position 39,911,780 of record OX457048.1, read on the forward strand.
ACATCGGCGACGAGACAATTTAAGTTCCGCCCAACTGAACACGCGAAGGACATCGTGAAGGACATAGTCCGACATAGCTACATGCAGCAAGTCACAGCCACTGTTTATATATAGAGATGACAAAGCAAGCAGTTGATCTATTACTTGCAGCAGCCGATGATTCACCACGAACGCACTCGTCCAGCGCCGCTGCTCTTTCCGCGCACAGTTGCACCAGCGGAACTTATTGTTCTCCGCTCGCGGATTGCAATCAGGCGCAGCGCCGCGCCTACTCCGCGGATGGCTTGCGACTGGAATGGGTTCGGAAATATTCCTCAAATGCCTAGAGCCTATTGGTCTCTCGGACTCATTCCTCACTGTTCTTAAGACAGTCCTTTTCGGCCAGGGCTTTACGGTGCTGGGAGCGCTACTGAGCGGTAGCTAATTAAGCTATCTTAATTTAAATTCCGCGCTGCATCAAATTGCTGTAAAAACAAATAAGCCGATAAAAATAAGAGGCAAATAAGTAAATGATGATGATGACGACGACGATGATTACGACGACGATTACGACGATGATGATGACGACAACGATCATGATGATAATGATGATGACGACGATGATGATGACGACGACGACGATGATGATGACGACGACGATGATGATGACGACGGCGATGATGATGATAAGGAGGATGATGATGATGACGACCACGATGATGATGATGATGATGATGATGACGACGACGATGACGATAGCGATGACGATGATGATGACGCCGACGATGATGACGATGATGATTATGAAGACGATGATGATGACGACGATGAGGATGATGAAGACGACGACGGCGATGATGATGATAATGATGATAATGATGATGACGATGATGACGACGACGACGGCGGTGATGATGACGATGGTGACGATGATGATAATTATTACTTCAAACGAATGACTTTTGAATCTTCGGCGTTCCATACACGGAAACCTTCCTCTATGACTCCACGCACGATCGATATTAAATGTTGTTGAGCGTTGTTTTGTCACGTGACTACAGCCCGCAAAGGTGAAGGCCGTTGACAATGTTTATAAATAAAGTCAGCAGTGGTCCAAATAACGTCTTTCTTTGCAGTCTCAACACAACTTAACAGCTAAAAACAGCTTCAGATCGGTAGAAAGAAGCAGATTTTGAGAGCGAACTACCTTACATAACCAGATAAATGTCTTTTCGGAAAGCTACAACGTTAGTGCTGAGACTTGGTGGTGCGAGAGGCCTCGAGGGTCCAACGTGCAGGGCGGCCATTTCGAGTAGAGCTTACCGCGGGGATTCTTCCTACCTCGTCTCTGCCTACGCGCCTGTCCATCTAGACCTGAGTGCCGCTAGCTCGTCCACCCTAGAAGCGGTCCTTCTCAGTCGAGAGATCGTGGCGGAAGCCTCACGAGAGGCGGAGGGTCCCCTGCACGTCGGGGATGTGGCGCAGGCGGCGGAGTGGCAGGCCAACGTAGAAGGCGAGGGTCGTAGTGGAAACGTCAGTCTTCATTCCAGCATGCAGAGCAACGTTCCCGAACCGTACGCCGGCCGAAATCGGAGCCCAAGCCATCTGAATATGCCGCGTGGCATCGTGGGAAGACGACAGCAGAGAAGGTTCCTGTCCGGGGATCGGATCCTTGTGAAGGACACGAATTCGTCGCTCGAAACAAAGTCTTCTGATTAAGAGGAGGTAAGACTGGGAATTTGCTGTGTGGCCAATCAAGTTTTCATTCTATCGTGTTGGTGAGTTAGTAAGTGGTAATTTGGTCGATAAATAACTGTTGAGCATTTACCTTCATTGGTCCTGCACTTTGAAATCAACTCTCATAATTGACATGTTCTTTGTTGTTAACTGTTACTTTTCCCAGTCTCAAAACTACTTTCTTTTCTCTGAGTCTTTGCACTGGGAGCTCCTCTGGTTGGTGTGTTCTGTGAGACAAGTTCTATATAAGTTTGGGTACAATGCAATATAATTCGATACAATTCGGTTAATAAATAACTCGAGCAAATGCTGATTTGAACAGTCGATCAGCGCTTTTTCAGTCGGTCATTCTCGTTCATCATAGTAATTCAATCTTTCTGATTGTCAAGCTTGGCATCAAATAGCTGTCTTGAGTCTTCCTGCAGTCAATCATAGTAAATCTTTCGTTCAATCAAACAAACCAGTAAATCAATCACTAAAAGTGGATTGATGAATCATTCAATCAAAATTGAATAGGCTATTATAAGGGCACCTCTAACTCTTACTATCGCCATCTTAAAACTGTCCACTTTGGCCGAGGTTGGACCGGGAGCGCCCCTGACTTGTAACTCTAAAGGCGCGCTATATAAATCCTTGAAATGAATGTATGAATCATTCTTTCGATAAATCCATTCATTTAATCCACTCTGATCAATAGCTCTTACAATTCATTTTGTTTTTATTGTTCCTTGCAGGCCTCTGCGCAGAGCAATGGTATCAACATGGTCTTCAAGATCTCTCGTCGTGACACCAAAGGACAATTGCAATGAAGACAGTTGCCGTAGAAACAGTTGACATAGCGACGGTTGCCGTAGAAACGATTGCTGTAAAGACATTGACTGTGGAAAGTGTTGTCGAAGAGACAGTTGCTGTCAACTTGCTGTGGAAACAGTTTCCCTTGAGTCAGCTGCCATGAAACAATTGCTGCAGAGACGGTTGCTATAGAAACAGTTGCTATAGAAATGGCTGCAGCCGTAACACGTTATTGCATGTAATTATGTGTGTTGCATTGGTGGGGTTTGAGGTTTATGACAGTCAATAACAAAGCATTTGCGTACCATACTTCAGTTTCGTGTTCAAGTTATCCTGTGTTGTGAATAAGTTATATACACATATGCACAGATTTTATGTTTTTTGGAACTGGTTGTTTATTGGCCAGATCAATAAAAGATTTGCATAAAAAACAGAATGATTGCACTCTAAAGTTAATATCCACTTAACAGTTGGCGTTCCCACTGCTCACCCAAACCACTTTAACCACTGAATTTATAGATACAATTTTAATAATTATTATATTGAGGGCCGAGTACGTATACTGTAGGCCTACAGGTACCGATCGAAGCTGAGTTTGTAAACAATGAAAGTCAGACAGGAAAAACACCGGCGTTTGCAGCGTAGGCCTATATAAATAGATCTAGGCCATCGATGACCTAGGCCTGTCTTACAAGCCAGCCGCTGGCTATACTATCCAAACACTCGGTGGCGGCGCCACTATATTATTATGTCATTTATATAGCGCCTTCAGTTAACTACTCCGTAGCGCTCCAGGCTGAGATCAAGCTAGGAAAAATAGTCTTTTCAACAGTGTGTGCGTGCGCGCGCGCGTGTGTGTGAAGCTGCACGAGAACAGGTTGGGAGGAGGTGTCGCATTAATTGTCAAGGGAAGTCCGTTGCAGGTTGCTGGACCAACCACAGGGAAGGAACGGCTCGATCTGCATTGCCTGCCAATTTTACTCTCGACCTGCCTAATGATCTAGTGCACGCTTGAAACTATAGGCCAGAGCCTTCTATTAATAGGCTAATAGAAGGTTCTGCTATAATATATAGGCTATTATAGCTGGTGCCACGTAGCCTACTACAGAAACTGTATTCAACAATGAATCAAACGAGATGTCGTCGCCATCTAGTGAATAGTCAAATGCAGTGGCACTGGCACAGTATAGTAGGGTTGTCCAGAAAAACAAAAAGTTTCAGAAAACACCCATACTGAAGTTTTTCCCATGATTTTGTTCATGTGTGGCCTACAGATATTTTTTACAGAATTTTAAAATGTCATCCTGATATCCCTCATGACCCCTGAACTTAGGGGCCGATTTTGGTAGAAATTGCACTGTATTTTCAATACGAACAACTGATAGCGAAGCAGATAGGACTCACAGTTGCACTATTAGACACCAAACGGATATAATTTTCATTATTCTTGGCTAATCAGCAATAAAACAAGTTGAAATGTACTATCTGAGCAATATAAGGGGCCGTCCATAAATGACGTCACGCAATTTAGGACGATTTTTGACCCCGAACCCCCTCGTTACACGTCGTCACAAAATTCATACGATATCTAGCAAGAAATTGTCACAAATAGTCACAGATGTGTGACCCGGCCCTCCCCTGTGGTGCGTGACGTCATTTATGGACGGTCCCCATGAAGTACCGATACGCACCCGCCGCAGGCGTCACATCACATGGTTCACATCTCTTTTTTTCACATGATGTTAGTAATGCGACTGTTGAGAGTGCCTTGACACAAAGCATTATATGCTTAAAGATGTCGACTATGCAACAGCACCCAGACTATGATTACGGGACACTATTCGTAGTGCCTTGCTTAATGTCTTCTTGTCAAAAGTTTGGAATTGCTTCATGTGCTCTTTGACACCCTGCAAAGGCCATGCAGGATCTTTGTTCAGGATCAGTCGTAATAATGGTTGCGAATTCTGATAATAAGCTCCAGTCCACGCGCAGCTGTGTCCATTACAACTTTTACAGCACGAAACAATTTCTCAGCTGAGGTGTATGTTTGGTTACATGACTATTGATTTGCTGGCTCAACTAGGCAGTCATTGCTGATATCCAACAGTCAGAACGGAGTGTGTGATTCTAGGTCAGTTAAGTTCGTAAAGGTTGTATCGCGAGCAACTTGTTTGAAGGCAAGACCTATCGAAACTTGCAGATGGTCTCAGGCAGCAGTGGTGTGGCTAGCAATCGAGTCGCTAATTCTTGTTATCATGGGATTTTTGTTCAAAAGTACAAAAGGAACAATTTCTTCCGTGAGGTACCACCAGTGTGAGAATATTGTGGACAAATAACGCTGTGGCCTATGATCCACTAGGAATTGGTGTGTGAAAAACATACTTTACAAATGGGTCTGTAGGAAAGACTGGAGGGTTGAAACCCCCAGCCACCCTTGAGATTCTTGCCAAGTTAATCAACTTCAAAATTGGCAACTGCCATTATCACTAAAATCAATCATGTCCTGGACAAAGCGGGAGATCATAGTGATGGAGCATCAACAAACGACACATCTGAGCGTGGACTGAAGCTTATTATCAGAATTCGCAACCATTATTACGACTGATCCTGAACAAAGATCCTGCATGGCCTTTGCAGGGTGTCAAAGAGCACATGAAGCAATTCCAAACTTTTGACAAGAAGACATTAAGCAAGGCACTACGAATAGTGTCCCGTAATCATAGTCTGGGTGCTGTTGCATAGTCGACATCTTTAAGCATATAGGCTTTGTGTCAAGGCACTCGCAACAGTCGCATTACTAACATCATGTGAAAAATAGGGATGTGAACCATGTGATGTGACGCCTGCGGCGGGTGCGTATCGGTACTTCATGGGGGACCGTCCATAAATGACGTCACGCACCACAGGGGAGGGCCGGGTCACACATCTGTGACTATTTGTGACAATTTCTTGCTAGATATCGTATGAATTTTGTGACGACGTGTAACGAGGGGGTTCGGGGTCAAAAATCGTCCTAAATTACGTGACGTCATTTATGGACGGCCCCTTATATTGCTCAGATAGTACATTTCAACTTGTTTTATTGCTGATTAGTCAAGAATAATGAAAATTATATCCGTTTGGTGTCTAATAGTGCAACTGTGAGTCCTATCTGCTTCGCTATCAGTTGTTCGTATTGAAAACACAGTGCAATTTCTACCAAAATCGGTCCCTAAGTTCAGGGGCCATGAGGGATATCAGGATGACATTTTAAAATTCTGTAAAAAATATCTGTAGGCCACACATGAACAAAATCATGGGAAAAACTTCAGTATGGGTGTTTTCTGAAACTTTTTGTTATTCTGGACAACCCTACACTATAGCCACATATAATATATGTGGTATCTATATTATAAGGCAGAAACACTTTCTGTATGTTTATTTGTTTGTACGCTTTTGACTCTCCCCTGCAGAATAGGCTCGGAAATGAAACAGCGTCGGTTTAAAAAACATTTGCAATCGATTCTTACCCAAATTATAAGGTCATCGCAACTAATTTCAGGTTTTAATTCCGTTTAAAACAAAAGTTATTAGCGTTTTAAGACAGATTTCATCAATAATAACGCTTCAGTAAAGAGTCTACAGCCCATGACGTCATACTCGCCGAGTAATAATTTCCGCAGCGCCCCGCAGCGGCGGGTCACCTTTGGCCTTTTGGGAAGCGGGGTGGGGTGGAGGGTTGGCGAAAACCCGAAGTCTAGCGGTCTACGATGGGTACCACAGTGGAGTAGTGTTTAAAACCCTATATTTCCCGGGCAACGCCGGGTAACACATCTAGTAGCCTATAATTATGCTATTAATTATTTAAAAAAATCATATTTCTCGAAATTTTAATAACGTACAACGACACGAGTCCTGGGTATGACGTTAAACTGCAGCCGCGTCCTGGGTATGACGTTAAACTGCAGCCGGCAGGTCCTGGGCATGACGTGAATCTGCATCCGGCTATGGGTTAGCCTAAAACAACCCCCTGCTCCTGCAGGGTATGGGACGAGGTGGTTAGGCGGTATGTTCGCGAACCTACCTCAAGCCGCTGCGTAGCGACCTTGGACAAGTTGCTCACCCATAATTTTCTCAGAGGAAGGCAATGGCAAACCACCTCTGTATCCTGCCAAGAAAACCATCATGGCGAGAGGCGAAAGTCGCTTGTCATGATGGTCGCTAGGGCTCTACGAGCCGAAAGCACTAACTAACTAACTAACAACGACACGAAGTTGTGGGAACCAACATATTCCTATTCACACAATTATTAGTTAGGCTTAAAGTAAGTTAGTAAATATTTGTATATCATGATCGTGGTATAAATTGAGAATTGAAGAAACATCCATTGGAAAATTCCAGGTCTTTCTATTATCGTAATTTAATTAGTTTCTTCCTCTAAGCTTTCACCCTCCTCAACTAGTTTGCTACGTTCTCCTCATGACTGAAAATCGAACTTTTCAAACTCTCGAGACTCGAGTCTCGATCGCTATCTCAGTATTATTGATTCTACACTCGCACCTCTGCCCAAGTTGCACACAACCATCATTGCGATCTCGAGATTACCACATACTTCAGGCCTATTTATAATATGGCACCATGCATGTAGTGTAAATTCGTAATCGTAATCGTAATCTCCTAATTTCTAAAGCGCCACTGGAAAGCCAAGCGCGGGGCACCGGCTTATTCACGAGCGCTGCGTTGAGTTAGGAGGGTTGTCCGTGAGAGTAGTCCGTGGTGGTCCGGGTCGAGTTACCGTGGGATCAGGATCAAATGCGTTGAGTCAAAAGGGTTGTCCGTAAGAGTAGTCCATGGTGGTCCGGGTCGAGGTACCGTATGATCAGAGGTGTGGAACAGCTACTAAGGTGGGTGTCGTCTGAGCCGGGAATTGGAGGGTGGGGGATAAATTGCCTCTTCTCGGATTTTAATCTGGCACAAGAACAGACAATACAACCTGGTGATTGTGAATTTTGCTGGTCGATCTCCCCCTTATTGTGAATGGTGAAAGATTTTAGGAAATTCACACATTCACATTATTTTTACTTACTTAAAACGACAATGTTTCCCACCGCTCCTTCAACCAACACTTTGTACACACGAAAGAACGAGGATTAAGAATCGTTCGTCGCTTGCTCGTCTATTTTCATATATTAAAAGTTATTTTAAATACAAAACCCGGAAAACTTCTCAAAAAGGGAGATTATTATTACGATTATTATTATTGGTCCCTCGGATTTAGCATAATGGCGGATAGTAGTATTTTGGAGCAGCAGAGACTCTGCCACGAGGAGAGAGAGCGACTGCAAGATGCTATGGTCAGAGAAATGCTTCAGCCGAAAAAGACTGTAAGTGTAGATCTTGTGCTTGGCTTTTCATATTGTAATTTATAATTTCTATGTGCCGCTACTGCTCGCCATTCAATAGCGCTCCCAGTACGAGAACGTCGAAAAAATCTGTTAGAATTATACATTATTCGATAAAGTGTATTTTAGCGTATTTTATTATTTTGAAATCGATATCATGCATTTTAACGTATTTATTCATTTAGCATGTGTGTTTTCGTTTTTCCTTGATGAAATCGTTATAACGGTTCATGTTTCTATTGAAAAGTTAAAAACAGACTTGAAGCGGATATTGGATGTTGTATTGCTCAATGAAAAACTTCTTGGTGAAATGAAAGCTGGACTGATGAAAAAACGCTTAAGAAATGGAAGCTACATTAAGGTATCTGATGGCTGAAATAGAAGCTGGATTGATGAAATGAACACTTGAGAAATGGAAGCTTAATTGATGAAAAGAATGCTTGAGAAATAGAAGTTGGATTGATGAAAATTATTTCCCTTAAATGGAAGCGGGTTGCTGAAAAGATAATTAATTAAATGAGAGCTGGGTTGATGGCAAATAATTGTTATTTCAATATAATATGGTTGATGAAAAAATAATTGTTGCTCCAACAGAAGCTGGATTAACGAAAATGTATTTTAAATCAGGTAGAAGTCGGATTGATGAAAATACCTGTGTGAGTTCGAAAATTGCACCCAAACAATAAAATACGCTGTTTTTAGCCAAGATGTTTGGAAAAAAATACGCTAAAATACACTTTTACCCATTATTCCTCAGATGTTTTGATAGCAGTCTAATTTTGAGTTTCTTTTTCATGCGTTAGAAATATGTAGCGCACTATTTTGTTGTTGCAAGACATAAGCGTTGATATTGTGTTTAATTGTGAATTGGCTTTGATTTTCTAGGCTCGTGATCAGATCAATTCAGACTTTAACCTCAAAGGACTGCTGGACGTAAGTTTAATCTATGATTATTTTTTGACATGATAAAAATTTACTTTAACACAGTAAACCATCAGAAAATAATTATTTATTGTCATCGGATACGTGCTGTTAGCCTAAGCTAGTTTGAAAATATCAGAACTACTGCCGTTAGAGTTATTCTCTTCAGTCTTCTTTGGCAACTCTGCAATTATCATGCAATCTGCTTTGAATGATCGTTCTCATGGCATACAGCTTTGTGGAGCGAGAGAGTTTTATTGATGATTAATTTTTGTTGTTGTTTGTTGATTCTTAGACCCAGACGAGATGAATAATTTTGATTTTTATATTTGTTTCAGCGCTCGGCAGATTGTACAAGACTTTTGCATGAGCTCTATGAGGACAGGGATGGGTAGGTGATAACCCAAGTTGTTCCTAGTGCTTGCAGATTGTGACTGCTTGGATAAAACTGTGATTAAATTACTTAGATAGTTTGGATGATATAAAAAAATTGAATATATTATGGTGACTTTCACAGCATAAACTCAATGCATGAGTGACTATTTTGTAGTTGCAAAATATCAGTAGATTCAATTCTCAGGCGATTTAAGCAGAATGTATGATTGAGATCAGTAGGATGGGTGAATTTGAATGAGTGATTTAAAATTTCAATATGATGGACTGGTCATTTAGTTAGAATGGGTGATTTTTAAACGAAACGAACGATTTCAATGGTTGATTTGTTTTCAGACTTCGACGTTCCGAGATTGCCGCTCTCTCCGGTCCAAATGAGTTCGTGGAATTCTACGGCCGGCTGAAGTCCCTCAAGGACTTTCACCGCAAACATCCAAATGAAGTGAGACCATAGGAGCATTTTTCTGCTCAGGCCATCCATAAATGACGTCAGGTCCAGATTTGGTGGGGGTTGGGGTTGAGCTTGCGTGATATTCTGTGATTATGCTAAATTAATATCAAGAGATAAGAGATATAAATGTACATGCAGCATTCATTCATTCATTCCGAAAACTTATATAGCGCCCCTTCAAGAAGCCTACTCAGAGGCACTTGCAGCCCAGCCACAGCTAAAAACATCGGTCTTGAGCAACTGGTAGAAAGCAGGCAAATTAACAGTCATTGTACAAGTACATCTCTGTGTGTGCTTGCGAACGTAAGCAGTCATTAAAGCACAAAAATAATTTACTGGCATCAATGTTCGAATGTTAATAATATGTTAATAAATAATTAAAAAAATTATGTTAATAAAATGTTAACATGGGCTTTTGCAGACATTTTTGCAGGGGGGGGCAAAACACAGAATTTTATAGCAAGTGTTTGATAATTTTGCGAAGCGGGAAGCTAAAAACACGGGTATTTTTCATAGATGTGTTTTAAATGTAAATTTCTCCATTTCACTTTGTGTATTGATCATTAACCCATTCCCGCCGGAATTTTTCCGATAACTATTGGGCTAATCGGGTCGCTAGCGACCCGATCCGGCGGGAACGGGTTAATATAGATCTTTTAGTGTTGCCATAAGACATCATCGTTTCCATTTTCCAGTTCCCTATTTTTCCATGCCTCCGATTCGCATTCCGGTGCGACCCTTTGTGTGTGTTGATGTTTGTAATGACAATTGCAGTTGGGATTGTGCATAATTAATTTGACAGCAAAATATGATTAAAAATTCAAATTGGGTTTAATATGGATTGAAATTAAATTGATTTAATTGTAATTTATTTAATTTGGAAATCAGGATATCAACCATAGCCATGTTAATTTGTAATATGAACTGAGTGACCGAGATCTTGGCATCTTATGTATAGTATATAATGGCATATTATGGACCATATTAATTTAATCATTAAGAATTAATATATTTAATTTAAACGAATTAAATGATTTATAAAATCGTTCTTGCAGCTATGCATTCCGATGTCGACGGAGTTCGAAGAAATGGCGAAGCAGCGCGAAAACCCATCAGAGGAAATGCAGAGTAAGCAGACGTACATGTGCATCGAGAGAAACTATCGACTTGAGAAGCTGAAAATATCGGTTTCTTTGTTTATTGATGTGTTCGGAAAATATTTTTATAGAACAGGGCGGATCCGGGGGCAATTCGGCTATGGCCCCCATTTATAAATTTCATTATTTTTTGCCAGCTATTCTGGCTCGGAAAGTTGATGTGGCCCTCCATGAGCACTTTCGTAGGCCTCCCACAAACTACAAGGTCTGTACACGAGGTCCGTGCAGGGGCTTAAGAACACTGTATGACTAAAAAAAGTTCTCAACTGTTTTGGCAGGTAACATGATATATTTTTCTTGCGAATTTGACAAATGACTAAAAAAAGTAATCAGATTTTTGGGTGACCAAGACGAGATTTTTCCCTGTCCCAAAATTTTGGCCCCGCCCCTTCGAAAATTTCTGTATCCGCCCTTGATTGGTTGGGTGATAGCACCATGCCAGAAGAGACTCAAATAGGATTAATTAGGAAGTTTAAAAATCTGTACTAAATTTTTTTATATGGTAATTGTAATTGCAAATTTATATGAAGCCACTTGAGAAGAGACCCATCAGAAGTGCTCCCAGCTTAATACGATGTAGCCAGGATCGACCGAAGTGGTGTTCGAGTTTTTTGTGGAGAAGCGAGGCCGAGAAGTTCATGTAGCACACCACGTTTGCGGACATGGCTTGTTGAACTCAGTGAACTGGGGAAGATTTTTTGATTCCTTTTATAGCAACGGCAGTGACTGGTCATTTGATGTGCTGCCTTTTTTACTCATGACCTGCCAGATATTCTTCGAAATTGTTAATATCTTTTTTACATCTAATTTCTTCTGAAATTTCTCCTGCTGAACAGCTGGTGGTGGTATTTGCAATTTACCATCCCTGTGTAGTAACAAAGACCATTAGCGACGCCCCCCCTTTATCCAGGCTTGAAACTGGCAGAGTGCGACCAATGGTGGAGCTGCTGAATAGCTCCAATGACCCTGATGTTACCTGCTCAGAGTGTTTTGTAAAGAGTTTGCCTTTACCACAAACTTATTTCACAAAAAGTTGTATCACAGGCTGTCTGTTCTGCTACTTAGTTAAGATTTCTGTTAATTCAGATAACTGTATGCTGTAACCGGTTGCGGTATGTCAGCCGTATTTTCGAATAAACGAAAATTTATATTGTGCAACTGACCAGGCTAGTACTGAATTAATTTCGTTGTCCTCGTTTTCTCGCTGCTTTCAGCTCTGATTGAGTTCACGGATGAAGAGGGCTACGGACGATATCTCGACCTACACAACTGTTACAACCTCTACATCAACCTCAAAGGAATTGACGTACGTCCGAAGAATTCATAAACATCAACCTATCAACTTATTTCTGCCGTAAATAAACTTCCTCTGGCTGACAAGCATGCATCCGTTCTCGCCAATACATCTTTTACTGAATCTTTAGAGCTGTACAGTCCCCTTCTTTCTATTTCCGTTCTCCATGGTAGAATACTCGCAATCGGACGATGATGACTTTTTGCTATTCATAACTACACTCGGGAATCCTTAAATTAGTTCCTGGCTTCGTTTTTGCCAATGACTGAACATCAATTTGCATAGAGAGTAAAGGACGTATTATAGTGTCGATTGACACCGTTTTAAAGGTGTCTATCATCGGCAATTGTGAGCCGTCTGAGAGAAGGAGAAGGATCGAACCCCATACATTCGTTACATTCGAACCAATCAGCCACCGTTTCCTATCATAAGAATTCAACTCACGTATGTGCTGGAGATTCAATTGTATCGCATTCCATCCTTACATAATATCGTATATCAACGTTTTAAAGGTGTCTAGAACTAGCTGCTAACATTCACGTTGCATGGAAAGAGTTGTAGCGCATTAATCGTCCGTCGTTTATATAGGTTTGGTTGGCACCGGTTTTAAAGGTGTCGTAAGAACTATTTATTGCATGTAAGTGAAAGATTGTCTCTAGCTACAATGGCTGCTGACGTCTTTAAAGTTTACAGTGTATTTCAGTTCACTTTTGTTTAACCGTTCAGCAGTTTCTGTTTTGTATTTTTCTCTTTTATTTCGGAATTTGTGTGACCGCCTTTCGTGACGTGACGGCAGTGTTCACAAAATGGTTGTTGGCGATCTTCTTTAATACATGTATCATTATTTAGTATATAATGCAAAATTATGCACACATGTATATATACACACATATATATCCTCATAACTACATATACATATTATTATATATACATATAATTATATACACATTTAAGCATGTGTACACATGTGCACACATAGATGTTTATTATATGTACACATAAGTATTATTAATATAAATTTAGACATTTTATGAAGTTCACTTAACACAACATCTACCTAGTTAGATTAACATCAATTCTCATCATTTCTCATAATCTCATGTTTGCAAGCAATTTTCAATATTCATATTTCAGCAATAAAATTACAAGCAGATTAAATATTCAACATTAATATAAAAATCAAAGTATTGAGCCATCATTTAGCAGTTTATACACTAATAACAAGATCAATTTATTCAATGCCTGTTTCAGAATTATTCACAATTGTCAATCCCACACATACATACACACACAAACGCACACACATAAACATATCAGTTGAATAATGATATAGAATAGTCCAAGGATGTAGGAAAACTTATGAAACATTAAAACTTTATCTTTGTTCAATACTAAAATGAAGCAAAACCATCCAAAATTATAATTTACATAATTTCACCATACAAACAAATTAATCTGTCCCGTCCAAGTCTTATAGCACTGGTTGGCGCCGTTTTAAAGGTGTCTAAGTTGACCCCAAAGAGTAGTAGGCTCAAGGCTGTTCTCCTGGCATTGTCAAGTTGATCGTTCTAACCAGTTGGCTTCTGTTTCACTGCAATTTCGTACTTTGCAAACACGATCATTCGCCATATTCTGTCTTCATAAATATAAATAATTCAATGCTTTTCTTATGCAAACAAAATCTATATGAAATTTTCTGGAACCACATCATCCAAAAATCAAGGACATGACTTAATGTGTTGAGTTTCCTATGTAGAAAGGGTCCGTGACTTTGATTGTATATATGTTGTTGTTGTACGTTGTTGTTGTTTACATTGTTAGTGTTGTTCATTGTTTGTAGAAAGTGGATTACGTGACGTACCTCAACATCTTCGACCAGTTCTTTGATATTCCGAAGGACCGGAAGAATTCCAACTACAAGGAGTAAGACTTATATCGTAATCGTAGTCATGAATTTATATAGTGGAGTTTCACGCCGAAGCACTGAGCAATTGTGAGTGAAGGACTTTCCCAAGGTCCCTACGTGGCGGCTTGAGATGGATTCGAACCTGCAACCCTTCGGCTGCAAAGCAACGAATATGCCCACTACATCACCGTGCCCCACGACGACCAGTTCTCATTGATAGACCTATTTTGAACACTGCTCGTATCGTATTCGGCCAGTTATTTGTATTCCCAGTTATTTGTATTCCCAGTTATTTGTATTTGATCGAGTTGCGATGATCATTTATTCATCTCGCCATACTGATTACAATTCCTGTTTTCTCGTTCGTTTTCGTTAGGTATCTCGAATCGTTGCTCAAGTACCTGGCCGAGTACTGCGCTCGAGTGAAGCCTCTGCTCGATTTGAACGAGGTACGTCTGTTCAAATTACGCTTTAATGGTCTTGGAGTTTTTATTTTGATTTTTTTAATTCTTATTCGGTTTATTTGAGTATTTGAGCTGCTTACTTCATGCATGCATATTTTTAAAGATTATATTCATGTAATGCATATATGTATATGTATATATATTACATTTATATATATATATATAAATGTAATATATATATATACACATATATATATATATATATATATAAATGTAATATATACATATATATATATATATAAATGTAATACATATATGCCTTTTTGCATTATGATCGTTGCATACTTACATGAGTAGATTCTGTTTTACTATTGTTTCATTGTATGTATACAATATGTACAGAGTGATTTTTATATCCCCTTTTAGAAATCTAGTGATGGCCATATATAAATTGTATACTTACCGGCATGATTTTTGGATTGTTAAATCTTTTCCAGTTATGTTTTTTGCTCTGCAGGAAGTGGCAAAAGTTATGCGAGATTTTGAGAAGAAGTGGGAAGAAGGATCTTTCCCTGGCTGGCCGGTAAGATTCGTTCATTCAATCTGGGAATTTGTATAGTGCCTCTTCAAGAGATCTACTCAGAGGTGCTCCCTACCACAACTAAAAAGTGATAATTGAGTAACTTATAAACAAAAGCAGGTGAGTTTAAATCTAGGCATATCACGGCTTAGATATGTACTCTTAAGTGTTCCCGGATCTACTACTGCATTATAACACCAAGAAGGGCCGGTGTTTACATGTTGTACCGACAGGGCAACCTGAAGTGCAACTTGGTTGATTTAGGTGATTTGATTGGTTGGGTGATTGATCATTGGTTGAATGAATTAATTTGTTGGTTGATCAATCAAACGATTGATTTCTCTTGATTGACTGATTGACTTGGGACTAACTGATCGAGTAATTGACTTAATTCACTGAATGTCTGACTGACTCACTGATTGATTGATTTGGTTTGCTGGTTTATGTTTTGACTGATTGATTGTCTAACTGACTCATTGATTGATTGATTTCAATCAAATGTTTTTACTGTAGACAACCATGGGTACAAGAACAATTGTACCAAAGGTAAAAAAAACCAATTGATTGATAGATTGATTGTTTGATTGATTGTTTTTTGATTGATTGTTTGATTAATCATTTGATTTGGTGTTGCTTGTAGAAAGCCGCAACTGGAGCTTTGACTCACAGCGGAGTTTATCTCGACCTGTCGTCGTTTTCCTCGTGGGAGGTAAGAGCCGTGATTAGTTCGATGTTTTTCTTTTGTTTAATCCATTAATTAATAATAATATTATTCGTTTATCTGTGACAAAAATGTTGGCAGTTTCTGTGAATTAATAATAATAATAATATCTTTTCTTTAATTAAATGCCTGCAAAACGCACCGCTTTACATTTACAAGTTATGCAGTAATCTTAATTAAACTTAACTACTAACTGAACAGACAGCTTTGCAATTACACGGCGCCGATGGCAGCCTACAAAGCAAATCCGCCCAACGGGGGCTCGAACACCTCTCGCACTCTTGGCCAGCGTGTTAACCACTACTCTACCGGGCCCCCCCCATTGCCCACCCCGCATCAATTGCTGATCCTTGTTACTGAATCGTTTGCATTTGCTTTTGTAGGAGTTGGCTTCGCTTGGTCTCGATCGACTGAAGCTCGGTCTCATGTATCTCGGTCTCAAGTGCGGAGGGTGAGTGGTGTTCAGCGCAGTGGCATAGACATGGGGTTTCGGGGGTTAAACCCCCATTGGCCTAGGGGAAAAGTTTTTAGGTTATTTATCCACTTAAATAAGAAAAAACAAAACAATTGCTTGTAGTAATTGTAATTGTTTTTCTTACTTTATTTGCTTTGTTACTTTATTCCCTTTTTATTTACTGTTTGGTTGGTGTCAGAAAGGGCATCCGGCCATGCCATAAACCTCCCCAGCCCCCATCATAAATTCCTGGCTATGCCACTGGTTCATTGAATTTTTAGCTTACCTGAAAACTATTCATAACTCGTTTTTTGCTGTCTGTAAAGTTTCTTAACTATTTTTAAAGACTTTGTGAAAACTGTTTTTAACTTTTTTTAAGATTTTTTAAATACCATTGTAAGTGTTCTTATCTCTTTTTTAAAACTTCCTGAAAACTGTTCTTGAGTCTTTTTTTGGGGGGGGGGTTACCTGAACACTGTTCTTAACCCATTTTAGACTGTCTCTAAACTATTCTTAAGTTTGTTAACTGCTATCTGTTCTTAGGTCTTGACTATCTGAAAGCTGTTCTTAACTCTTTTTAACACTTTGTGAAAACTGTTCTAAACCTTTTAAGACTTACTGACTTTGTTTCAATCAGCAGTGTCCTGGGAGTGCTTCCAACTAGTTTTCTTAGAGTGGTGCTATACAAATGTCATTTTGCCGGAAGTGATGATTATAATTAACTATTGGATTCCTTATGCATTGCAAGATCAACATAACAGAACAGATGTGTGCTGCATTAAACCATGTATGGTGTTGTCACGTTAATTGAACAAGATTCCTTTTTGCTGTCTGTGTAGAACTTTGGAGGAGCGCGCTCAGCGGTTGTTCATGACGAAAGGGAAGAGTCACGAGGAGCTCGACCCATCGCTGCTCGCTAAATCGAAACCGGGAAAAGCAGGGAAGGAACGGTAGGCACCGACAACAAGATTGCTGTTCAATATACCTGAGTTCGCACACCTACACTCGTACACACCTGCACATGCACACACCTACATACACATACTTATATCTACTTGCATCGTGGGACACGGTGGTGTAGTGTGTATGTTCGTTGTGTTGCAGCCGGAGTGTTCCAGGTTCGAATCCACCACAAGCCGTCACGTAGGGAAATTGGGCAAGTCCTTCACTTGCAGTTGCTTGTGCGCCTTGGTGTTAAACTCCGATGCAGTAGTGTCCGTGCTGTAATCAGGAGTGCTTCTGAGTAGATATCTTCAAGGGGCGCTATAACAAGTGCACATACATACATACATACATGCATACATACATATATACACACACATGCATACATACATACATACACACATAAATACATGTATACACATACAATCATACATACATATGCACACATCAGTAATAGGCAATTTTTGTCCGCTTTCCACTTCTACCGTGAGGCATCCGTCTTTCTTTTCCAGGGACACGGAACGTCACATGGTGATCGCTGGACTCGAGGCGCAGGCCTACTACCTGTCGGAGTTGCTGAGCGAGCAGAGAGCGGCGACTCGCGAGAACGTGCAACGCAAGCAGGCGCAGACGGGCGAAGAGAGAGACGAAGACGACGCCGATCACATGTCGGATGACGACTCGGATGACGACAACAACGACATTCCTTACAATCCGAAGAACCTTCCGCTCGGTTGGGATGGAAAGGTGGGTGGAACGGAGCATTACCCGATGCTACGAGTGTGCTCCTGTGTGGTGTGTACCGGTGTTGTACATGGCGTTGGGTGGAACGGAGCGTTACCCGATGCTATGAGTGTGCTCCTGTGTAGTGTGCATCGGTATTGTACATGGCTTTGCTAGCTGGGTACCCGGCTTCAAGGGTTTTCGATTCCACCAGAGTCAGGGTGGAGTGGGGTGGTCCTGGTGGCACTCTGTATCTGAAAGATTTGAATAGGTGTGAAACTGTGGTCATGACCAGCATTTTATGGAGATTTCTGTTTTCAGCCCGGGCTCGTAGTCAGGAGGGTTGGGTGGTCCTGGTCGCCCCGTGTCTGGGTGCAAGGTTCCCAGTGAATAGCTGCGAAAGTGTGGCCATGGTGTTGAAACGGTGGGTTTTTTGTTAGTGAAATTTGGGTTTTTTGCCCCGCAACTCTCCCAGCTGAGGGTCATTGGCCCGTCCACTGGTTAGTCCAGGTGCACTTCTGTCTAGGTCCAAGGATTCGGGTCAATAGCTGTGAAACTGTGGGCGTGCATTCTGGATAAACATACATGCGCATATTCTCCTAAAGCTGTAAATAAAGATTTACAGATCTAAGCTGGTAGAGACCATCATAACGTGTAATGTGTACAGTAGTACATTTGTTAGTTTTTGAAGTTGAACCTGGTTTCTTGTCATCTTTAAATTTCCGGCTGACTGGTTTTCGATTGCAGCCGATTCCGTACTGGTTGTACAAGCTTCACGGACTGAACCTCAGCTACATCTGTGAGATCTGCGGCAACTACACGTATCGTGGGCCGAAGGTTTTCCAAAGACACTTTGCAGTGAGATAATAAAATTCACTTCTGTGCTACATCATCAGTTTCTAAACACTCTCGATCACAGCAATCTATCAGGATTTATTTATTTGATTTATTTAGGATATTTTATGTAGTGCCTTTTCGAGTTGGGCTACACAGAAGCTCAATGAATGAAAGATTTCAATAAATCAATCAATCATAATTTATATAGCGCTCCTTCAAGGTGCCTACTCAGAGGCGCTCCCGACCAAGATCAAGCGAAAAAACAGTCTTCAACAGTTTGTGAAATTGAGAACTGCTCCCAGGAGGTGTCGCATAGTCAAGGGACGTCCATTCCAGGTCGTTGGATTTAATAATAGCAAGGGTGTATTTTGGTTTTCATTTTATATTAAAAATTCTATTATATTTAAAATTCATTTGTCTTCTTAAAAAAACAGCCAAAAACTCACTTTTTCTGTTTGACTTGAAATCAGCACTTTGATATCTCACTGCATCTTCCTCTGGCGGCTCAATATCACATTCCGGTGTGACTTTGCGCTCATCATAAATTTATTTAATAATAATAATAATATAGATCAGGTTGTGAACCTGCAACACGCTTAAAGAATGCAGTGAAATGAGATTAGTAAAGTTGTGTGGATGAGTCATTAAAAAAATTGGCATTGCGTTGTCACTGAGCGTTATTTGATACGCAACGGTTGTTTGTTGTCTTGTAGGAATGGCGTCATGCTCACGGCATGCGTTGTCTTGGCGTTCCCAACACGGCGCATTTCGCAAACGTTACTCTGATCGAAGATGCAATTGCTCGTGAGTCTTCCTCCTGTTTGTATTAATTATAATTAATTAATAATAATTAATTAATTGTGGTTAATTAAATAATTATCCACTTCCAACTTTCAGCCAATTGCTCGTGAATCTCACTCCTATTAATTATAATTAATTAATTATAATTAATTAAATAATTATCCAGTTCCAACTTTAAGCCAATTGCTCGTGAATCTCACTCCTATTAATTATAATTAATTAATTATAATTAATTAATTAAATAATTATCCAGTTCCAACTTTAAGCCAACTGCTCGTGAGTCTCACTCCTATTAATTATAATTAATTTATTATAATTAATTAACTATTTATCCAAGTCCAACTTTAAATTTGGTTGTAGACCTGTGTTCATTTTCCAGAGAATTTTCTCGAATTGCAAGACTAAAATACCAGTCGAGGGTTATGTGCTTTGTCAGGCGCTTACTAAAGCTTTTTTTATTCAATTCAAGACTACTCTTTGGCCAAGCTAGAGTCGGGAGTGTCTCGTAAAAACTAGGGAGTTGAAACCCTGAACAATTCTCTCCCCCTGTTCATAGAATTTTGATTGACCTTGTCTGTTAATGTATCTGGCGTTACAGAGGTCATTCTTGACCAACCGTAATAGTTTCAACCTTGGAGTATTCATTTTCCATTTGGCTTGTTCATCCACTTTGCCGAGCTGTGCCTTCTCAGTAGTAGGACGCTCGACCTGGAATGGCCTCCCATTGATGATCCACTCCCTTCCTAGAACTCCTCAGCATTCCTCTCCATTTTATTTGGCCGCGGTATGGGATTGGGAGCGCCTCTGAGTAGTCTCCCTGAAGAGGTCTCTATGCAAATTCATTTCATGACTGAATACCGGATCGTGTTTGGTTTTCTGTTTCAGTTTGGCAGAAGCTGAAGCAGACGAAGGAATTTGAAAGGTGGAAACCGGAGATGGAGGTAGGCAAACAAATGCCACTGTGTGTTTAAAAAGAAACAATAGGTTTAAAAAGAAACAATAGGTTTAAAAAGAAACAATAGGTATTGTATGCCAACTGCTATAGTTTGTTAATCAAGCTGTCAGTATTCTGGAGATGGAGGTAGGCAAACAAATGCCATTGTGTGTTTAAAAAGAAACATTAGGTTTAAAAAGAAACAATAGGTTTTAAAAGAAACAATAGGTATTGTATGCTAACTGTTATAGTTTGTTCATCAAGTCAGTATTGCCGCATTAACGCTAGTGCAGGCCCGCATGCTTTGATTACCCCCCAATGGCCCCTTCTGACAACCCACTAGGCCACCATGCACATATTTATAGCCGCGAGCCCCCTCAAAGCTGTGGGCCTGGGTGCCGCTGCAACCTTATCACTCGACTAAACATTGCATATCCTACTGTTGATAAAATTCACCATTATCATCTTTTACATACTTTTAATAAATATGTTTTTGTTCCTGGGGCCAACTTGTCATGATGATAAATTATGTGAAACATTCTTGGCATGGTGAAGGCGAGTGGTTAAATGAATAGACTGCTCAGCCTGTAACTCAAGAGTTTTTCAGTGCTGAATAACAAGGAGATTTCTTCGTGTTGAGTAACAAATGGGATTTTTTTGTTTGTGTTTTAGGAGGAGTTTGAAGATTCGACCGGAAATGTCGTCACAAAGAAGACATTCGATGACCTCCGCAGACAGGGTCTGCTTTAGGACGATGGTCTTAGGTCGATCGGTCCAAGGACTAAAGGTCGAGCGGTCCAAGGACTAAAGGTCGAGTGGCCCAAGGACTAAAGGTCGAGCGGTCAAAGGACTAAAGGGTCAATTGAAGGACTAAAATGTTCGATTCAAGGACTAAATGGAAAATTGTTGATGGACTAAGTCGTTTGGTTCAAGGACTAAAGGGTCGATCGATCGAAGGACAAGATGGTCGAGGACTAAAGGGCCGATCAGTCCAAGGCAACGCTGACTGTTTTTATCAATAGCAGCAGACAGAAAATTTCTACTTAAGGGAAAGAGAATTCGTTTTGCGCGATTCAACATTTGTTACTTCTTGATAAAAAAATCTGTAAATGAAAATGGATGCAACTGTGTGAAGTGCTCATCTAATCAGATCTATAGTGTTCAGCGGCGGTGCCAGGATTTTAGTTTGGGGGGGGCTGAATCCTCACGGAGGAAATTTTCCATTTTCGCTTGCCAAAATTTCTGACAACTTTTTTTATTTGGTCGAAATCTTATGAAAATTTTTCATTCGCCAAAACTTCCGACGACTTTTTTTGTTATTTGGTCGAAATCTCGTGCATTTATTAAGTTTTTTAAGAGGGTTTATTATGTTTTAGCGGGGCTTAGCCACCCCTAGCGCCGCTACTGATAGTGTCGTTATATTTATTGCCATAGGGGCTAATAATTTAGTACCTATGAAGAAATTTGGAAAAATTGAACCCTTCCAAGACTATGCACATATACGCAATGACTTCTATCCCACAAACAAGCGGGCTCAATCCCGGACCGCTTTCCCTCCTGAATGCAAGTTTTACCTCATTTCTGAATCTCTGTGTTCCCAGGGCTCAAGTTAGGTTCGCCATATGTAGGGATAGAAGCCTACGCATGTACATTTTACACATCTCATCTTTACGTCTGCTTGACGTAGGTATCACAAGAAAAAAACACAAGAAATAAGCAGAATTTTGTTTGGTAAGGGTCCGTTTTATTTAAATTCGATTTCTGAGCCCCTTGCCAACTCCAGTACGAGTAAACTGACGGTGAGTGCACTGTTGGTGGGAATACGAGATGGCTTGGAAAAGGAATATATAGTATACATGGGCTGAGAAAATGAAATTCCAACACTTCGGACGTCCCACTGGCTAGCTCAAGAGACTCCTCCCGCAAGATAACAAAGCATGGAATTTGTACCTATGGAAATAGGACTATGTTTTAGATATAATCGTAATCTCGAGACTTCTACAGCACCCACAAAAGCCAAGTCGCGGGAACCAGCTTATTCACAGGCACTTAATCAAAACAAAATCGATAGGCAGCGTGTCAAGTCCGAAGAGTCAGGCAGGCAGATAGATGGACAGCTAAGGTGGGTGATGTTTAGAGTTGAAATGACGAGGGATGTGAGAAGAAGAATCAGGATAGGATTTGTGAAAGAGTAATGTTTTCAGTTTTGAGTGAAAGACCTGTGGGGAGATAGCGAGAGGTGGAGTTTTGGTGAGCTCGAATGAGGGGTCGGAAGTTTGACATAGTGCTGGCGGAAGTTTGTTCCAAAGAGGTGAAACGGCAATGGCTATGGAGCGGTTTGTAAGCCTTGACAACAGCAACAACAATAGAGGTAAGTCAATTTCATTATTATGACAAACACCTGTTCGTTACGAATCTCTCGAAACCAAAAGCCTAAAAAAGTTTCCGCAAGAACGAGTTACAAAACAAATACCGTCAACGATTTCAACCTAAAGGGGTAACAGGGCTGGAGTGTTCATCTCTTCGAAAAGTAACCAGTTCATCGTACAGTAATCGTACACCGTTACACGTCGTACACAAGTCGTTTGAAACAAGTTGACTATAACGCACACACATTAGTAGAAAAGAAAACAAAGTTACGTCGACACTTTCTCCAGACCGAACTTCAGAGCAAAGAGTCCATTTAAGACTTGTAGGGGAGAGTGGGCCGAGAGGTGTTCCTTTACGTGTGGAAGGACTTTTCCTAGATGGTGTCGGGTTGGTTCGAGGATTCAGCAGTGGATGGTGGCGCCTGGGTGGGCGGAAGGGTGAATTCAAGCGACGACCAACTGCCTGGTTCCAGCTTTTTCAGGTTGATCTCGACTTTCGTTCCCAGTAGTTTGATGCTGCTCTTCGTCGGATCAATCACCTGAATTAAGTGGAAATATCCAGTTAAAACATCCTAATTCACTTTATGAACATGCATACATTATATATATATGTGGGCGCGGTGGTGTAGTGGTGGCGTCGTTGCCTTGAAGCCGGAAGGTTAGAGGTTCGAAACCATCTCAAGTCGCCGCGTAGGGACCTTGAGCAACTCCTTCACTCGCAATAATATTTATTGCTCAGCGCTTCGGCGTGAAACTCCGATGCAGTGTCCGCTTTGCAGTCGGGAGCGCCTCTGAGTACAAGGGGTGCTATAACAAGTGCACATACAAACAAAACAAACATACATATACCGTATATATATCACCCTTGAAGAACCTACGCAGGATCTCTCCCAGCCCAGCCACGGAAAAGAAAAGACTTGAGAGATTTATGAAACAAAGTTTGATTGATAGATGTAAGGCTTTCAAGGGAGCTCATTCCAGCCCTACAACCAGGAAAGCTTGGCGGCCCGGAAGTGAGCCGTGGAACTAGGAGCTGCTCCTTCATCTTTCAGGGAACCATTCCAGATGGACAGCCCTACAACCAGAAAAGCTCGACATTGTTTGGCGGCCCGTAAGCGTGGAACCAGCGGCGTAGACAAGGGGGTTTCGGGGGTTAAAACCCTCACATTGGCCTAGGAAACAAATTTTCATAAAGGTTATTTATCCACTTAAATATGAAAAACAAGTCAATTGCTTGTAGTAACAATTGTTTTTCTTACTTTATTCCCTTTGTTACTTTATTCCATTTTTATTCACTGTAATAATGTTGCGTTGGTGTCAGAAAGGGCATCCGGCCAGGCCACAAAACCACTCCCCCATCATAAATTCCTGGCCACGCCACTGCGTGGAACTAAGAATTGCCCATTCATAGCAAAGAGTCTGACATGCTTCAACGTCAGAGACTGGCCGACTGAGATTGCGAAGGTATCTTTTCTTTAGAACTGCCTATAATAAAGGTCAACCACAAAAATGAACTACTCTTTAACCATCTCCTTGCTTGTATTTAGCATTACCTTTGCCTTCTCTAAGTTGCAGACGTCTTTAACCCTTTAAATGACTTGTATTTGCACAGCAATTCAAGTTTAGATAACAAGAGAAACCTACAAAAATAATTTTAAAAAACGATTAAATATTAAATCGGAGCAAGTCTTCTGACCCCTTTGAGGACGATATCCTTCTGGAAGTTACTCTTTCCTCCTTCGAAGACGATGTTGACCTTGGATGCGACCTTGTTCACCTCCACCCACGTCTTCGTCGGGTCGGCCATCTTGGCGAAGACGGAGATCGTGACGTGCGTTCCGGTCTGGTGCCAGTCCAAGCGACACGCAACCTTCTTCTCTTCGCCATCCTAACAACCAACCAACACCAGAAGAGGTGTTATATAAATTTATAGATACAATCGAAATACACAGATATATGATTAGAGTATACTTAAAGTCAACATTGCCGTCTTGGTTCTCGAAAGCACGACGGGGTTTTGCCAAAGAAATGGTTTGCTGTTTAGATCTGAATTTAGTTATAATGTAATCAAATTTAGTTATAATGCAATTCAAATGTCTCTGTCACTCTCTGTCTCTCCCCTGTCTGTTTGTCACTCTATTTCTCTCTCTGTCTGCATCACTCTCAGTCTGTCACTCTCTTTGTATGTCTGTCTGTCTCTTGCTCTCTCCCTCTCTGTCTGTCTCCTGCAATCACTGTCCAACTATCTGACCATCAATTCACTGATAAACATTGATGTGTTGGTCGAACCTTATCGTCCGTTATCAGCACTGACCTTTGCCTGTTTGGATACTCACTGAGCAAGCAACATTAGCAAACAACAGCCCTTCATATATTTATCAGCTCGTAAATCAAGCCAAAGTAAAATAGCTTAATATCTTAAGCAAACAACAAAGGCATAATATTGGAAGTCGAGGGGTTTCTTTTGCCCCACATTTTCACTAGGGTCTTGTGTCCCACCCTTCTTTATACCATTTATGACGAACAATACCGTGGTATAAACAATGCCAAGCCCAAGAAAGACAATGCTAGAAAGTCAATACACGGCCAAGACTAGCGTTCATCTTGTACGGGCTCTATCTTCCTTCTCCATATTAAAAGACTATTACTGTGTAGGAACCTTTAGCCAGTCCTTCACTCGCAATGACAGTTAGACACCTTTAAAATTGTGTCAACTGATATTATATAAGGGATGGACTCGACAGATGATCAATTTTTTCTATCTTGCGATGGTCGCTGTTTGAAAGATCCTGAGCAACAAGACGTGCTTTACTCACAATTCCGATGACATTTAGACACCTTTAAAACGATCTCCACCAATGCTATATAACGGGGTTGGACACGACAGAAGATTAATTACCAGTTAAATGCGATGATACTGTTGAACCTTTTTGACTTGAGGGCCACTTTTTCTAAGTTGAAGGACATTAGGGATTCAGAGGGCCACAAGGATAAAATTTAATTAACTAAAAGCATATCGAATTGTTTTAGTTGAATCAAAATAGAATGCTTGATGTTATTTATAGACGTCAAAATAAAATAATTTGTAACAGAAAATAGTTATGTGTTCCATCTGGTTCAAAGTAAAATAGAGTGATGAGGATGTCTTGCCTTCGCTATCCAGACGTGCTCGCCAGTGTTGCAACCGCCTTGAGACAGAAAACTATTGAAGTCCGTTGTCTTACGCTGGCAGCAAGACCAGTACTTCATTCTAAGCAAAACAAAAACCATTTATCTTAAATCACAGCAGTTGAAATAGAAGCTGAGCTGAACTATTAGAGGCAACCAAGGGTGTCAAGCGACTTTCACATTTCTCAGCCACCGCACATAAAGGCTCGGCAACGTCTTGACGTGAAACATCTGGCTGACATCATACTTCAATCTCACTCAGCCTCCTCCCACCGTCCACTTCGCTCATCCAACAGATTTGACCTCTTGGTTCCTCGGTCTAGAACTGCAATGGCCTTTCTCTGTGGTTGGTCCAACAACCTGGAATGGACTTCCCTTGACTATGCGACACCTCCCAAGCTGTTCTCAATTTCACAAACTGTTGAAGACTGTTTTTTTGCTTGATCTCGGTCGGGAGCGCCTCTGAGAAGGTATCTTGAAGGGGCGCTATATAAATTACGATTGATTGATTGATTGATATACATCTGACACAATGCTTATTTCCCCTCAGGGACCCGCCAGTCCACTCAGCCTCAAACCTTTTAGCTGGGGTTGGTAGCATTTCTGAATAGCAGCCCTAAAGGGGTGTCATACGTCCTTGGGCAAGTCCTTCACTCACAATTGCTCGGTTCTTCGGCGTGAAACTCTGATTCAGTGTCCGCACTGTAGTCGGGAGCGCTTCAGAGTAGTAATCTTGAAGGGGCGCTATAACAAGCGCACATACAAACATACAATAGATATCTATAACGACTGAACGATACATACAACTGACATGTATCATTATCTTATTTCACCATACTACTTGCGTTAAGCAAAACAAAAAGAAGCAAGCAGATAAACTAACAACGTCGGTGACAAAGGAACTTGTATTTACCCTTCGTGAAAGATAGGTACACCAGGGTGATAAACACAAGTGTCTGAATCGCTCTCTTCACCTTCATAAACCTACATACATGAACGAAATGTAACAATAACAAATATATTACATGCCTCTTACAGAAATTCTACGCATCTTAAAGTAATTACTCACCTCTTTTAGTAAAACTACACCTCCAATAGCAGTCCTCTACACTTTGAAAAGTAACTGTACATCTTTTAAAGTAAAATGCTACACCTCAAAGCCACTCCATAACTGTCAACATTGCAGTAGCAACTGCCGATTTCATGCAACACACCGATTCAAACTTAGATAAACCGAGATAAAGGACAAAACAGCAGCATGGTTACCACTATCAAAAGCCTTACACTTGTCAAACAAGAACAGCATTCATTGCAAGCAGACTTACCACGGTCAAATCCTGTGATTCTAACTAAAAAAATATACAAAGGCAGTGGTAACCCTATTTCTTTCAGTCACCCCTTCTGACATCCATTTTCACAGAAGCACAGGTCAACGCTATCGAAAGCCCTGCTCTGATCAAACATGTAAAACACTTAAGTACTCACAGAAGTACATCCTTTGTTCTTGCACGAAGTTCCCTTGGCCACTTTTCCTTCGACTGAAACAAAAACACACAATTCTACTTTACTGCATCACACCAGCGTTTCTTTAGAACGTCAGTTTAACACTTTAATGAGGAGTGTGTGCTAAAAGTGACTGAAACGCCAATACAGCGCATTGCTAAATGGTTAAAGCTCAAAGGAAATGGGAAGGTCAGAGAGGAAATGAGAAATCTAAGACGAGATATGAAAGACAGTCGTTGTGATAAACAGTTTTCAATAGGAATCATGATTTGCAACTAAAATGACTTACAACAGATTTATATCTAGCAAAGTAATAATTACATGAAATAGCACAATCAATACTCACACCAAATGCTAAATGCAACTCGTCTAATAAGAACCTTATAATAGTTAGTCTGGCATATTGTCCTGTCCATCTTCGGGATATCATTACTTTAACTTCGGCTTGCTCTGACCAGTCACTGCTCTGCGATCGGACTCCACAGGCAACTCTCTGGTTACATCTGTTTGAACTAGCCTTCAATTTGGAATATGTTCTCATCTGCGAAACTTGCCCAACTATTTTTATAGACTCCTGTCAAAGACTTTCCTTTTTGGCAATTTCTTGGTCAGGAGCACCTTTGAACAGTTGCCTTCAACCTTTGAACAGTTGCCTTCAACCTTTGAACAGTTGCCTTCAACCTTTGAACAGTTACCTTCAACTTTTGAATAGTTGCCTTCAACCTTTGAACAGTTGCCTTCAACCTTTGAACAGTTGCCTTCAACCTTTGAACAGTTGCCTTCAACCTTTGAACAGTTACCTTCAACTTTTGAACAGTTGCCTTCAACCTTTGAACAGTTGCCTTCAACCTTTGAACAGTTGCCTTCAACCTTTGAACAGTTGCCTTCAACCTTTGAACAGTTGCCTTCAACCTTTGAACAGTTGCCTTCAACCTTTGAACAGTTGCCTTCAAAGGGCGTTATATCAATTCCATCAATGGATAGATAGACAAAGGTCTCAGAAAGAGAGTCAAATACACAGCCTCGCAGTCCGGTGCCGCATTCTAGTTAGAGGAAGCGGAGTGCATTCAGCGAGACCATACAGCATCGAGTTGCAGTAGTCAAGTCGCAACAAACATAAATTTGTAGCGCACTCCACCTCCCTTCAAAGCTGCATTTATTATAATTTTCTGACGAATCAAACTATGTTTCATAAATCACTCAGGTCTTTTTTCTTTTGCCGTGGCTGGGCTGGGAGCGCTCTTGAGTAGCTTTCTGGAAGGGGCACTGCCGCACTATATATATATAAGTCCATAGAATAAATGAATGAATAAATGAATGAATAAATGAAAGAATGAATAAATGAACGAATAAATGAATGAATAAATGAATGAATAAATGAATGAATAAATGAAAGAATGAATAAATGAACGAATAAATGAATGAATAAATGAATGAATAAATGAATGAATAAATGAAAGAATGAATAAATGAACGAATAAATGAATGAATAAAGAAATGAATGAATAAATAAATAAATGAATAAATGAATGAATATATGATTATAAATTCCATTGATAGAATAGACAATAGACGTTATAGTTGATTATAACTTAGAAAACACACGATAGACCATTGATGGGATTCGCTTCCTCGATCTTCATCTCCTTCAGCGCCTTCTCCAGCGCCTGCTTCAGCGAGTCGGCTACGGAGGCAGGCAACCGGATCATCTTCTCGTTCTCTGACGGGCGCTCCGACGGCTGAGCGGGACGAATTACGACCGGTTGAGGCGTAGAAACCTAAACACAATAAATTATGGTTTTGTTATGGTGCCAGATAAAATGACAATGTTCATTGTTATCAATGGCAGAGCCATAAAACAGCAATATTGTACAGTACTTCAAATCATCACATCATCAATAATAATAATAATAATAATAATAATAATAATAATAATAATAATAATAATAATAATAATGAGTAGGGCCTTTCCAGACTTTTGATTTTATATTACGCAATAGTGAAGTCCCTGTAGGATCCTGTATACCCTTGGGCAACAAAAACAATAATAAAAATTAATTACAATGTTCAATCTATTTGGGTCCAGCAACACTGCCTTGCCATTACAAGGGTGCCTTGCAAAGCAGCTAACATGCGGGATAAGCCCTAGAAAACAAGTGTGTTTTTAAGCATAGATCAAAGAGTGCAATGAGCCGGTCGGTTAAATAGCGGAAGGAAGTCTGTTCCATAATCAAAGACCCATATAAGGTCGCACAGTAATGTCGTCATTGCACACCTCAATTCTACTTAAATAAACAACTGACCCTTCAGTAACATTTCTACAATTCTCATACTGCAACCACCCAAAACGTAACAAAGCACAACTCAAAAAAACTGCAGAGAATTCCATTTCTTCACGACTCACAATGTCGCCATCTTCGACTTTCGCCTGTTTGTCTGGCTCCGGAGGCTTAACGTTGTTATGGAGACCAAACGAACATCCGGGAATGTTGAGGAATTCGGTGAAGTCCGTGCTCCGCTTCTTGCAGCAGGACCAGCCCTTCAGCGCGTCGTGAAATATAGGTCCACCCGGATGATGCTGGCAAGCTCCTAAACATCCAAAGAAAGAAGCAGAAACACTGGAGTAATGTACTGTAAGTAATGTAAATCTTTGAGAATTTCTCAGCACCCACAAAAGCCACATCATCAGCTTATTCAATGTCACTATATACCAAATCAGGTGGCTCTGTTTGTTTCAGTGCCAGGTAAAAATCTGGGAAGGTCACACCGAGGAGACGGTAAGGTGCTATGGTGGTAGACAGTGATGATGGAGCTTGTGTGGTGGTACAGGAGTAGAATCGGGATAGGATTGCTTGAACAGCTCGGTTTTCAGTCGCGAATGGAAATTAGCAGAGGAGAGTGCAAGCAGACTTTCTCAGCACCAACATCAGATTAAGAGACAAGAAAGAAGGTTACACTAACTGGATGAGGTATTTGGGGAGTCCATTCCAAAGAGCTGGTAAACACAACTGATAGAAGGCACAATATAATACAATAGTGAATTATCTAGTTATCAAAACCATTAATATATAGTATCATATGAGCACCTCACAAAAGCCCCGATTGTTCCAGCCTATATTAGTCATTAAGAACAAAACGTTTGGCATGCAAACGCTAAGACAAGTTGCACAATACTAACCAAATTCATACGCTTACTACCAGACAATCCATGCAAGCCAAACAGCGCTACATAAACTTGAGCAATGGGAAGCGCGCGGCGCAGCGTAATACCGTTAGATTCAGCGTCTTTTAAACACTTCGTACAAATTATGCTTTTGCCAATAACAAGCCATCATCTGCTAACATCCTTGAATAATAAGTTCCGATTTATTTTTACGTTTTTTAACCACGATGACCATGTGCATTGTAAGGTCGTTGAACTGAACCATGCCGGCTTCGAAAAAACGAGACTGACACAATAAAAGAACAAGCCACGAGACCTTCCTTGTTGTCTTCCGGTTTGTACTTGTGTCCGCAGCCTTTGTTGTAGCATAACAGCAAATCCGCCATTTTCGTTAATCGTTAATTTAAAACAAAAATCGCAGGAATTTAATCGATACCCGACATAGATCAACAACCGAAAAGATTCTTCGAGAATCGAGAGAGAAATGACGTCATTGGAACAAGTGTCCGTTTATCTCGGCGACTGGTTCCCTACTTTGCGTTGTCGACAGACAAGAAAGTTCTCGAACTAGATCAGAAATAAAAGTATTAACAGATTTCTGCAATTATGAACAGATTTCGATAGATCAAAGATAGTCGAATAGAGTAGAAAATATCGAAATAAAATTTAATTTGGATCAGATTTGGCCAAATCTGGTCGGTGATAGAAGCCTTAAAGTAAGTAAGTAAGTAAGTATATACTTTAATGGACCGCCTGCAAACGCACTGCGGGAACATCAATCAGTTATGAACAACAATGAATATATATATATATATATATATACACATAACTAAATAATCAATAGGCCTAATAAAGTAAGTGAAAATGCAGTTAATCTCATTGTTACATAAAGTATGCTAAATAGCAGAATAAACATATCGATAGTCATTTATATATCATTCGTGTAATAAAACCTTTCCTAGTTAATGTATCAGCATATGGAATCTCTCGATTGTGTGATCGAGGGCGGAGGGAGTAGGTAACATTCTTTATAGGAGGCAACAGGCAATTAAGAACATGGCTAGGATTATAAAGCCAGCATTAATTTAAATTAATTAATTTAGGCCTCATAGCGGGATCACTCCCTTCGGGTAGCCTATTGCTCCTTACATTTCACAGTAATAATTGTACATTAAGTTATACCATCGCAATTGTAAACTGTAATTAATCACTTTGTGTACTATTATGAATGCATAATTGTCTGTGTTATATTTTTTGGGATCAATAAACAAGCTGAAGTTGAAGTCAATAATATTAAAGTCTTTCAGAGTTTTAGATTCTCAACATCACTGGCGTCAGCATAATAAATATTAGTTGACGTCCTTGGCATGAATTTTGTGTGACATTTGAGACATGTTAGAATTTTTTCAATATACGTCGATGGAATGAGTTTTATAATAATGATAAATAAAAGATCGTAAGAGTTTTATATCTTGAAGGCTCATAACTTCCGGTTAGTTTCTATAGCAACAGCAGTGTCCGCCGCAGTGCGTGCTATACAACCAAATGTTTTACCGATGTTAAAACTTTCGCTTCTTAAATTTTATTTATTATTATTTAATCTGCATCGAAAAATAATAAATCAGCGTTAGAAAAGATGCCGGTTGCCGAAACTCTTCTAGAGAAAGGACAGTTGACGAAGTTGTTACAGAGTGTTCGCGCCAACGACCGCGAAACCATTAGAAAGCTGATCGCGAATGGCATAGCCAACCTCGTCAACTACATTTCGGACGAGGCCCCGGACGCCGCCCTTCATCTTGCCGCGAAGGCGAACGCGGACGACCTCGTTGAATTCCTTCTGGAGTTGGGCGCCGACCCGGACGTCGTCGACTTCCATGGAAGGTCGGCGGCGATGAAGGCCGCCGAATATGGCCACTGGCAGACGGTGGAGAAGCTGGCAAAGGCCGGCGGAAACATGGCGCTGGTGGACATCGAAGGAAAAGGTCTGAATTTTAAATTACTGATTGTCTGTTGGCGCTATACTGCCGTGTTAAGCAAAAAGACAGTAACTCAGACAGTTATGGTAATTAAGGACTTACTGTCTTTTTGCTTAGCACGGCAGTACTTATAGCTTTTTAAAGGCTTTCGTGCCCCATTATGTTTTGTATATGTAGGTCTATTTATCAGACCCTATCTCAAGGCAGTTTGCTCGTATGCCTTTGGCACCGTAGTTCACCGCTTGCTGGAAATTATTGCCAATATTA
Source organism: Lumbricus terrestris (assembly GCA_949752735.1). Taxonomy (NCBI): domain Eukaryota; kingdom Metazoa; phylum Annelida; class Clitellata; order Crassiclitellata; family Lumbricidae; genus Lumbricus; species Lumbricus terrestris. Next base: position 39,944,633 of record OX457048.1, read on the forward strand.
AAAGGTTGCGACACCTCGGCTTTATAGGAAAATTGATGACCCACCTACTTTAATTCTTATCCTGGATTATTCGTGCATGTTGTAGCGCCCCTTCAAGACTTTTACTCAGAGGCGCTCCCGACTACAGCATGAACATTGAGTAGGAGTTTCACACCGAAGCGTATGAGCAATTGCGAGTGAAGGACTTGTGGCAGGTTGAGGCAGATTCGAACCCGCAAACCTTTCCCCTTAATGTGCCGATAAAGATCGGGCATTGTCGAATTCTGTTGTATTGTAATTCATTTCATTGTATTGTATTTTACTTAATTGCATCGTATTGTATTTCATTGTATTGCATTGTTTTGTATATGCTTTAGGCGTTCTCTTCTACTGCATCGCGCCAACCCAGCGACATCGTAAATGTGCTGAGCTTGTGCTTCAACATAAAGCTGATGCTAACAATGTTAGCAAGGCCAGCGTTCCCGTTCTTGTCCAGGCTGCGGAGACGGCTCAAGACAATAACGACATCTGCATGATGCTACTGGACAACGGTGCCAATCCCATGAGCAGGACTCAGGTAGGGTACCTTGGTCAGGCTCACTTGGAGTTTATAAGGCTTTGGCCCTATGCGATTATTGTAATTATTTAATTCAGTTAAGATTTTGTTTTCTCATGTACATGATTTTTTGTATAAGTGGCTAATGATCATACTGCCGTTTTCGCTTAAAAATTCTCCTTCGAACATCTTGACAAACTCTATGTATGGTCCCTATTAAGCGAGATTTTATCTCTTTGGAGTGCCTTTGGCCAATCTTCAAACTATGCCACCAGTGTCAGTACCGAATGGGGCAACGTCATAATACACAACACTTGTGTAACACTATGTTTACTTTGTTTTGTATGGGAACAATAAATTATTTGTTTATTTTAATATGAGTTATTCTTAAGGGAGAGCTCATTGGTATAGAGTTTAGTGCACTGGACTGTCAAATGTCACTCATGAGAAGGTCAGGGTTCAACTCGCACTTGCGCCCTCTGCCAACTACTACAACTATTTGATATCATCAGCAATAATTATTGTACATGGTTATTGTCAAAAGAGAGATAGTAATCATCCTAATGTCGTGTCCAACCTTTGTATAGCATTGGTTGACACCTTTTTAAAGGTGTCTGACTATCACCCCCATTTGTCAGTGAAGGATTGGCTCAAGTACAGCCATTATGAATACACATCGTCAGTGGGAAGCTTAGACGGTGAGGGAGAGGGATCTTGGTCTCTACCTCTTCGTTGTATACCTGCTAGACCTTTGTTGACACATCCGGGTATTTGCTCCCTGTGCTCTTCAGCATCACTTAAAAGCATCTTTTCGACTGTGCTGTAAAAACGAATATATATTGTGAGCACCTCTGAGTAAGCTAGTCTCCTTGCAGACAGGGTTTATTTTAGGGAATTTTAAAAACCATTCTCCCCTTCCCATCCTTCATGGTAAATTATTCCAATTTGGGTGACAATGAACAATTTAAACTATTTTTGACTGCACAGAAATGCTTTAACAGCTGCACAAATTCATTTAGAACTGCACTTTTTGTGTAGAGCTGCACACTGAAAAGCATTGTTCGAATAGGTACTGTATAAATCTATATAAATGGGCGAAAGAAAAAATAGTAATGAAAATAAAGTTGCTTAGGCCTACAGTCTAACACTGCCTCTTTACTAACTTAAGGATAAAATGCTCTCCCAATGCTTCCATTTCTCTCACTTTGAACACCTTCTATTAACTTCCCGTATTCAATATAAAAAATTTTCTTACCTGTAACTTAGATGGGTTTTTTAGGTCTAGCGCCTCGCTATTAGGCAGCCTATCTCAACTACTGGATGTCCTCTCCACTCTTTAAACCGTCATGACCTTATTGTACCACGGTCTTTCACTGCCACAGCCCAGCATCGTGCCTTTGCCTCCATCGGCCGTTTACCGTGGAATGGCCTTCCTAGTTCCTGCTATGGCTCGTGCGCAGATCTTATCTGGAGGAATCACTGTTTCTGCCCTTTGTCTTGAGACTTTTCTTTTTTCAGGGTCAGGCTCTTTTCACTGGGAACCAGTGATTAAGTTGTAGCATGAGAGCGAGGTATATATTTTATAAATCCGAAAATAGAGTAGAATAGAAATTGTTGTGCAGTTTTAAAATGCCAGAATCTTATAAGGAAGCATCAATCCATGGCGGTGAGCAAGTGTTAACAAAGGACTTGCTGCAGGTCTATACGCAGTAACCATCGCACCAATGCATTCACCGCATTACACACCAGCAGCAGCGCTGTAACCAACATTACTACTTATACATAGACCCATAAAACACCTGATAAACAAAAATGCCCGTGTCTAGTCGCTCAGGCATCGATTGGGCATCACGTTATCGGTTAACAGCGTTTTCAAGGTGTCTAACTATCATCGAAAAACTCCTAAAAAGAGCAAAACGCCTAGGTTACTTAGAGCAAACCTTCCCAACTGTCTCCGAACTTGCCAACATAGCTGATGCAAAATTCCTTTTCTCCATTATACACAACCCCAAACATGTGCTTCACCAACTCCTACCTCCTCTCCGACCCCCTCCTCTCACCAACTAAGACCTAAAGCACACAATTATACTCTCCCACTAAAGGACAATTCTCAATTTATACCACGATCATTAAATAAAAATATTTACTAGCTTACTTAAAGACTAACTAATTGAACTTTTTACGTTAATTATTCATTATCTCTCATGTTAACATTTCTGCGTTATTGTCAGATTGTTTCTCATTAAAACGAATATATATATATATATATATATATATATATATTGGCAATTGTACACAGTAATAATATTATTGTCAGAAGAGAAAAGGTAATCATCATTATTTATTAATCAGCAGTTTAACGACATCTTATAGCTACAAAGGCTGTTGACGTCATCGTGTCGTCGTGACCCTTATGTAGCATTGGTTGACACCGTTTTCAAGGTGTCTAAATATCATCAGCAATCGTACACAGTAAATGTCTGAAGTTATCAAGAACCCAATGGCACCGGACCTCCAAATGTAAATGTCTGAAAACGAAGTTTAAAAAAAATCATCATCGTAATGTCGTGTCCAACTCTTATATAGCATATGGTTGACACCGTTTTAAGGGTGTCTGACTTATTCGCAAAATTGCATTACTATAACCAACGCCACTACTTGTCTACATAGACAAAAAGTTGCCTGAAAAATCGCTCATAGCGCGTTCCATCTTTACATATAGCATTGGTTGAGATCGTTTTAAAGGTGTCCAACTGTCATCCGCAATTATTGTCAGTGAAGGATTGGCGCAATTAATTAAGGACCCTACACACTGTATTACACAGTCGCCGTCTCAGATAGCAGAAAAGTTGGACTCCCTTCAACCAATTAGATCTCATGTCTCTTATGCTGTTGGAAGCCCCTCGCCCCTTCTTGGCCGTTTGTTGAAAACCCTGACAACGCCTGCAGTTGCCATGGTTTCCGTTTTCAGACGATTGGCAGAACGGCTGTCATGGCGGCGTCGCTAAGCGGCAACGCGACGGTCGTCAAGGTGATACTGGACAGAGGTGGAGAGGTCAACGAGGTCATGACCCACACGAACGTTCATGCCACACACGAGGCAGCTAAAGGAGGTCACGTCAGCGTCCTACAGGTAACCACCCGACCCTGACCCACTCCACCACCACCCGGTTGATGATGATGATGATGATGATGATGATGATGATGATGATGATGGTGGTGGTGGTGGTGGTGGTGGTGGTGGTGGTGGTGGTGGTGATGATGATGATGATGATGATGATGATGATGATGATGATGATGATGATGATTTGATTAGAATGATTCTAAAAATTATTCTAAATTAATATAATATCATGTAGGTGTATATGTATGTATGTATGTTGCGTGTATGTGCACACATTATGTATGTGTGTGTATATGAATAATTTTTTTCATTTAGTATTACTGCTATCATTGTTGTCGTTGCTGCTGTTGTTGTCGACATTATCATCATCGTCATCATCATCATCATCATCATCATCATTGTTTTTTACTAATATTGTTATTGTTGTTGTTGTTGTTGTTGTTATATTAGGTGTTGTCAGCCTTTGGTGCAACCTTTGATGTCAGGGACAACCAAGGCAACAGTCCGTTGCATCTGGCAGCCCAGAACGGACACGGTCTCGCCTGTCGATTCCTTGCACAGAGAGGCCAGTGCATCTTCTCAATCTGTCTGCCTGCCTGCCTGCCTGTCTGTCTGTCTGTCCGTCTGTCTGTCTGATTTACGTATATATGCGTGCATGCATGCGTAGGTGTAAGTAATCTACGTTAGACTCATAGACTCATTAAATAATGTATGTTAAATTCGTTAAATAACATAATTGTTATGTTAAACTTGTTATTAATGATTGCGTTTATGTTGAATTGATGGTTGAAAAGTTTGTGGTTAACCACAGAGCATGTTTACAATGTGTATAATTTGGTTCTGGTTCTTATTGTATTCTTTGGCTGGTTTCTATTGTATTACTGGTTCCCGTTGTATTCTTTGACTTGTTCCCATTGTGTTATTTGGCTGACTACCATTGTATTACTGTTTCCAGTTGTATTCTCTGACTGGCTCCCATTGTATTACTGTTTCCCATTGTATTCTTTGACTGGTTTCCACTTTATTCCTGGTCCCCATTGCATAGCTGGTTCTCATTGTATTCATTGATGCATTGTTCTGTGCTATTGTTCTTCTTGGCATTTCATTTTCTTGTGGTTCTTGATGTACGCGGCTAACCTACAATTACTTATTTCTACGCATGCAGGTTGCAATCCAAAGCCGAAGAACGCTGAGGGCCAGACGGCAAGAACGCTGGCCAAGAGCGGCGGCCATAAGGAGGCACTGAGGGAGGTTCGCAGGGCAGAACGGTTCTTCGGCAAGACCGGTAAGAACATCGAACCGTGGGCGATTACGCTTTACGATTACGTTCACGTAATGCGGGATTCGCTTGCGGAAGTTCTCGCGAAGCTTTCCGGCTCGGATTCCGGCGGAAAGATCTCTCGGGACGATTTCGTGGAGCTGCTCCAGGGCTTCTCCGTCCAGCTCCCGGAGGAGCCCGACCTTAAGAAGATCATCAACGCCCACGACACGAACGGTTACATCGACTACAAGGAGTTCCTGACGGGAAGGAAGTTCGTCAACAAGACATATCTTATCTCGGCGTACGAGCCACGGAAGAAGAAGGGAAAGGGCGGTGGTGGTGGAGGTCGCGCGAAGAAGGGGAAAACGAAGGTTCCGTTTCCCATCTGTACCCAAAGCGAAGGGGGACGACGCCCCGATGGTGGGCCCCCCACGATTTACATCGACCAGCACGCGCACTGCACGGATGACACACGCTTCACGCGAGATGACAGACCGCGTCATCCAATCGAAGATGACTCGAAATGGTATCTCGATCGCCCCGGAGAGCAGTACGCGTATATCAGCCACGCGGTGAAGAACGTTGACTTGAACACTCTGAAGGATGCGTTTGAGCGGCGGAAGATCGATGTCAACGTGCGAGATCGGTTTTATAAGACGCCGTTGATGATCGCGTGTCGTTACGGCAACATCGATCTTGTGAAGTTCCTCGTTGGCTACGGGTGAGTGGTGAAGTATTGTATTGTATTGTACCATTATCATCTTTGTTGTCATCGTGTCATTCTCTTGATGGCCTCAGTTTCTTTGCAGGGCTGTTTTTAAGAAATGTTTAGGACTGTACATCCTCTTCTCTCCTTTCTCATCCTACGCGGTAAATTACTCCCAATCTGAGGAAAATTACTTATTTTTACTAGTTTTAACTGCACGGAATTTGACGGAAGTGCTTCTACAACGGCACGAATCCACTTAGAACTGCACATTTTGTGTAGAACTGCACGTTTAAAAAGCCCTGTTTCTTTGTCATTTTAGAAGCTCATTTTCACTTCCTTCCTTCAAAAGTCGGCTCAAAACTCACTATTTCTCCTTGACTTTCAAGCACATGGATCTCTAACTGCATCTTCCTCTGGTGGCTGACTATCCCGCCTCACATTCACATTTCGGTGTGACCTTGTGCGCGTTACAAATTTTTCAAATAATAATAATAAGCATCATCATCATTGTCATTATCATCATCATTATGACATTTTCACTGTGACCTCAGTTTCGTCATCGTCGTCGTCATCATCATCACGTCATCATTTTATAACCATCAATATTGCATTTACCTTGATAAGTTACTTTTCCCCAGTCTAGGTTTTCTACCGGCTCAGCTTTACTGATTAATAATTATCCTATGAGTAGAGGGAGTTACATTTCATGTATTAAATGTAACGCATGACTGGTTTCATTGTCTTTCAAAGAAGTCCGCAGCTTTCCAACTCGACAGGTAAATACCTGGAAATCTTCCATCAGTGCATGGTGTTTTGTATGAGCAGTCACAGGAAATTTTTCAACGTTTTCACCACAATAATTCACAATTATAATTATTGTTGATTGTCGGATGTTGGAGTTCTACTATTTTAACTTCACATGCGCACGTCACGAAATATTCTCACAGATTGCGTTCAACCAATTAAACGTCTCACATATTTATTATATAATTATGATGATGGTGGTGATGGTCATGATGATCATTATCACGATCATTGTCATTATCGTGATCAAGATCATGATGATCACTGATGACGATGATCAATGGTGGTGGTGGTGGTGGTGGTGGTGGTGGTGGTGATGATGATGATGATGATGATGATGATGATGATGATGATGATGATGATGATCATGATCATGATGATACCCAATCCGATATCTCAGCGTCGCGCATCAAAGGATCAATCTGTCAACATTTCAATTGATACCATTCTCCAACAAATCATGACCGGTTGGTTGCAATTTAGAATTACAATCGCTCTAAGTTACAATAGACCTACCATGGAAAATGCAGTCTCCTTATCGACACCTTTTAAACACTCTTTCAACATCTACATATTCGCCATATATGAAACAAGATTATAATACTGGTTTCAGACAGCCACGTTATCCGAACAGTCGTATTATAGAAATACAAGATGATACAACGTCTATCAGTCAAATTTTTAAATGGATGGATCCGATTTGACCAGGGTCTATGACAACAGAGGCCGTTACCCTGGACAGAAATTTGCTCGGCATATTACAGCACTTTAGAGCAAGGTACTAGACCAGTTTTTTCAAGGTACTAGACCAGTTTATTTTTAAATAACTGTCTGTGGTCGTACTTATAGCCATAGATTGAGTATTCGCATATTACGAATATTAAGATTTTCAAATATTCACGAATATTAACGAATATTAAAACTGCCAACGAATATTATATTCGTAAAATATTATATTATTTCAATAAATTCTTTATTCTTGTTCTTTCAAGAAAATCTTTATTTTTAATTCTTATTTTGTTATTTATGAAAATGTTCAACTTTTACTGAATGAATTGTACAAAATTGAGTTAGCCAAAGCATGGCCTGTATCAGTAAGTGACAATAACTTTAATAGATTTATTATTAAAAACTTCAACGTCTCTGCTGGGTCTGGCCAATGGGGCCATGCGGCATTCATATCACATTGATACTTAATTACAGTTAATGTTAGTCACTCTTTCTGACTTCTGACCATCGTCCTGAACAGAAAAGAAGCAGAGACTGTAGAGTCACCGATGGCATTTGGCAAGTGGCAGCAGTAGTAAGTAGTAGGCTAAATTAGAAATAAACTTTAACTGCCTACAATAGTAACTGCAAATTGATAAAGTTGTTTTATATCAGTGTAGCAGAATGAGTAAATTTATATAAAAGCCAACGCAGGAAATAATAGTGCCAGATTACAAGCAAAAATTATCCCGATCTCAGCATAATATTAAGCGCATCGCATATTTTAATTCAGCCTTGCCTTGAATGCGAGTGAATGTCATGGAGACATACAGAAACTTAAACTGCTTTACCAGGTAACATAACTAACATTGCGGTTTCGATGGTTCACTTTAATCCGTTAACGAATATTTACGAATATTTACGAATATTAAAAAATCCTAATATTCACGAATATTTACGAATATTAAACCCAAAAGTCACGAATACTCAATCTATGCTTATAGCGCCGCCTGTCACAAGCGTAAGAGAAAGGAGGAGTGGTGCAACGTACCCTAGTCATCTTTGAAATATGCATATTAATACATTTAGCCATCGGCATCTGCATGCTGGCCTCTATTTCATTTATTTTTCCACCGATCCGGCCGTTCTCGTTTTTTAATGACGTGCTAAATTGCATTCAGCGGTCTTTCTGGAAATATATCTCTACACTACTATATATCTTGTTGAATCCTGCCATTATCCCTTTTGCTTTGCTAATTTTTCTTATAATTTCCTTCGTGCAGATGTTATCTGACGTTAGTAGGCTCCCTAAGTATACAAATTCTGTGACATTTTCGATGTGTTCTCCTCCAACTTTGATGTTATTTTCTGTTTCCTCCTTACCAAATGCCATTGATTTTGTCTTACCTTTAGGGCCTACTTCTTGTAATAGTATCAAATTTATTATCAAAATTAACCAATTAAACACTGTAAAATTTGCTAATGCTATTTACGAATATTTCTTTTCTTAGATGTTGGGGGCATGACCATGGACGGTCCCGCACCACAAGCATTAAATTTTGGGGGACTGTTCCCCACAAGCCTCCGCCCATACTCTGAGTATTCCTCTTGAAGAGGCGCTATACAACTTCACTTAATGAATAGATAGCAGACTGTGTTCATCACATGACAACTTTGTGCAAGCGTTTATTATAGTGACGGTTACTACCATTTTTAAAGTGTTTAAGTATCTCCATTTTTGCATCGATTTTCAACATAGTCCAGGCAATCTCAGGGTGCCCCATAGTATACTCTGTTTTTCACACCCCAATTCCAAGTTTATCATAGGCCAACCCCTCCCCCAGTTATTTTTCCACAATTCTCACACTGGGCGATCTAGATTAAAAAAATACCGTCAACCTGCTCAAAATTGGCACCTAAGCTTTTTAAACGGTTTCCTGCTCAGAATTTGCTCCTGAATAACAAATCCAAAATCCGATCCTTGGGTCACCCCCCCCAAAAAAAACCCACATCACCGGCTATTATAATTATTAATGCCAAAGGGCGTCATAAAACCGTTGAAAAACGGGTAGATACAGTGAGGTCCTTTTAGACACCTTAAAAATAAGATTATCCGTCACTACAATTTCCGACGCGTGCGCTAAAAGGTTACGGGTACTTAACAAGAATTCGCAAAGTCAAACGAATTCCAGTATTGTGGTGGTGACGTCGACGGTGATAGCAACGACGACGATGTTGACGATGATGATAATGACGACAACGACGACGATGAAAACGACAATGACCACGATGATGATGATGATGACGATGATGATGACGACAACGATGATGATGACAGCGACGAAGACGACGACGACGATGATAATGATGACAACGACGACGACGAAAACGACGACAATGACCACGATGATGACAACGATAATGATGATGACGGCTATGATGATGACGATGATGATAAATGATGATAAATAACGACTGTCGTCATCATCATAGTCATCGTCATCATCATAGTCGTCATCATCATTATGACGACAGCGACGAAAACGACGATGACGATGACGACGATGATGATGAATGTTGTTGTTATTTTAGGGCCGACATATTCGCGCAGGACAACTTCCGCTGGACCCCGTTGCACTTCGCCTGTCACTGCGGACTGAAGGACGTTGTGGAGTACTTGCTTGACCTTGGCGCTCACCTGGAGGCAAAGGCACTCAATGGAACGACTCCACTCATGCGAGCCATCCAGACGAGCAGCATGGATGTGGTCCAGCTCCTGCTCCAGCGAGGAGCGAAACTCCGGGTCGAGAATCGGAAAGGTAGGCCTACGCGCTGCCCTGCAGGGGGGGGCGTAGCTGATGGGTGAGAATTGCTGGGGTTGTGGTGGGTTCAAATCCCCCCTAGTGGCGGCGCTAGGGGGGGCTGGGCTAAGCCCCCCTGCAAGAGGCTCAGCCCCTAAAAAAAGGGCCATCCGAATTTTTTACATTGAAAAATCCACGATTTTCGGCTGACGACTAAAAAAAAAGTTCGTCAGAAATTTTGGCGGCGAAAATGGAAACTAAATTTTCGACGCGGTGCCCCCCGAAACTGAAATCCTGGCGCCGCCACTGATCCCCCCAGTCTTTCTTAGTTCTCGTTACACACTCCAAGTCCATATAAATCAACGTCTGACAGCCCTGCAGTTTTGTTACAATTCTCACGCTTTGTAGATGGGAAAATTTTGGGAGGTTTTTTTCCAATGTGTAAATAAACAGAATCATTTTGAGAAATTAGAAAATTATTTATTTCGTCACAATAATTAATAGGGTTTGCCGTTTCATGGTCGACCTGGCACAACATGTATTTATCATAGAACGCTTTGCCATGCACAATTGCACATAGGCTATGCATGTATGATTCTAATCCTACGTAATCATTACTTTTGACTTTTTGAGATGCATGTGTTTTTATAGAGGAAACGCCGCTGGACATAGCCGCCGCTTATGCCGACTTCAATGTGTACAGCTTGATTAAGGAGAGGTGGGAAGCACTTCCGGTTGTAAAGGACAAGAAGAAGAACAAGAAGAGGGCATCGGCAACAAGACCAAAGTCGACTCCGGCGACGGCGCTTGTGAGTTGCCACATTTAATTCGTTCAGGGTCTCAGAGGGGAGTGGGGGAGGAGGAGGAGGAAGCGAAGGAGGAGGAAAAGGAGGAAGATGATGTGGTGGTTGGGTTGACGAGAAAGAGGTAGAGGAGGAGGAAGAGAAGAAATAAATGTGTTAATAGTAGTAATAGCAGTAGTAATAATAATAATAATAAATTATATAATAATAATAATAATAACAATAATCCCAAAAAATTAGTTGGACAAAGCATGTTACAAACGAAGAAAGTACTAACGATGGTAGAAGAGAAAAGATCTCTGCTAGATACAATAAAGATGAGACAAAAGAATTGGGTGGGACATTTGCTGCGAGGTAACTCACTGCAGAAAGAAATAATTGAAGGAAGATTGGAGGGAAAGAGGTGCAGAGGAAGACCTAGGCAAAAACTGTTGCATGGGATGATGGAGAAGGGTTACAGAGAACTTAAGGGGATGGCACAACAGCGTGAAAGATGGAGACATTTGACGTTTGAACCTGCCACTTGGCAGAGAACCTAAAGAAGAAGAAGAATAATCAATTTATATTATAATAAAAATCAATAATAATAATAATCAATAATTTAGAGGTACTTTTATGCACGACACAGGGAATGAAGACCAAAAACCGTAGTAGCAATAATTTTTCTTCAGATTTGTTGTTACAATAGGGACGTATCGCTTTGCAATAAAGGAAATTGCTTATAATAATAATAATAATAATAATAGTAATAATAATCTTCTTTAGTGTTCTGCCCATAGGCAGGTCCAAGATTCCGACAACACCCAATCCAACATCATCCTTATTATTAATTATCATTATTAATAATAATTAATAATAATAATAATAATAAACTAAGGTGGAGAAATTTTAAATATTATCTTAAACATTAATAATAAAAATAATAAATATTGTAGCGGAGACAGCCACTGAAGCCAGTGACAGAAGAGACGATGGTCTCAAATCCTCCGGAGACCCGTCAGAGAAAGTCTTCGATACTGCGCACGTCGTCGGCCCTCGGGGGCGGCCTGGAGGAGACGGAAGACATCACCTACTCCCTCGTCAACACGTGGGAGAGCCATCCGACGAGCCGTCACCTCATCTCTGGTCGCGAGGAGAAGCGCGAGAGGTTCAGCTGGGAGGTCGACTTTGACGACTTTAAGCTTCCGTTTTTGAGGAATGTCGCGAGGAAGATCGACGAGATGGGAGCGGACGCCAAGAAGTGAAACGTGTTCGCTGGGAGGTCCAAGTGTCATTGGGGGAGAAGCTGGGAAGATTTCGGAGTGGTTTTTCCATTTGGGGGTTTTACCGTTTTGGGCGTTTGACCGTTTTGGGAGATTACCATTTGTGGTTTTACTTTTCAGTTTTTTTTTTCATTTTTTTTTTTTTTAGTGTTGGTTTCTATTTAGGATTTTTCTATTTTGAGGGTTTCCATTTCAGTTTTTTCCCATTTTTTATTTTCTTCTATCTTGGGTTCCCCCCCATTTTTCCAATTTTTGGTTTTCAATTTGTTTTTTCTTCTATTTTGGGCTTTTCTATTTTGGGAATTCCTATTTTTTTCCATTTTGGAGTTATTCATTGCGCTTTTTTTCCAATGGAGAGTGACGCAAAATGCACACAATATACAGGGAATAAGTAAAAAACTAGGGAAATTTCAAATTTGGGTGAACCTGTAAACCCCTAAATGTGCCCATGTGTACCATGGAATGCAAAGAACTGAAGTGACAACGATCAAGGGGCCAAGAAAACACCTGCACCTAAGAAATCAGGAATTTTTGGTGAACTGAAAGTTTTATAAACGTTACAGTTGATGCATAAAAACATTTACGGCTAAACTTAAGACAAACGATTTTCGTCTGAAGGCTGTTGTATAGTTAAGGTCAAATGCTTTTGAGAGGTGACTCAACGGCGCTATATAAACTTTAGATGCATCTATAACTACACACAAACATGTATTTATTATATAATATATCATTTATAATTTTATTTACATGAATTATATGCATGATCAGCACAGACATGCTACTGTACATACTGATTACTGATGGCACGTAGATTTTTTCAGACCATAAAATGCCACACCCGACAAAATGTTTGCTTGGATCATGAATAAACAATCAAAGTCATTAATTGGTGTTTATGATGCTTAACATAATAATAATAATAATAATAGAAGTTGTAAATTAGTTACAAAGCCCCTCGAATTACCATTACTCCTTCATTTACATACTATTAACTACTTCGAATCAGGACTTCCAGACTTTAGTATTTACTTTCCAAGACCTTAACAAGTTTCCCACGTGTCCTCAAGATCGTTTAAGGCTCGTAACGGCTCTGCCTTGGAACCCCGAAATTTCTCATCATCCCTAACCATGCAGTTGAAACCACCTCGGAGGAATAGACCCGAACCCGTGCTCTCTGCGTTATCACAAGGTGAGTGCTCAACCAACCAGTGTCCCGCAACCAGCCACTGCGTCCCGCAACCAGCCACTGCGTCCCGCAACCAGCCACTGTGTCCCGCAACCAGCCACTGCGTCCCACAACCAGCCACTGTGTCCCGCAACCAGCCACCGTGTCCCGCAACCAGCCACTGTGTCCCGCAACCAGCCACTACTCCGTCAGCAGAATACACTCGGCGACACTTCGTACATCTCGTACTCGAAAGTTTCGCGATGATTCTCGTCGAATATCAGTCCGACGTAATCGATGTGAAGTTCGAAGGGACCTGGAACAGCGTCCGCCACCGTCACGCCGATCGTTCCGACGCGATCGAGCTGGATCGCCTCCTGCTTGTCCTGGACGCGACCTTTTGCGCTCAGGTAGAACTTGGAAAACGGAATCTAACAAAAGAAACCAAAACACAGGAGTTTGACGGTGGTGACTTTTGCTTCATGAGCGTTGTTTCGCTGAGACATTACCATTGATAGGCTACACGAGTGGGCGCCATTAATGGCTGCCAGACTTGTATTTGTTTTTGCGTGTCATGTTTTTCTATATTGCTTGTAAACCAGAGTGTGTTTTGCAGCTGACACATTGAAGAATATACTTACTTACGTACTTACTTACAACAAATAATACAAGTATTCTAATAACCACACCAGCACACAATTTTACAGTGCAGTAAGTTCTGAACTAAGGGCAAGGACTTGCCCAAGGTCCCTACAAAGTGGCTTGAGGTGCATTCGAACAAGCTGCAAGGCGACGAACATACCCACTACACCACCACGCCCCACTAGAGGAGCTTGCAGGATCTGCAAAAATCAGACAGAGAATGAATAATAATAACGATAAAATGATTAATAATAATAATAATAATAATAACAATAAAATGATTAATAATAATAATAACAATAAAATGATTATAATAATAATAATAAAATGAATAATAATAATAACATAAAAAATGATTAATAATGATTAATAATAATATTAATAACGATAAAATTATTAATAATAATAATAAAAACCCTTGGACCTATAAACGCTGAAGGGACAGAATTTCTCTCTGAGCTGGGACGTCGCATTTCAGCAGTCTCTGGAGATCACCGTGAACCAAAATTTCTGTTCCAACGTCTTTCCATCTGTGTTGCACGTCACAATGCCATTGCATTCAGAGGCACATTTCAGGATGGTTGTGAAACCTGGGACGAGGCCTGATTTCTCGGAGATTCATTTTTACTCCTGAAATAATTTTTATAAATCCTGATGGATCATTGATACCTCGGGTAAAAAATAAAAATAATAATAATAACAATAAAATGATTAATAATAACGATAAAATGATTAATAATAATAACAGTAAAGATAATTTATATTATTTTATAATAGCGTCGTAACGAAATTGGTTATCTTGCCTTGGCCACCTGCCAGTACGGTCCACCGCGTGTGTAGAGCGGATAGCAGTACTGGTCGTTCCACTGGAGATCGTATTCCCTGTCCATGTTGATGACCACCTGATAGCAACGTCCGTCGCCCCTCACTCTCATCAACAAGTGCGTGTAGTCCGTCCATTCGTACGGACGTCGACGCTTAAACGAGATCTGTAAAAAACACACACACATGTTTATAAACACACATGTTTATAAACATACATGTTTATAAACATACATGTTTATAAACATACATGTTTATGAACACACATGTTTATAAACATACATGTTTATAAACACACATGTTTATAAATGCACATTTTTCTAAACATACATGTTTATAAACATACATGTCTATAAATGCACACACATGTTTATAAACATACATGTTTATAAACATACATGTTTATAAACGCACATGTTTATGAACCTATGTTTATAAACACACGTTTATAAGCATACATGTTTAAAAACGCACATGTTTATAAACATACATGTTTATAAACATAATATTATATTTAAAAAGTCACAAAGAACAATATGAATACCGGGTATATAAGCATATATTTAATATTTAAATATTTTGCGGGTTGCGGTGGTGTAGTGGGTATTCCCTTCCCTCCACTCTACATGGGACTCTTCTTTCTAGATCGCTATCTACATCTCTCTCTCTCTTCTTAAGATCTTTTTCTGAGAGTTCTTGCTCTGAGAGTGCAACACAACGACCATGACTGTGAGATGTGCCACAGAATTATATTACACTACATTACATGGATACGGCCGCATAAACAAGACCTACACAAAAAACACTAAATTAAAGACATTAAATTGTCTCACCATATTCTTCGGTGATCTGATGTTACAGTAACCGGCCGACTTGATCACTCCATCCTTCGGAACTTCCGTATCCAGTCTTCCATGGAAGACGGCCTTCTTGTTCGGCCCAAGCACAAAGGATCCGCCGCTCTTGCCCTCATTGTGGTCGCGGTCAGCGGTAAAAATCCACGAATCAACAACACTCTTGGAGTCGAACTTCCAAATGACCTCGTAGTCGCCATGCCAAACGGGGAAAGCGCTGTCGCAACGCAATTTGCAGATAACTTCCTCTTTGAATTTCCCAACCTCGCCCTTCAGTTCCTTCAGGCCCTCCTTGATCAGGGCCGTGTTTGGTCGTACTATTTTCGTCTTGTAACCGGATTTTTTGTCCGGCTCCCAAAAGTTTTGGACGGTTCCCGTCTCGTGAAGGCATCGCATGGAGCCGACGCAGAGCTTTGTCAACGAAGGCGACGAAAGGAATTTTCCGCGTGCCAGAAAGCCCGCCATCGAGTTTGAAGTTCTACCTGTAGGGGAAAGCAGAATCAACAAAATCTGAAGGTTTATTGCATACAGTAACAACAAAACTGTACAACTGTCAGGTTAGGGATAAGACTCTGAAATGTAAATGCAGCAGTTCATGGTCTTTATAAAATTAATGTGCAGTCACAAATAAAAAGAAATCGACAATTACTGTCTGAATTGCAGGTAGATTTAATGTCTTTGTCCAACACTATATAAAATATACTCTTTAACAAATGAGAATTCTTTCCAAGTGGGCTATTGACTTTATGGTTTCTTCTGTTTCTTGTTGGCAATGACCATAGCAAAACCGGGTCGGCATTTTCCAATATTTGGCAACTACCTTCCGTCCCAAAGACAAAAATTGCACTACACATCAACAAAATGCTTAAAAACGACGATAAAAATGCCAAAGTCTGCACACACACAAATGAATACTTATAATATATACAGTTACACATAACCCAAGGACTTGCACATATCCATATTAATGGGCCTTTCGGTACTTAGATCCACCAATTAGAAATCCTATGAGCAATAGATTACGTCCACCGTACGCAATAAAAGCATTGAATTGCATAATATTACTTCAAGAATATATAAAATCTTACTTCAACTCGTATATATTTATAAATAATAAGTTTAAAAGATTATTTACAATCATCTGAAGGTCAATACCAATGCGCCACAGCGCCGCTCGAAGCACCGGCGACGGCGACGGATATTCTACACAGTAAATGTAATCGGATTTATATAGCGGCCGTCTATAGACTCGACCCTGTTCGTTTTTCAATGAATTTGATCGGGTGAGATCCTTCACCACCGTTCGCCCGTTTGATTGGACGCCACGCCATTTAGGTCCCCGTGGACGGACCGTGCTAGCCCGAGATTTTTAATCTCTGAATTGAAAATTTTTAATATTCACCTTCAGGAAGCAATGGCGTACAAGCGCGCGGCCAGCGCTCTTACCGATGTATCTAACTGGGCCAGTTCTAGACGAGTGCTAATAACATTAAATTTCTATCATTCTCACGAAATGTAAATTTCTATCATTCTCACGAAATGTAAATTTCTATCATTCTCACGAAATGTAGCCTAAATCCGTAAAAAATGCTCTTTTCGCAAAGCGTGGACCGCAGTCAGTCCGATCTATGGGTGTTTGACCAGGGCACTAGGCCTCAATTGCTGTAAAACCTTTTTATGGAGAATATCAATATGGCGAATACACCTAGGACACACCAATATAGGATTGATTGTTACAATCAGGATCGTTATTAAAACTAAAAGCCTAATAAGTAAGATGAAAGCTTGGGTCATTTTTTACGTGCGTGATCAATGCTCATTTTGTCTGTCTTCCAATCGGAATTATAAAAAGATCATAACTTTTAGCGTGTCTTTAGAACTAAATCGTAAGTTGACATGCTTTGTCAGTAGCACACAATTACGAAGGCACCGCTAACAAAGAGTGCAATTTTTCCCTATTTTCCATAAAAAACAAAACACCGTCCAGAGTAAATGCGCTAGATAAATATGATTTCGGCTTTAAGCCCGTGCGCTAGACAGTGTGAACCCCGCGTTGATGCATTTCATTAGAATTCTGATCGTGCGCGAGTTTCTTGTTTTCTTTAAAGATATTATTTACTCAAAATGTCGTCGAATAATTCAAAGGGAAGGCGAAACAGAGGCCCTAGAAGGTCTTCTCCTCGTAAACCCGAACCGGAGGTACGGTATTGATGTTTAGAAAATTGGAATTTATATGGTTTAGACCACATAATTTTGGGTTGATCGGATGCCACCATGTCTAGCATGCAGAACAGGATCAATCATAATTTATACAGCGCCCCTTCAAGGTACTACTCAGAGGCGCTCCCGGCCGAGATCAAGCGAAAAAAAGTCTTCAACAGTTTGTGCAATTGAGAACAGCTTGGGAGGTGTCGCAAGTCCAGGATCAGAGAAGAGGAGGGACGAATTGCTTGTAATTTTTTGGGCAGAATTTTTATATTAACATGATGCTGAAAAACAGTACAACCGAACGCGACCGACTCGGATTAACATAGACACCAAGCTACGTGCTTGTACTATGCTATGTGTGTGCGATGATCAGTAAAGTATAATTGATTTATTGATTGATCACACAAAGCGCTATATAAATGTATGTAAACAAACAAATCACTTTAAACAACCTGGGCTTCTGCCTAAATATTCAAATTGAATCAGATCAATTATTAGGCAGGGTAGCTTGACCTTTGCTGAACGGATTTGTTTTTTTTTCAGCCGAAGAAGAACGCCCCGAGACGAATACCGAACAAGCTCTACATCGGCGATCTGTCGGAATCGGCCAAGAAGGAAGACCTGGAACGCGAGTTCGCCCGGTTCGGCAAGATGCGCGAAGTCTGGATGGCGCACCATCCGCCGGGATTCGCATTCGTCGAGTTCGTCAGCACGAAAGACGCAGCCGATGTGATCGAGGCTTTCGACGGAAAGATGCTTTGCGGCTCGAAAGTGAAAGTCGAGTTCGCTAAGGCAAACGGCCCCGCCGCGAACATGAGGCGGGGTGGGTCGAGGCGGCGTGACCCGCCCAAGGCCACGGTGTCCGCTACCTCGCTGTTATCCGTCGACCGCATTTCGCCCCTCCTGTCACTCCAGGTCGGGGCGCGGTCGTTGGTGTCGTCTGGGGTCACGAACCGTCAGATAACCCCTCTACTGTCGATCTGCCACACGTCGCCGCTGCGCCGGGCCCGGGAGGAAATGCGCTTCAAGGACGTCGAGGCTCTGAGTCTGTGGGGGGACCGGGGGGCGACGTCCCCCGTGCCGCTCCTTCTGCCCGCTCCCAAGTTCCACGGAAGACGGTCGCCCGTTGGCCGTGACAGGTAAAATGAGAAGTTCTTTTGTCTCTTGTTTGTATTGTTAACGGTGGGTAGTTTTTTGGGTAAGCGTTCTCTCAACATGTATGCGGTAAATGCAGGTTTTTTGGTTGCTTTTCTCTGTTGAAGTCGTAAAGTAATGGTATTCGGCTTTTGTGTATTTGTGTTGGATAATTTACCAGATGTGATTGTATGGTCCAATGGACCTAGCTGCAGGAAATCTATACACTGCTCATTGTTGCCATTGAGAGTGTTGCAAGCAGAACATTTGTTGGGATAAATTTGATGTCGATGTGTTTGTCTGTTAATTGTTGAAAAAGAATTAATAACCCGTTACAACAGCCAATGTGAATGCCTAAATTTTAAATTTTACGGTTGGGTAAAATTGTTATGGGGAAATTTATTTCACGTGAATTCCTAGTAGCAGTGAATTTTCAGTGTTGGCACTCATTGCTGAGAAGATTTAGCATGGACTAGCCCTTGTTATGAAGGCTGTTGTTCTTGAAATACACCAGTGCAGCTAGAGCATAGAGCAGTTGTTGCCTTACAATGAGGTGTGAGACGTTATCTAATGACCGACAGCTTGAAATTCGGTTTTAACTGTAGTGTTTTAGCTCCCCTGATGTCTGCATTTAATATTAAATAATGATCTTGCAGAATTTTCATCTATTTCTTATTCTTTTGTCATGTTAGTAGGAAAACAGTAGCTGGATTTGGTTTGCTCGTGTAGGTTAGCAGTAATTGAGTTTCGGCTCATTTCATTGTGACAAAAAATATAACAAAAATGTCACAATTTACGTCTGAAATATTCACATTGGCTTTGTCGTTGTTCTGCATGGTTGTTGTCAGCGTCTGTGTGGGTGGATGTCCTTTAGAACGTCATTTACTTTCATTTAAATGTTAACTAAACAATGAAATTGCATTGACTAAATGGCAATATTGCAATGTATATTTAGAGCCTTATCTGTCGGCTGAAAATCGTCAAACCCCCCAGATCGACGATACAATTTGTAGATCCTCCTCTCGAAAAACCGCGCATGCAAATGCCTGGTAGCGAAACGCGTAACTTGGTGCCCAGTGTGACACCAGGTCAAAAGGCGCTCTATGCCCCGGGATCGTCGTTTAAACCAGGGAGCACACCAAGGTCTCGTACGTCATCGCTATCCTCAGTACACACTGCAGCCTCCTCGTATCGGCCGCACCATGTGTGGCAGTCTCCTCTCGTACCGGCCATACCATGTGTGGCCGTCTCCTCTCGTACCGGCCATACCATGTGTGGCCGTCTCCTCTCGCACCGGCCATTCCCGGTGTGGCAAGGTCCTCCACCCGCCTGCCTTATTACCGATGGGATGACGCGTGGGGATTGCCGACACGTTTCCGCCTCGCCTGAGTCGTCTTGCCGCCACTCCCGATGTTCATGGCAGATGCGAACGGTCTTGATATTGCCATTCGTCTTTCCCATCGAGCACTTTGTCTCTTCTCGTGAGAGAGAGCCAGCGCTCTTACCACAAAACAGACGACAACCTGACCTATGTATTTTCACCATCTCTCTCCCGCCAACCTTAACGCACTTCGTCTATTTCCCCTTCAGTTCATCTCGTCGTTACCACACCCAACCATTATGCTTCCCTGTAGCACTGACGCGCGGCACATACGGAATCTATTCACGGTTCAGGATGACTGCCTGGCCTGACATCTTGGCTTTGGTGATGCGCCATCGTCGACGTTTCACTCGGGTGATCCTCCGTTCCACGCGGGTGATCCTCGCTCGATGGGTGTCATGTGCCAAAGTGCACCATTGCGCCAATCTCACGACGTAAGACCAGGTGTCACACATGCATCACATAGGCAGCGCAGATCCTATCGTCGTCTTGAGCAGCTGTCGCACCACGGCTGTGCCATGGCGTCTTATCAACGTTGTCGCTTCACAGCTTACTCACGGTCTCTCGGTTTCCATCTTCATAGACGTCACGTGCGAAGTTCGTCTCGAAACCCTGCCTCTGGCACAGACCTCGCTAGCTCCAAATCGCGCCAGTCTCGTCAACTTCGGAAATTCTCTTGTGGTACTTATGCCTCGAGCGTCAATCAATCAGTCCGAGAAGAACAAAGCGAGAAGAGACGTCTCGGCTTCGATCTTCCGCGACAGAGAAGTCGATGACAGCGACGAAAATCCTGCGAAACCGAATTCCTCGCAGTTACCACGAAAAGCAGATCGCTTGCCTAAACCGTCTTCGACATCAAGGAAACTTCAGCAGACGACGCTAGGTACCTTGAAAGAGTGCCGGCGTCGGATTGGGTCTGCGAGCCGGAGCTACGCTAACGCCTGTCCTTCCAAGTGCTCGCTCGGTCCTGGATGTGTAGTCTGATTGTCATTTGCAGGTCTCTCCATGCCACGACCGGTTTTGGTAATGCAGGTTCTGAAATTTAAAAATGTTTTGCAGTGCTATGTATATGACCTCCTGAGGAGTTTAATCGATACGAAACATGATTTTTGTTTATTTTACACTTTTAAATTAATTCCAGAACTTTTCTAGATTGAGAAAATTGCCTTACAGGTGTGAAGGGTTAGACAGACGCATGTCTTTAAAATGGCTGCACATAAATGATAGGTGGGAATATCGATTTTGTCGTTAATTTACCAAATCTGCGATGAGGGTTAATATCACTCAGCTGCAGAGAGCAGCTTTAAGGTGATCAGAAAATTAATTGTTTTTAGTCAAATTAATAATTGATCCGATATTGGATTTTATTAAGGCATTGGTGGTTGTGGCAGTGTGGCATGGGGTTGCTTACAAGTAGCTGTAAATAATGTTTTCATGGTGACTACAATTCAGAGTAAATTTAATAAATGGGGGAAACGATTATGAATTTTCACAACACAGTTGAGCACACACAGCACAAAATCTGCTTTAAATTAAAAGTCTGCCTCCTCCATCTCATGATGGCATATAGAATTCATAATTTTCAAAGCTCATGTTTATTTTTGTGCCTATTTTGTTTTTAAGTTGAACCGTGGCAGATAATTACCGTGTGACATGTAAAATTGCTAATTCTCAATCAATCAATCGTAATTTATATAGCGCCCCTTCAAGGTACCTACTCAGAGGCGCTCTTTGTATAGCTGTTTTAACTAAGTATTCTAGCTTGGTTAAACACAGGTGGCTGTGTAGTGTGAATGTGAAGCGGAATTGCCTCAATCCAGGCGCAAGTGACGAAATTGCAAGTGCAACTGCTGATGTTTGCAAGATTATGTTTCTTGACATTCAGGCGAAAAGAATATGTATAATTTTCTTTAGGTTAAAAGTTATGCAAGCTGCATATATACGATTGTCTGATCTGTTTGTTTACATAAACAAATTATGTAGATCTATTCTTTTTCTCTAGAAGTATTAAAGAAACATGATCTGATCTTCATAGACACTTGCATCTTGGATTCATGTAATTCTGCTAGATATGGTGGCGTTGTTGCTTTGAAGCCGGAAGGTTCGAGGTTCGAATCCACCTCGCCGTGTAAGGACCTTGGGCAAGTCCTTCACTCGCAATTGCTCAGCGCTTCGGCGTGAAACTCCTATGCAGTGTCCGCTCTGCATTCGGGAGCGCCTCTGAGTAGCGAGAGCTTGAAGGGGCGCTATATAACAAGTGCACATACAAACAAACAAAAAGTCTGGAAGAGAAATGTTATAGTTGTGTTGCAGACGCTGTTGCCTGTGTCCTGCGTACGATTTTCCTATCACTTTGGGCGGCAGTAATAAAACCAGGTGCAACCTAACTGATTCTGTTGTCTGTTTCAGACCGTTGAAACAACCGTTGCACGATCGTTGCTCTCGCGATCGTTGCACATGTTCTGTTGCTTTTGTGTGTTGCTCTACGGCTCGTTGTCTTTAGGTCACCTATCAAGTCGATCCGTGAACTGATGGCTCCCCCACCGCTCTTGTCTCCGAGCATCACGAGGGACCTGCACCGAGTCTATCCGCTCCTACCGCCTCCACCACCTCCGCTACCACCGCTTTCATCCAGGAGGTAAGTCGAGAATCGGTTTACGGATGAAGGCCAACTGTTTTTTCGACGATCATGATTAATAAATTAGGGGAAAGCGTGGATTCTGTTGGCGTGATGCCAAATTCTGGAATATGCTTGTCCATTGTTGGGCCAGGGCGTACAAATTTATTGCTCTTGCTAAAGAAATTTATGTTTTGCGGCTCCTACCGAACTATCTGTTGGCACCGATGGGGAGCAGTGGTAAAATATGTGAGTGCTGGACAGGCTACGAGGTGGAGTGTGGAGTAAATTTGGACGGTGATGTTTCAATGTGGCTTTAATACTGTCGTATTCATTCGGACATTTATATAGCGCTCCTTCAAGAAAAAACTACTCAGAGGCGCTCCCGACTCCAGCGCGCCCAAAAAGAACGGTCTTAAGTTTAGCTGTATGTTGGTGATCACCAATCATTTTAAGATCTCTTAGGGCGCATGACTGCTGAATTTTACTTGGCACACCCTTATCATGCCGAGTATTATTAGTTACTGTATCGGATTTTACATGATAAATTTGCTTTAATTATTATTTCAACCTTACTTACCAACCTCTCCACTTCATGGAAAATACTTCACAATCAGCAGAAATGTTTTTAGTAATTTAGTAAAATAATTAAGCTTATGTTCACTGCAATTAGTTGTTGTTAACCGGATGCATGACGTTGATTATGTTATCAGCAGCCGAGGTGACGGCCGTGGAAGGAGTCCAGTGAGAGAACGATCGAGAAGTCCGGTCTACCTACGACGCAACTCGCCTCTGCTGCCGATGCTACCGACCCGTGGCCGGCTGCTCGGCCGGACCCCTCCGCCTCCCCTGCCCCGTGACCGCTCCAATTCCCTCGACCGTGGTAGGTTCAGCCCAAGAGGTCGTGGCGACAGTCCTCTCCCGCGTCTCGGCAGAAGCCCTCCCATCCGACGTGGCTCTCCTCCCATGTTGAGGAGCTCGCTGATAGACGGCAGAGGGACGTCGTCACCATCGAAGTTCAAGACCCAGAGACGTGGGGGTGGGGTTGGTGGAAGAAGCCCCTTCAGTCGGTACTCCTCCCCGGAAAGACCAGCGCCATCGAGCTACCTCCCCCCGAGACCGACGTACTCCCCGTCGCCGCCACGCAAGCGTCGCTCGCCGTCCTCTCCCCGGCAGTTCCGGAGCGTGAGCCGACCGCGGAAGGGGTTCTCCCGCTCCCCACGCAACAGCCGCTCGCCTCCGAACTGGTCGAGAGCCGCTCTGAGAAGGAGCCGATCGCCAAGCGTCAATCGCAACGCCTCTCCAGGCAGCCCCTCTCCGAAGCGATTCAAGCGTGGCGAACTCGACCGTCGTCCACCGCTGTCGCGCTCACCGTCGGCCAACGAGCGACGAAGCGTCTCCCGCAGGTCCTACTCGTCTCCCGGTAAGCACTACAGTTCCCCGCTGCCGAGGCAGGGTCGGAGCCCACCCGCAACCCGGAATCATCACTCGAAGAGAAGGAGTACCTCCGTGGATTATCGTCCGGCCAGTCCCTCGCCAAAGAGGTACTCATCCACCGTGCGTAACAGGAGTCCGCCTGTCGTGCAGAGGAGTCCCTCTCTGTACTCCAGGCGTAGTCCACCACGTGGCCAGGTCTCCCTGCCGGCTGGAAGACCCGGTTCGCCGCCGCCGAACCGAGGCCGGACTCCACCTCGTATGTACCGTCAGGACTCCTCTCCCGCCGGCTACCGGTCGTCGCCTGTCCCGACGAGGGGGAACCAACCCCAGAGATCTCCTCCGCCGCGGTTCAGGAGCTCCGATCGGAGTCCGTCGTTGAGGAGAAGCTCCGCCCGGAGAAGTCCCAAGGCTTCGTCTCCGCGGATGATTCCCCGATCGTACGCTCGCAGCCCGTCCTCGCGCAGCCCCCGTTCATACCGCAAGGGATCCCCGCCCGTTGCCAGAAGATGCTCCCCGATGTCGCAACGCGGTTCACCTCCCCCGTCCAAGAGACTCTCTCCCCTACGCTCCCGAAGACTGTCGCCAGCCCTGCAGAAGAGCCCCTCGTACGCCCGACGCTCCTCTCCTCCTTCCCCTCTTCCGCAGCGACCCACCAGAGGCTCTCGCCTGTCCGTCAGTCCACCCTCCGGTAGAATGCTGCCGCGCAGGAGCCGTTCCGCCTCGCGCAGTCCGCTGCCCATGTCTCGCCGGAGCCCCCCTCGAGCGCCCGAATACGGCCGGCGCTTCTCTTCGCAGCGTAGCGTGTCACCGCGCCGGAGAGGAGTAGGCGGCTCCCCGCTCCGGTCCAGACGCAGCCCTTCCAACGGAAGACTCCGAAACTCCCCTCCACCGGCCAAGAACAGTCAGTCCCTCTACCGTCGCAGCTCCTCTCCCTCGCCCCGTCGTGGGTCCCCGTTCTTCCGGAAGGGCGGCCCGGACGCCGGTCGCAAGCGCAGTCCATCGCCGGCCTCGCGGAGTCCGCCGGCGCGGAGAGGCTCTCGACGTTCGAGAAGTTTGTCGCCAGTGAACAACCGGAGAGGCTGGAGTCCGGTCCGACCAACTCAGCAGGCATCGCCCCCACCCCCGACCAAATCCCATCTGCCGGCTCCGTCGTCTTGGGACCAGGGCAAGCGCTACAGAAGCCCCAAGAGGAAATCTCCAACTCCTCCTCCGCCGCGCCCACCGTCCCCTCCTCAGCGCCTTCATCGTCACAAGGTGAAGAAGATGAAAGCCTAACGTTCAAGGCTGGATGTACTTAACGTTCTCAGAACAAATGTTCGTTTTCTACATTTCGAGAGGCGCTGAACACGTGCGGTCAGGGACTTTGTTGCGGGCGAAGTAAAGATGGCAGACTGTTGGACGAGTTGCTTGACCCGACCCATTTTCATTGGTGGGTCAGCGCAGTTACGAACTGACCTAGTTTTAGTGCTGAAGACTTGTTTGCGAGAGAAGTGTCCGTTTTGACAAACCTTTAGATGTAGTGTTTTGTGTTAGTTTTTGTCGAACTCGAGAATCTTGTTCATGCTGTTCATCGATGAATTTTTTGGCTTGACGCCATGTGTCGCATAGGGCGATGTGCGAGTTGATGGATTGGAGTTTGTGTTCGTTGCATTTTGAAAAGCCAGTTTTGTAAACTAAAAGCGTTATTGCGATATTGCTTCTTGGTATATTGGCTTGCGGAAAATCGGACTGCTCTGGGAGCATGTTGCGAGTGTTTTTGATGTGGCTTAGGACGTGTTTTGACCGAGAACATGCGGATTATTTAAAAGTTTTAACGTTAGTTTTGAGTGGCGTGGCTGGATGTTGACAGAGTTTTAAAGTCTAGCAAATAAATGCTAATTCTGAAAATGATAAACGACTTAAAATTGTTAATTCTGTAAGTATGTCCGTTATGGCTAGCACTTGGGGATGGAATCCATTCAATTTGCCACCTGGGTGAATATTTGAAAACCGATGATTTTGAGTTACCACATGATAAATAAAAATCGGGTAACAATAATTTAAAAAGCGAAACACCATTAGATAGATGTTAACTGAGCAGATCTATTTCTTTAAAAACCAACTTCGAATATTTATATATTATAATCGATTTATTGAAAGAAATACCTGAAATGTCAGGACCGCAACCGGTATCCAAGGTAGGTTGAGTATTTTTAAATCCAAGCAGTAGCTAATATATTGCAATAATTTTACAATCTTCTTTGAACATTTACTAGAAATTATGATTTTCAATCACAGTGTCTACATAATTATTCTTTAGCAATAGGTTTTCAGTGTTAAATATTTTTTCAAAAGTCTGTATCATACTTACCATTTTCGAAGTCAGCACCGCAACCGCGGCCGGCGCACACCTATTACAAGTGCTTAGTATGCATTGATTACGCATGCGCTCTGATACATTGCATCTCGTGGGTCTTGATTAGCTGATCGCATATCGTAAATGTAATTTCTGATTTATATAAAAAGTTTATTAGCTACAAATGTTGGATAACATCACGCGTATCTTTATTGTAGGTCAGCACCGCAACCAATAATGCAAGCATACCAATAACATTTATGTATTTTTAATTGTGATGTATCAAATCGCAAGCAAGTACAGATGAGACGGGACCTGTTATTGTTTACGCGCGTCAAGCGGGATTGGCCTAATATTTATACTTTAAACAATTTGTCAGCACCGCAACCGTCAGCACCGCAACCAGGCATGCAGTTGCGGTGCTGACTTCATGGTTGCGGTGCTGACATTTACTAAGTTGCTAGGGTTTCAGCGTCTCTTAACATGAGTAACCATTGTGCTTTTGACACGGTTCCAGCAGTTTGTAGCTACCAGTTAACTCTTAAGTAAAATTTTATCTATTTGAGTTGCCATACCCTGCAGGCCTACATTAAATTTCAGTGAAAATTAGGACAAATTAATTCTATTTGCCATGTTTTCACTTAACTATTGGTGTATTTTATTAGATATCGCTGATTACACTTGGAGTCATGCCGCTGTCCTCTAAAGAAAAATCAGCAATTTGGAGAGCGAAGATTAAAGCCAACCCGGAACTCCATCATGCGTATTTGGAAAGTGAGAAAAAGCGTCGTGCGGATCGAAAAAGTGATGGAAATTTGAAGGTAATTGCTGATCATAGTGAAAGAGATAGGAGAGCAATAAGGAAAAATTGGCGCATGCAGCAGCAAGTCTGTCGACAAAAGAAAAACGAGTTGAATTTATCTGTCGACCCTGGGTCATCTAAAATTTCGGAAACATCTGGATTATCTCTTACCAGCATGTCAGCTAAAACTCGTGGTCGGAAAAAAGTCATTGGTGGTAGAGCAAAGGTTTATCGTGAATACGCAAAATTGAAAGTGAAACTGGTAATGATGACAAGACATAAAAATAAGTACAAGCAGCGTTTGCTTCGTGTTCGAATGAATTCGAGCAACAAAAGGAGCAATACACCAAATTCGAAGACGAATGTCCTACTGAAGAATTGCCGCGTAGGGGCACCTGTGAGACGAACAATTCTATTTCACAATGTACTTGTCGATGGTCTCGGTAGTGTGATAAAAGCTTCTGGTCAAGATGCAGCTCTAAAACAGTCGATACGTAAAATAATTCCTGCAAAGAAACTAGCATCTTATCGACTACTACGAATCGCACAAGGTTACCTCAACTGTTCTCGCAGCTTTTTGAAATCGTGTGCTGGTAAGAAGAAAAAAAGAAAAAATGCCATGACCACTGATGTTGTGAAAAAAGTTGTTGCATTTTATGAAAGGGATGATGTGAGCAGTATGACATCAGGAAAGAAGCAATGCATCACACGAAGAAAGTTGAAGAAGCAAAAGCGATGTTTGAAGGATACGTTGAAACGTTTACATCTAAAGTTTCTATGTGAGAATGCAGAAATGACACTTTCCTACACAATGTTTTGTAAATTTCGCCCCTTTTGGGTAGTTGCTCCAAGTGTTGACGATCGAGAGACATGTGCGTGTCAGACTTGCGACAACCTCGAATTCATGTCGGGAAAACTTTTATTTTATGGAGTTACGAATACTCGGACTCTAGAAGTTCTCTCAAGACAGTTAACATGCAAAGGTTCAGCTGCAAAGACATGTATGTATCGCGAATGCCATGATTGCACAAACAGAAATTTAGAGAGACAACCAACAGTGAAATTCAATTGGGGCCAGATTGTAAGCTGGAATTTATGGAAGTCACAAACAGAAACTCGCCTGCGCCACGTTAAGGATAAAGACGAAGAGATCACTGTTAAAGTTATTGTTAAAGATCTTGTAACAGGAACAATTGAGCAACTGACAAATGATTTTGAAGCTGAATTGAAGAAGCGTGGTTGTCGACATTTGTACAACATTGAGCATCAGTTTTTGGCTATTCGTCAAATGAAGAAGAACATCAAATCTGATGAAGCTGTCCTTCATATTGACTTTGCCGAGAACTATGTTTGCAAACTTTCATCAGAAGTACAGGCAATGCATTTTGGTGCATCTAAAGGCCAAGTCACAATGCACAATGGAGTCTTGTATCTCCAGGAGAGAAAGTTGGCCTTCTCTACACTCTCTTCTTCTACAAGACATGATCCTGCTGCCATTTGGGCATACCTTTTGCCTGTGATTGAGTGGGTGATAACTCTTGTACCCAATTTGCGTGTTCTTCGTTTTATCAGTGACAGCCCTGCAACACAGTACCGTTGCAAAAAGAACTTTCATCTCTTTTGCAACCAGTTATTCGAAGTATGCCCACCAACACTTCAACTGGGTTCATGGGATTACAGTGAAGCTGGTCATGGGAAGGGAGCGGCCGATGGGGTTGGCGCACTACTGAAGAGGACTGCTGATCGTTTTGTGGCTCAGGGATGTGATCTTCCTGATGCAGCAGCAGTTTTTGAGGCACTGGTTGACCCGCAACTCAATTTATCGGTGAAACTATTCTTTGTTAACAGCCATAAGATAGCTGACATGGACTTGCTGATGCCAGAGCATCTAAAAACACTAATTGGCACGATGACAGTACATCAGATCTTTACCAAAACCAAAGGTGAAATCACTTTCCGCCCAATCAGTTGCTACTGCAGAGTAGAATTTGATTCGTTTCCATGTGAATGTTACAGTCCTAGCACGATGGTATACAATGCCACTGTTGCACTTCCACGGAATGTTTCTACACAGTTGCCACCTGCTGAAGATCACCTACCAGAGGATGACATTACTAATACTAGTACACAGGTGCTGCACGAACTTCCTGATGCACCTTTGCCTTTAATGTCTCCTTTTGAACAAGCCTCGCCTGTTCAAAATTTACTTCTACCCATTGAAGAGCCGAATGATGAACATGTTGGAAAGTTTTGTGTAGTCGCATACAATGGTCGCCCTTACCCTGGGAAAATTATCAGTGTGCATTTACTGGATAGTGACATTGAAGTCTCATGCATGGCTACAATCAAAGGCCCAACTCGTTCCGTAGTTAACCGTTTCTTTTGGCCAATTGCTCCAGACATTTGCTTTTATGAGCTTCAGAACATAGTCACTCTCATTGATGAGCCTAAACCGATTGATCTGCACAGCAGACATTGTGCATTAGATGAATCGGTTTGGGCTGGTATTTTGTTGAAATTAGGCTTGTAATATTTAAAGCAGTTATAATGCTGTATTCAGTTTTTGATTTACTTGTTGTTTCAGTTCTTATGATGTGAAATGACTGGTATACTGATTTCATCAGCAGTATGCAAAGTGGTCTTTGGTGCTGCAGTATGGTGTTCTTTATTTTAAAATTATCTGACATTGGCTGACAAGTTTGTCATCCAACTTTGCTTTCTGTTACCTAACCTTTCATTCACAATAATAATATTAAAAGCAAATGTCTGGAGCAATTGGCCAAAAGAACTGCTTTTGTTAATTACAGCTGGCCTACTTATGTGCTTGTGTAGCAGCTTAGATTTGCATTATTATTGCATGTTCATTATCTCTAGGACAGTTTAGCATTGATAGTAGTCGGTTGCGGTGTTGACATTTTGGTCCCACACTTGTGTTGTTCCTATAATTTTTTTCTGATAATCTGATGGTAACCATTTTCATTTCACATTAGATTACTTTTTCCATGTGATGCAGTTTTTATTGGACCATTAAATTGCAAATTAATGTTTGTTATTCAGCTTGTTTACTGACATTTTAATTGGTTGCGGTGCTGACATTTTTGTGGTTGCGGTGCTGACATTATGACATTGGCTTTCAAGTATGTCATCCAACTTTGCTTTCTGCTACCTAACCTTTCATTCACAATAATATTTTGAAGCCTTTGTTAATTGAAGCTGGCCTACTTATGTGCTTGTGTAGCAACTTAAATTTGCATTATTATTGCATGTTCATTATTTCTACGACAGTTTAGAATTGATAGTAGTCGGTTGCGGTGTTGACATTTTGGTCCCACACTTGTGTTGTTCCTATAATTTTTTTCTGATAATCTGATGGTATCCATTTTCATTTCACATTAGATTACTCTTTTCAATGTCATGCAGTTTTTATTAGACCAATAAATTGCAAATTAATGTTTGTTATTCAGCTTGTTTACTGATATTTTAATTGGTTGCGGTGCTGACATTTTTGTGGTTGCGGTGCTGACATGGTGTGCTTCACCCACAATTTTAAAACAAAATTAAAGGGGGTACTAGGACAGATCCGTTATGAACCATGCAATTAATACCTTCAAACTATATTTGTGTTTCTGATTATGTAACTTTTAACAAGAAAAAATCTTTTTTTTTTCTTGGTACATCGGATACCTAAAATGACCAGTTATCAAATATTCACCCACCTATGAAATATGAAACTGGCTCTTTGTACGTTTTCATTCATTCGGAAATTTATATAGCGCCCCTTCAAGAAAAACTATTCAGAGGCGCTCCCAACTCCAGCGTGTCCAGAAAGAACAGTTTAAGTTCAGTAAGGAAGGGTCCTAGTAGAGTCCCATCCTTCAATACATCACCGTGAGAGTATCACAAGCGTGAGAGTTTTATAGACCCTGAGTGAATTTATCTACGGTGTCCTAAGCAGTTCGTGCCATTGATTGGAGGATAAGGTGGCATGTAAAAAGCCACAAGATCTCATACTCCCATGGCTGCCTGTCGGGACTAGCAACAATTGATTATGGTCGAATTGGCTAGTTGAGTAGAATTCTTGATAGAAATTTTGGCCCTGACGGATTTCAAACCCAGCGACAGTCCAGTGCCACTGGTTGCACTCTAACAGTGCCAGTCCCAAGTATGGATAAAGGAGGATGGCATTGCCAATGGTCTACATGTATGTTACCACACAGTGACGTTAAGCTGCAACTAACTACAACATGTTGCTGACACAAACTTGTAAAGAATGGTGAGGGTTGCAAATATTGCACACGTAATGTGATTCTTATCCAAGTATAACACAAGCCGTTTTGAAAGACATTTGAAGAACATTTGTTGGTCAAAGCAACACATCAGTGGCACGACAACATTCACTGTTCAATTGCAGTTTTTAATAAGTCCATCCTTAGCAGAAAATGGCATCATTCACGTTCGATTTTCAAAACTCAATATCACGAACACCCTGCAAAGTTCTCTAACTCTACACAAACGTTTACAATAATTACTCTAATCAAAAAATACTACTAGACGTACTGCTGTAGATTAATTAAATTATAATACTGTAAATATTCGATAAAACACAAGTATATTTACGACAAACAAAATCTTCCAAATTAAACCTACGGCGAGTATGCTGGCTAAAGAAAGCAATGGTTCTTCATTAACACTTGACTATGTCAATAATTTCGCAATTTACAAATGTCACGTTTATGCTTTAGTTCAAATTTCACACCGAGTTTACTCTTGTGCTACATGTCGGATACAGTTGGTCAAGGCCGTAGCCAGCAGTTTGTTTCGGGCGGTGTTTACTCGACCCTGAGCAAGCAGTCGAATCAACTGACTAAAACACCTTCCACATCATCATCATCATCATGATTAGATCATCATCATATTGTAAAATTTCACATAAAAATAAGAGCTTCAGAATTAAACAACTCCCCTTAGTTTATACATTGTGTAAATGGATTATTTCATTTTTACGTTATTTCATTCCCTAGGGTAGAGTGAATACGGCCATGCAGTTGGGGAAATAATGTCATGGAAATAATACGGTAGTGTTGTGACACTAAAGCTTGCGTACATGTCTTATGGGGTGGAATATAGGGAAGTGCTGTAAAGCCAGCAGCACAGA
Organism: Lumbricus terrestris; assembly: GCA_949752735.1. NCBI lineage: Eukaryota > Metazoa > Annelida > Clitellata > Crassiclitellata > Lumbricidae > Lumbricus > Lumbricus terrestris. The sequence goes on from OX457048.1 coordinate 39,977,192, forward strand.
CAACTTCCAATTGGACATGGCATCAGCCGTGATTATCGTTGGACTTTTTTATTCCCGGCTTCGCACGGCTTCAGATTCTATTACTTCGTAAACGAGACCGAACCAATGAACAAACCCATCTTTAGCCTATTCTTAGATCATCAAACAATATGATACCAGACGAAATAGCCAAGATAAGAAACAGGACTGTTTTAAAGGAATTTTTAGAACTGCACAACTCCTTTCTTTTCCCATCATCCATGGTAAATTTCTTCCAATTGGAGAACAATGACCTTTTTTGCAAGTTTTAACTGCACAGAAGTGCTTCTACAACTGCACATTTTGTGTACAACTGCACGTTAAAAAGCCCTGATAAGAAACCGGACAAAGGCTTGCTAGTTTGCTAAAGAACCACTTGCAACAGTCAACCAAAATAGTCATAATGATTAAACGAATGAAACATTACTACAGAACAGTCAACCAAAATAGCATTTAGCCATGATGATAAAATATAAAATAAACAACAGTTCGCTACAGAACCGAATCATGTGTCACAGTCAACTGAAATAGCCATGAAAATAAGCTGCGATATAATTATGTCAACTTAAATTTCTTGAATAAATGAAATATATATAACGAAATTAACCATTACAGAACAGAAATGGTCACGACAACATTAAACAGATCTATTTACAGTAAATTACAGCATCCAAAGATGCAAATGATAAACGAAGAAAAATGGTCCAGCCAGCCACGGTGCGAAAGTGGCTATGCCATGAAACGCTGCTGGGAAAAAATTCACCAATTTTCCAAATCTGTATGTACAGACGAAAGTTGCAAACACAAAACTGGTGAATTGCTAAAGTACCAAATATATTCTTCAATGGCCACTCTCAGTACGACTTGATATTTTACAATAATTTATAACAGCAGCTGTTAAAGCAGGCAAAATTGAGAACACCATTTCCTCTCATAGTAGGTTCAACTACATAATTTCATACATAGGTTTAACTACATAATTTTATACATAGGTTTAACTACATAATTTTATACATAGGTTTAACTACATAATTTTATACATAGGTTTGACTACATAATTCTATACATAGGTTCAACTACATAATTTTATACATAGGTCTAACTACATAATTTTATACATAATCTGGCTCAACAGTAATGATAATAGACTGAAACCTCTACAAGACTATCTCTTAGCAGTCTGTACATAAAACTCTCTGCATCTTTTGTACCAGGCATTGTTCCTAGTACATGCCTAGCCTATGACTGATTCATTTGCAGGGGGAGGTTCTCCAACTGCTATTCTCAACCTCCTCTCCTTAATAGCTGCAACTCTCTTACCGAAAACTCTCTTTTGCTATGAAATTAAAACTGTCTTCTTTCACTCATGGTTCTTTATCTTTCCCGTTTCCATGATTCATTCATCCATTCAAAATTTTTTAATTGTGCCCCTTAAAGAAGCCTACTCAGGAGCCCTCCCAGTCAGTCCAGCCACGGCTAAAGCGAAAGGTAAAAAGTTCAATTCGCACTTCAGTAGGAAGGCATCAATAACAAATTACAGCCGTACTCAAAAAAGTGCATATTAAACCGTCATATTAACAAGGTTAACAATTATCGTCAGAAGGTGTTTTCCATTGGATCATGTCCTCAAGAACCTTGTATAGAAGAAGAGCAGTCCCTTAAGTTGTTAGCCTTTGAGACAGCAATGGATATGAAGTCTTGGCACCTTCATTTTCTTAGTCTCTGCATATCCGGGTCTCAGCAGCCAGCCCTCACCATCTTGCCAATGATTTATTTATTTGGATATGGGCGCCAATCAGAGGCGGATCCAGAGGGGGCCAATCCGGTCATGGCCCCCCCATTCAGAAATATGCATAGAACATGCCCCACCCATCAGGTTTCTAGAAGCTACCCATCAGCTTCCAAGAAGTTTTCAATCAATGCAGCACGAACAGGAAGGTGAGAGAAAAGTAGCATGACTAAAAAAAAGGTCATCAGATCCAGGTAAATTTTTCTTGATCCATGACCAAAAATTTTGGCCCCCCTTCCAAAATTTCTGTATCCGCCTCTGATGCCAGAGTCAAACCAAATTTCTGGATTGACAGGATTTGAACCGCTAACCTCTCAAGTGACACTACATAACACTACATTATCAAGTACTCCACCATGTATACATCTGATCCGATAAACAGTTGCATTAATAACAAAACACAATTTAATTTAAATGAGCTAAACCTGCAGGGGCCTGGCCTGCTCGCATATAACTACATCACCATTGTAAACATTAGCAGAGAAGCAGTTTACGTCCAGCATAAGTTCTTAACATCCAGCGTATTTATGTTTATACCCAGCATAAACAAGACGCTGAACACTTCAAACCGTAACAACGCTTCAAAAACAGCACGTCACAAACACAACATTAACATCAATTCGACATGCACCAACGTTTTCTAATTTCACCCAACTATTCATTCACCTACAGTTCTGATTCAAACTGAAATCAATAAACAAATTAACAAAAATGAAATGAGTAAAATTATGCAATAGGGGACATTGCACTGTCCCCCTGTTTGATCTCCCCACCAAATTCACACTCTGATATGATAACAAGCACTCTGCTTCCTACCACACTTCCCCCAACTCAACAAGGTAAGGACCCAACGGAGACAGCAACATTTGAACACTATTACAGACGCTCAGAACTTTTCAGATGAAACGTTTCTTCGATTCGCAACAGACGATGGTATCGATCGCTGACGAGTAAGTTTACACCAACGATGTTTGACGATGTAGTACACCATCACGCTGCAGGTTTGATCATTTGCTCCTCCTCCAAGTTGGCTCGTCACAGTCCAAGAACGTACTGACCAACACGGATCCACATGGCAATGTGACCCGGGAGAAAGAGATAGGTTGTGTATGTGGCCATCACGATGAAGGTAATCAGCAGAGAATCTTGGGAAATACGGTTAAGGAAGATTGATTTATAATTGATTCTGAGAATTTATATAGCACCTGTTCAGGAAACCTACGGAGAGGCGCTAAAATATCACTGAACGCCAGGTATGGTCTGGGTGATCTGTCTAACACTGGATTTTTTAAAATAAAATTGTAATATGTCATGTAACAAACAAACAACCCAAGTCCTGCGAATACGCTTTAATTACACACCCGGGTTGAAGATGGTCGTCTCTCTGATGTGGCTAATGTATGGCAATATTCAAAGGGGCAACTTAGACACGTTGATGTCTGTGAAACGTCATAGAGGCGCTATATAAATGATCAGCAGTACGCACAGCTGAGTCGTGGCAAAGACCGCGCGTCTTGTACCCTCCGGATAAAACGAATACGGGACGGTAAAAGATGGAACTCTATTGCGCAATTCATTTGTGATTCACCCATGAAAACGTAATAGGTCGATACGCGTGTTAAAATCCAACCAGGTGCAGTTCACATAAATTATAATTATGGCGTTGTTTACGCCTCGACATTGTTTACAGTCAGCTGGCCGAACTAAAACTGCACTTTGACTAGACTAAAGAACCAGGAAACACAAAGGCAAAACAGTGCCGTTATGAAAGGATACTGAACACTTTTCGTTCCCAAGATTCGAGCATATAAAGAGCCAAAACCAGCGTATATTGAAAATACCAAAACGAACAGAAACTGGCGATGCTCTCGCAGATCGCCATCTTGCAGGTATCATTCTCACGAATTTATCTAGCGCTATATCATGGCATATTGTAATGTCGCGTAACAAGTTGCCTAATAATAATTATGCTCTGCATACTATATACTAACTCTCTGCGCATTTCTATATAGTAGTGTTATAAATACGAAACCTTCGTTAAGTTTGTAAGCCTTTTGTCGTAAATTTAATTTATTCTTTGGGACTATAATATAGGTTTTGTGATTTTGTTGTCGGTTTAAAAAATTTCACATTAGGCCTAGGCCTGAATTCTTACGAGAATGTGATTCAACCGAAATGCTTGTAAGATAAGTAACATTTTATGAGTCAGCTTATAGTAGGTTGCATTATTGCATATTATGATCAATGACCATATAATTATAATAGGCGTAGGCCTATAAGGCTATGGACATCTCCCGGCGTCAACTCTTGAACTCAAGTATGATTGTGTACCGGTACGTCACTGCTAGCTGTTGCCTAAGGCTATAGGATTGGCTTAATTGAGTTTCCAAGAATAAGCTAAGATTACTATAGATCGCGTACATCTGCCGTGTTAGAGAATAGGCCTAGATGCTTAAATTGTAGCCTATATCAGGGGTTCTCAAACTGTGGTACGCGTACCCCAGGGGTACGCTAGGCGCCGGTAAGGGGTACGCGAAAAATTCCAGAAATATAACTTTTCTTTGAGTTTATGGACTTTGTGTCCATCTTTCTTTGATTAGCAGTGATTTTTTTACGTTGCAACATATGACAGCATCGTCATTTCTTTCACATCATATAAATAGACTCACATACAATGCAGTGTATGCAGCATATTTATATTTAGGTGTATTACTATAATTTTGAAACAAATAGGCCTAATGTATAGGCCTAAATGGTTGAAAGTACCAAAGCCAGAATATCTCAGACTATATAATTATAGAGCCAAAATAGCAGAGAGTTGAATTGGCCAAATGATTAATTTCTGGTCGAACTTTAAATTTTGTGATTTCTTTCAGCACTTCACATCTGGGTATAAAGCAGGTTTTAAAATTATATATTCTTGCTATCAAAAACAAACATGGGGTAAATTTGTGTTTGAAATTGACAAATATTAAACCAGATATTGTAAATCTGTGCTAGTCTGAACAAGCCTGTGCACAGCATTATAGGTTGGCTCTTTCCTCTTTTTTGCAGGGGTTATAGAACAATTTTTCATGTTAAAATTGCTGATAAGATTATATGATTCAAAACTAGATCTTGCTCCCTTTATAGGGGTTAGGTCTAGACTCTAATAAACGATGTCACCAATGACTTTTAATTGTCACTACCCTGAGGACATCGCAATGGCATTTTTTCTGATCTGACTTTGCTGGGGGTACGCCATCATTCGATATTTTTGCTTGGGGGTACAATAAAAATAAAGTTTGAGAACCCCTGGCCTATATCTTTCAGTCTAATAACAACAATATTAGCACGTGGCGTGTGATGCCGTGTGTCAATTAATTAAGGCCGTAGCCAGGATTTTATTTCGGGGTGTGTTTCACTAATTTTCCTTCCCAAAAAATTACATTTTTCCATTTCGGGGGGTGTTTTCATGGTTTTATTTAGGCTAATGGTTTTTACGTCATATGCTCGTAAATGCATTATATTATTTTTCACATTTTACATTTCGGGGAGTGTTCAAACACCCAAAACACCCTCCTAGCTACGGCCTTGCCGTGTGTAGGCCTACATCAACAGCAGAACCTATATAATTCCTATTGCAACGATTTTATTATAAGGACTTCTAAGTGTAGCGATTGTATAACTACGCTACAGGTTTCTGGTCGATAATATTATTATATTATTATTTTTATTTAATTTCTGATCGATTATGGGGTTTCAGGGATCTGAGATATTTGTTTTATTTCTGTATTTTTGAGTTGCCTTTCGTGACCTAGATTTTAATGTTGATTTGCGCTTGGCACAGGTCACAGCGACCGCTGACGTAGGCAGCAGTCGTTGCCGTTTCATTAATTGGTATATTTTCACACGCTCTCAGCGATCGTCGGTCGCTGTCTTCAAAGGCCGCGCCGCTTGCAGTCGATGAGGGTAATTAAACTTTCGCACGCTCTCTGAGGTGGTCTGATGATCAGAGTGAGCGAGGAATACAGCCAGACAGACAAGCACAGGCAGGGACACGGATTGAGAAGGAAACACCGTTGGCGTGTGGGCCTGTGTACGTGTGTTTTCTCAAGGTTGAACTGGTGCATTTGATGCCTACGTGATCAGCGGCAGATGGCGCTTTTCCGAAGGAGAGATAGAAGGAGAAAGACAGTGAGCTACAGACAGACGCGGAGATACACAGGAGAGGTCGCAGCTGGCAGCTAATTCTTGCCGCCTTGAAACAGCTGCGTTGCTGCTGGGTTTGCGCGCGCGGCTCGCTTGCTGGTCATGCGCAGAAAGGGGGACGCTCTCCTTGTCAGGCAGTAATAAAAGAGCAGCGCGACGCTGAGAGGCTCAGTTGCGCATAGGATCTCAGGGCGGTCGGATGTATTGCGGCGGTTGGTAGTTTTAGGCTCGATCAAGTTGGTGAAGCATGGCCAGGATAAGCGCCTGCTTGCACTAGTTGCGCATACACGGATTCTGTCGGCGATTCATTCTCTCTCGACATGGAGTCGATTAAATAAGGGGAGTTGTTTATTGCGAGAAATATATCAGCGTTGTTGCGAGTTTTGCCTTCGCTTTCGCATTGGATCTACTCCTGGATTAATCGGTCAAGGCCTCTCTTCGCCCTGTCACATGGAGTGATTTATCGTGGGCTTCGAATCGTCAGCGCTCTGCTCTCGTTCTTCGGAATTGTGTTGCGAAGCGTTTGTTCGTATTATTTGCCTAAGGGCGTCTTTCTCAAACGGCTTGGATACATAGCCGAAATTGTTGTTCATTGCGTGAAATCAGCGACGGATTTAGCTGATCTTTTCGGGCGTTTCAAACTCGACGCCTTGCTTGTGCCTTCGTCGCCTCTCTTGGAATTCGACTTCGTCGATGTTGTTCGCACACGATCGGCTTTGTCCCTTGTCTTCGGACATAAGGTACGCTTTATTGGGGAATTAATACGATCGGTTATTAAGATATTTTGGGCTGAACTGAAATTGGCTGTGGGACTTGAGAGTCAATCGGGATTTAATTTAGGCATACTCCGGTTGATAGGTGTTTGCATTGAATTGTTGCATTTGATTTTCATTGAATGTCTTTACAAAGGATAGGAACTGATAATTAAACTTACTGACTTTTATGTTTGATTGCTGTGAACATAACTGATGCTAATAGAAGATTCAATTGATTGTGAATAATAAGAAATATTAATTAAACTTCTGACTTTGATCATTGATGGCATTGAATGCAACTGACGTTGAATGAATACTTGATTGATTGTGAGCTATAAAGATAGAAGTCATTTCTATAGCGCTATGGAGGAGTCTAGACCAGTCACTCCTGCTCAGCCTTCTAGGCCCCCTTCTTCTATGGAGATATTGCTCGAGGCAATACAGACTAATGCTAAGTCGACTCAGGAAGCTATGCAGATGCATGCCAGGGACACACAGGAGGCGATTGCCACGGTGGAGTTTAATGTCCTGGCAGTGCAATCAAATGTTAGCGATGCTATTTCCTCAGTGCAATCAAATGTAAGAGAGGAGATAAGAGAAGAGATCTCGGCTGTAAGAGATAATGTCAGGGAAGCGCTGACGGAAGTTGTATCACGCTTGGAAAGATTGGAGACATCGCCGGTACCCAAGCCTGCTGTGGATGTGAACCCTGGTTACCTCACCGCTATTACCACTGCGGACGCGCCATACCACTCGACCATCGGCCTGGAAGAAACTTTGGGTGCTAGGCCTAAAGATTTCGCACACCCTGGTATATTGCGAAGAAGTGACAGATTGGCTAGTAGGCCGCCAATTTCATATAGGGATTTCGGCAGTCGAAATAACTGGCCGACTTTCCATCGTTGGGATTCGAACCCTGAGGTCACCTCCTCCTGTCCTCCCTCTATCTCTAGAGCTCGTCCACAGCAGCACGCGGTCCCATCAGGCGAGGATCCGGAAGTGGCGACTCCGGGGAGGCCGATAGGGGCGGGCGTTACAATTGGTCCCAGCCAGTGGGGTCAAATTAGTTCTAGAGATTTTGGCGATGATAGGTTAGAAGAGGAAACTGACTATGCTAGAACAGGCGAAATGGCAATTTCTTTTGAAAGAAGGAAGGAAAGGGAATTTGCGCATATTGTGGATATAATGTCTGATGATGGTAGTGTAGACATTGAAATCAGCAAGATAATGGAATCTAGACCTAAAACTGTTAAAATAATTGATAACAGAATGCATGCAGCACGGCAACCGGAGTTTAGAAATTTTGAAGTGAATAAACCGATCGCTAATAAATTGTCATGGGAGGGGGGTGATAAGGTCAACCCAGTCCCTTTGGCCTCTTCGTCCCTTCCTCTCGTCGAGTATCCTCGACCGGATCCACAATGGAGAATTCAAGCGTCGCTCGCAAAGGTCGATCAACAAAGAGTGGAAATAGCACCGAGTCGGGCCGACATTCCACAACCAGCGCCGGCAATGCCGACCTACCAGGCCGTGACTGATTATGTCCTCGACGGCCGTGCAACGTCGACCATGGTTGGTCGAGATTACGCTCGACCCGACCTTCCTCCTGGACCAGCGGCGATGGCAACGGTCGACTGGATGCAACCATACGCTCGTCCCGACCATTCAAACATGCCGTGGAGGTATGCTCCGACCTACACTCCGAGCGCTTTCTACGGTAGCAGCGACAACCGGGTTTGGGTTGACCCGCTTCGCTGTCTCGACCCGCTTCGACCAAGCGACGCCGTCTTTCCTCGGTGGCCAACGGTCGTGGAATCGGCGAGGATGAGTTCATGCCTCGGCGCGCAAAGCTTCGGATTTAGCCGTGATGCCGAACTACCGCGATGTCAGGCGGTAATGAAGTCGACACCTCTGGAGAGAAATGAAATGACGGCCGATAATAAAGCGACGTCTGCGGTTGGTGAAACGAAAGCACTGGCGGCTACCAACGTTTCGGTCGGTCCTATCAAAATTGTCCCGACGACCACCGTCGCAACGCAAACGACCGGCGACTGGGAGCTACCGTCGATCAGTTCAAAGGGAACAGTCAAGGAACTAGAACCGACCGCGTCGACGACAGCTAAAGAGGGCGAGGTCAAACAGTCATCGACTTCTCCTCCTAAGCCAACACAATTCCTGAAACTCGGGTCTTTTAGCGGAAAGACGGACGTTGAAACATTCCTACGAAAATTCTCCGTGTGCGCCAGGAATAACAGATGGACGGACGAGGAGAGATTGAACCAATTAGTAGTCTCATTGGTTGAACCGGCGACTCATTTGCTGAGCGAGTCGAACGCAGATAGCTTGGACACTTGGACGGCTTTGGTACAGCGACTTCGAGAACGATATGGTAACGCTGAACAGCAAGCTTTATTTCAGACACAGCTGAGTACTCGAAAGCAGAAAGCCGATGAAGATATGGGAGTGCTGGTCGATGATGTGCGCCGTCTGACCTCGCGTGCGTATCCGGGCTCTTCGACTGTCCACAGCGAAGCAATTGCTGTTCGGGCATTCTTGGATGCCCTGAGAGATAGAACGCTTGCTCTGAAAATCCGAGAGCGAGAACCGAGATCCCTCGACGAAGCCTACAAGGTAGCGATGCGATTGGACGGCTATCAGAAAGCAGAAGACGGTGGCCATGAGCAGCACGAACGAAGATATGGACGTGTTAACGCTGTCAGAGAAGAAGAAGAATCGGTGGTGGAGGCCCTGCTACACCGCATAGAACAGTTGGAGAAACAAGCGAAACAATCGGTGCCGACGCCTCAGTACAGAGACAATAATCGCGGGTCATGGAGAGGCCAGAACGGGTCAACAAGAAACGAATGGTCGAACGCCAATGGAGGCAATGGACGGGGAACTCCACGGTGTTTCCTATGTCATCGGCTCGGTCATTTGAGCTCGGCCTGTAGAAATCGACCACCGAGAGAAGTGGAAACGGAGGCAAGACCATCGCCGCGGAGATGCTTCGAATGTTCAGCAACGGACCATATAGCGCGCTTTTGTCCTCTTCGACAACAGCAGCAGGCTCCACCTAGCGACAACCTTGGACAACCTGTGGGCGATAACCACGACAACCCCAGCGTTGGTCGTGTGTTCGCTGTTCGGTCCGCTCCAGCGCCGAGCAGGGACCAGCGGAATGGGCAGAACCAGGAGCGTCGGTCGCGGAGGTCGCCATCATCGTCGAGGAGGCGAGACAGTGGTCGGAACTCACCAAGAGAGGAACGACGCTGTTTCTACTGTGACGACAGTTCGCACCTTTTGAGGAGCTGTCCGCTTCGCAATGGACCCCCTGAGGACCGGATCTGGAGGATGCTGGGAGAACCGACCGGACTTCGTCCGCCTGAAAACCTGACGTCGGCTGGGTAACTTTGTTAAATGACCGCTTAATTTGCGGCCATTATGAATGCAGAAGCATCTGTAACCATGTTTTATTTTGATTGTGATGAATACGTTTACTTTACATGTGGAAGGCTTTACATGTGTGTGTTACTGTGTAAATAACTGTATTCTTGCATCGTATGTTGTGCATAGTATTAATATTTGTATTGCATTGCCGACTGTCTGATTAATGTTTGCAATGGTGATATAGATTAGTATTGTATTGCATTTGCAATGAAGCGATGGACGATTTTATTATTGCCTGATGTGATTATGTGATATTATGGCCTTTGTTAAAATGGTAGGCCTATATCTCTAAGATAACGCTCAGAGTCGAAATTTGCATTAGGCCTAAGTTCCGCTCTATCTATAGTCTGTTTAATTAAAAATAATTTAAAGAAATTTGCACAGTTAAATTTTAATGCTCCTAATTTCCGTGCATAGAATTTTTATATGCGTATAATTGTATAGATGCATAATAATTAAGGCGCTACATAAAATGTTTAGTAGGCCCATATAGCGTTTATGTATATATTAAGTATATAGACGCATAATGGATGATTTAAAGAGGCGCTAAATGAATGCTTGGAGTCCTATATAGCGCTTAACTTCGCTTATGAGGTTATGCAAATCTGTCGGGATATTATATATTTAATTTGCCTCGATTAAAATGTAGGTCTACTTGGTCTGTAGCTTAACGTCAGGCATAAACGTTAATTAGTTTTGCAGTTTTGCCTAATTCCAGCCTGCAATGGAATTATATGGTTAAACTGCGGGGCCTAATAAAATTAACTAGGGCCAGGCATATATATAGGAGCTCTATCTGCGCAGGAATAATGTTGGCCGATATAATTTGACATTTGATTTGCAATACGCGTAGATTTGCCATGCCGGGTATTATTAATATTAATTTAGTAAAGGATTTGCTACGATTTATTGATTGACCTAATTTTGGATTCGTAGAAATAGGCCTAACTTTGTGCACGGACAGAGTGACGTCGGTCGTCGTATGATGCACTTTGGCCTACATGATGGTTTGTTGCCTAATTCCCACGGGATTTTAAGAGACGCACGCGGTAGATGCATAGCGTGGGAGAATAGTGAGCGGCGATTAATTAGCAATCGTTGTTTCCCAGGCGCGTGGGTGGTCCCGTTAGTCTCCGCTGCATCACTGATAGAATGAAGGAAAGATAATAGGCCCTGATGCTATGCAATGATGCATAAGGATTTATAGTAGACTAAAGTGGCCTAACTGTTGATTTGCGCTTTAGACTAAGATCTCATATTAAAATCATGATAATCCTTTTAGGCCTAGGATTTTTACGATTACACAGTGTGACTGTTCTATAACGTTAATTGCAGTAATATGTTACGTTAGCCTATGTTTAAACGGCCTATTTTAATTCTGTGCATAATCGGTTGCGTTTTTTAATAATTAAGTAGGCCTACTGAAAGATGTTGGGAAGGGAGCGGCTTATTAAGCTGAAGTTAGGCTTGGTCTCTTACGGTAAGCTTTGATGGGGAGCCTACGGATAGTTATAATGAGCATTGGCCTTTGGAGACTTAAGCTGTGTGTGTAGTCTCAGGTAATTTGCTATGATAGCACCGTTGTTAATGGGATTAGAGACTTAGGTTTAACTGCTTAGATGAGTCTTTAAATGTAGACGTTTGCCTACAGTGAAATGCCTAAAGAAGTCTCGATGGTAAAGGCCATGGGTGGCCTATTAATCAGATGACCTGTTGTAAAGGTAACGAAGGTCTAGTGGTTTTTGTGGCTGTCCCGTGGGTTCTTAAGTCAATGCTTGCCGTGGAGGACTTTGTGCTTAACTAAACTCAAGGAGACCTATATATAGAATTGCTTTTGAGCTTTACTGAACTATTAGCGATGGAGCTATATAATTATAATAATAATAAATGTTTCTTTCGCTTGAACTGACATTTAACGCTAAAATGTGAACTTTCTGATGCTTACGTTGATGACTGTTCATTGCATATATTTTTAATTCTTGCATTTGAATCCTTGATGTAAAAATTGGAGTATGGCCTTACTAACATTTCAGGATCCATTTGTCCAATTAAAGGGATCCTGAAATCAGGGAGGGCCGAGAATAGTGTAGCGATTGTATAACTACGCTACAGGTTTCTGGTCGATAATATTATTATATTATTATTTTTATTTAATTTCTGATCGATTATGGGGTTTCAGGGATCTGAGATATTTGTTTTATTTCTGTATTTTTGAGTTGCCTTTCGTGACCTAGATTTTAATGTTGATTTGCGCTTGGCACAGGTCACAGCGACCGCTGACGTAGGCAGCAGTCGTTGCCGTTTCATTAATTGGTATATTTTCACACGCTCTCAGCGATCGTCGGTCGCTGTCTTCAAAGGCCGCGCCGCTTGCAGTCGATGAGGGTAATTAAACTTTCGCACGCTCTCTGAGGTGGTCTGATGATCAGAGTGAGCGAGGAATACAGCCAGACAGACAAGCACAGGCAGGGACACGGATTGAGAAGGAAACACCGTTGGCGTGTGGGCCTGTGTACGTGTGTTTTCTCAAGGTTGAACTGGTGCATTTGATGCCTACGTGATCAGCGGCAGATGGCGCTTTTCCGAAGGAGAGATAGAAGGAGAAAGACAGTGAGCTACAGACAGACGCGGAGATACACAGGAGAGGTCGCAGCTGGCAGCTAATTCTTGCCGCCTTGAAACAGCTGCGTTGCTGCTGGGTTTGCGCGCGCGGCTCGCTTGCTGGTCATGCGCAGAAAGGGGGACGCTCTCCTTGTCAGGCAGTAATAAAAGAGCAGCGCGACGCTGAGAGGCTCAGTTGCGCATAGGATCTCAGGGCGGTCGGATGTATTGCGGCGGTTGGTAGTTTTAGGCTCGATCAAGTTGGTGAAGCATGGCCAGGATAAGCGCCTGCTTGCACTAGTTGCGCATACACGGATTCTGTCGGCGATTCATTCTCTCTCGACATGGAGTCGATTAAATAAGGGGAGTTGTTTATTGCGAGAAATATATCAGCGTTGTTGCGAGTTTTGCCTTCGCTTTCGCATTGGATCTACTCCTGGATTAATCGGTCAAGGCCTCTCTTCGCCCTGTCACATGGAGTGATTTATCGTGGGCTTCGAATCGTCAGCGCTCTGCTCTCGTTCTTCGGAATTGTGTTGCGAAGCGTTTGTTCGTATTATTTGCCTAAGGGCGTCTTTCTCAAACGGCTTGGATACATAGCCGAAATTGTTGTTCATTGCGTGAAATCAGCGACGGATTTAGCTGATCTTTTCGGGCGTTTCAAACTCGACGCCTTGCTTGTGCCTTCGTCGCCTCTCTTGGAATTCGACTTCGTCGATGTTCTTCGCACACGATCGGCTTTGTCCCTTGTCTTCGGACATAAGGTACGCTTTATTGGGGAATTAATACGATCGGTTATTAAGATATTTTGGGCTGAACTGAAATTGGCTGTGGGACTTGAGAGTCAATCGGGATTTAATTTAGGCATACTCCGGTTGATAGGTGTTTGCATTGAATTGTTGCATTTGATTTTCATTGAATGTCTTTACAAAGGATAGGAACTGATAATTAAACTTACTGACTTTTATGTTTGATTGCTGTGAACATAACTGATGCTAATAGAAGATTCAATTGATTGTGAATAATAAGAAATATTAATTAAACTTCTGACTTTGATCATTGATGGCATTGAATGCAACTGACGTTGAATGAATACTTGATTGATTGTGAGCTATAAAGATAGAAGTCATTTCTATAGCGCTATGGAGGAGTCTAGACCAGTCACTCCTGCTCAGCCTTCTAGGCCCCCTTCTTCTATGGAGATATTGCTCGAGGCAATACAGACTAATGCTAAGTCGACTCAGGAAGCTATGCAGATGCATGCCAGGGACACACAGGAGGCGATTGCCACGGTGGAGTTTAATGTCCTGGCAGTGCAATCAAATGTTAGCGATGCTATTTCCTCAGTGCAATCAAATGTAAGAGAGGAGATAAGAGAAGAGATCTCGGCTGTAAGAGATAATGTCAGGGAAGCGCTGACGGAAGTTGTATCACGCTTGGAAAGATTGGAGACATCGCCGGTACCCAAGCCTGCTGTGGATGTGAACCCTGGTTACCTCACCGCTATTACCACTGCGGACGCGCCATACCACTCGACCATCGGCCTGGAAGAAACTTTGGGTGCTAGGTCTAAAGATTTCGCACACCCTGGTATATTGCGAAGAAGTGACAGATTGGCTAGTAGGCCGCCAATTTCATATAGGGATTTCGGCAGTCGAAATAACTGGCCGCCTTTCCATCGTTGGGATTCGAACCCTGAGGTCACCTCCTCCTGTCCTCCCTCTATCTCTAGAGCTCGTCCACAGCAGCACGCGGTCCCATCAGGCGAGGATCCGGAAGTGGCGACTCCGGGGAGGCCGATAGGGGCGGGCGTTACATAAGTAGCCTACTGGACTTTATTTTAACCCAGGTGAAGGTCTACGTACGGTACGCATAGGCCAACTGTGTATACGCCCCTATATGTGAAGCCCTCAATCGTAGGCCTACGTATTCCAGATAAAAGACACACTCACACAGGCCATATATAGGCCTAGGGAAGTACTATATAGGCCTATAGGCTACACCTATACGTACGCAGCTTAAGCCCTGCAGTTAAGCTATATTAAGCTACTTACAAATCCGAAGCATTGGGTTCGCGGGTGAACAATAGACGTATAGGCCTACATATATAGGCCTATAATTTATAACCTACCAGCTACAGCTTAATTAGGTCTAGAGCTAGATATCTCTATGACATCGATCACCTACATGTATAAACAGAGATCGACCAACAATTAAAGACTGTTGGTCGCGATTTCAATGTTATCAAGACTGCATGTCTTGATAACATATTATTGACAATTATTATCATTTACAAGTCTTCAATCGCGTTCGAACATAGGCCTACTTTAGATCAAGAATTAAAGAGCTAGGCCTACGTACGTTCAGCACGCTTAATTAATTAGCGTGATCGAATGACTATAGGATATATAGCCTACGCCCACATAATTAAATTAGGCGAAAGACCAGCAGCGGCTTTCTGTAGCGGCTTATAGTTATTATTTTGCAGTTGATCGAGGAACTTCAGCGATTTATATCTTGCATTACATGATTGTATTAATCATCGACGAGCTATTATATGCGTTGCATGTCGTGATCCACAGCTCGATCGTTGGTGAACCATTCGTGCTAGTCGTGATTCAACTTGCGAAGGCATTCATCAACCATGGTATGTAGGCTATAGGCTACGTAGCCTACGCTGTTATGCGCGTGAATATTTTAGGCCTAAATGAGTCACCTCTTGAGCGCATTCCGTACGACTTCTTCAGCAATAGGCCTACATAATATAGTTGCTGTCGTATTGATTGGCTTTCAAAGCGAACCTTTGTTCCCGTTGGAGCACCGTAGACGGTTGTAAACACGATGAGCAACGCGCGCAGGGCTGTTTTTAAGGAGTTTTAGAACTGCACATCCTCGTAATTCTCTCCTATCTCATTCTCTGTGGTAATTAAATTACTTATTATTGCTTTATTACTCACAGATGACTGTACGTGTTTGCTGTTGACATCATAGGCCGTGCGCTTTTGTGATAGACGTGTCTTGTTAAAGCGCGTTAGAAATATTGTTTTATTCAGTGTTAAGCTACCCGCTGTGTAGCCGACCTGCGTGTCGTGTGAAGCGGGCCGTATTTCGTATATAAACCTGTAGGCTGTAGGTAATCATTCTGCGGTTTGTCAGATTGAATTTCATTAAACGAAAATAGATAGATTACTCCCAATCTGAGGAAAATGACCTTTTATTTTTACTAGTTTTAACTGCACGGAACGTGAGGGAAGTGCTTCTACAACTGCACGAATCCATTTAGAACTGCACATTTTGTGTAGAACTGCACGTTAAAAATAAAAAATAAAAATAAAAAAGTCCTGGAGCAACGCGGCCTCAAGTTGTTATTTCCGTCGCGGTAATTTATGGACGACGCACGCAGTAGTTCGCCAATCGATCTCCAGGTAGCAGCACCTCGTTATTTTTGTAATTGACTAAAGCAAAAAAATAAGAAGTGGTCGAAAATTCTCGTTTTATCCTTTACTCGGCTAATTAATTTGCCTATTTCTATCGACCGCCTTTAGAAAAAGTATTGCTGACTTCTGCAACACGCGATTATTCACTTTTCGTGTTGAGTTTTGTGATTATTTGCCACTTACACGTCTTGCAGGTTACGCTTGGACATGAGAGACGATAATAACCTTTCCCATTTATTTCCGGATTAATCTTTCCCTTCCAGGCCACTTGTATTGCAGTTTTTGCCACCATTGCCCAAGTTTTTAATAGTGCTAAATTTTAGAATTAATGGCAGAATTCGTTTTGGCATAGGTTCAATTGAGTTTGCTGTGCTGAATTAAATTTTTCGGGCGTTGGTTTGATGCTGCAGTTATTTGCCATTTTCCATCTCTCGTCCAACTTCTATTTACTATATGACATTTTAATCACTTGTCTAACGTAGAACTGCTTGTCTAATTATATAGTTTATTGCTAATCCAACTTCTGGTTTCACTAAAAAATTTATTTGCTATGTACAACGCTAAACTACACGTTTACCCTAAGTCACGGGAAATGGTCAGCTTAATTACTGGCGAACAATCCAACAATGAACTCTTCAGAGCAGCTCCCCTTGCTAGATTGTATAAATTATATTATTTTACATCGTAAGGGCAAGGATATTCTTTTTTTATTTTACATTACAACAGAAAATTTTTTCTTCTTCTTTCTGTCTCTTATTTTACATTTTAGCAGCAATGTTTTCATCTTTTTTGTTCCACATTGTAACAGCAATGTTTTTTTATGACAACAGGTTTCCGACAGTGATGACATAGAACTTCACAGCATGCGATCGATGTCAACAAAATCACCCGACCAGCATCAGGGCCTGCTCTTGGCCGCCCGTAAAGGCGACATCGCCACCATCCAGCGCTGCCTCGCAGCAGGCGACTCCCCGAACTGCGTGGACGAATCAGGTTACACCCCGCTGATGCTCCTCGCAAGCCAGGGCCACGGGGACGGGCTCCAGCTCGTGCTCGACACCCCCGGATGCATCGTCAACAAACGCACAAACGCCATGCAGGTCGCCCTGCACTTTGCGGCCGAGAAGGGCCACGCCGACTGCGTTCGGCGACTCGTGGAGGGCAGAGCGATGATCAACGTGTCGAACGACTGGGGCGAGACGCCGCTGCTTAAAGCGGTCCAGAGCGGTAACCCTGACACAGTCGAGCTCCTGTTGAAGCTGGAGGCGAAAACGGACATGACTGACCTTCGCGGGTACAACGCACTCATCCACGCCGCACGTCTCGGTAACGTCGAAATCCTCGAAGCGCTCGTTCGGCACGGCGCGTGCGTCAACCACGGCACCAAGACCCTGCCGCTGCACCAGGCCGTGGCGTACGGCCACGTAAAGACTGCCGAGGCGTTGCTCCGTTTCGGGGCGCGGCAGACCATCCGCGACCTTCACGGTTGGCTGCCGATCGAGATCGCAACCCACACCGATCAGGCGGACGCGATCGATTGCCTCATAAGACACGGATCGTCGCATGAGGATATTGACATGGCAGTTACGGCCGCGGCGAAGTACAACGCCGTCAAGAGCATCCGCATGCTGCTGAAACGTGGCGGCGATCCGGACGCTACCGACTACCAAGGTCTTCCGGCGCTCTTCTACGCCGTTGACCTCGGCTACGCCGACATCGTCGTCCAGCTGATCCGCTACAACTGCAACGTCAACCGTTGCCTCAGTCGGGTCTACCTTCCGGACTCGTCGCTCCGAGACGCCTTCTCCTCCGTCCAAGCCGATCCCGTCACCCCACTCATGATCGCGCTTCTCCGTGGAAGCGCTGGCGTCGTCCGGGTGCTCGCCTGCGCCGGTGCGTCACCGGGCGCCGTTCTACGGATGTCCAGGTTTCCGGTTCTGTTGTCGTTGAACCCGGATGTTGTCCGGTGGGCAACGGACTTCTACTCGTCGCCGTTGTCGCTCGCTCATCTGGCTCGGCTCGCCGTCCGCCGAGCGCTCGGTCGACGGCCGACGAGGACGATTGCGTGGCTTCCGATTCCACGTC
Source organism: Lumbricus terrestris (assembly GCA_949752735.1). Lineage (NCBI taxonomy): Eukaryota > Metazoa > Annelida > Clitellata > Crassiclitellata > Lumbricidae > Lumbricus > Lumbricus terrestris. The sequence goes on from OX457048.1 coordinate 39,995,515, forward strand.
CGCTGATGGACTACCTGGAGATGAGGGATGTGACGGAACATCTTGGGGACTACCCTGACTGAGGGAATGACTCCGGGGGTGGATATTGTGATGGATGCTTTCTTTCGAGTCTCCGAGTGCAATTTTGCTTGTCTGCCTTTCCAGTCAGAGCGACAGTATTCCACGCGTCTCCGTTTTTTCCCGTTCGTTTTTGGTTTTTCCGCTTCCACGAGTCTGTTTTCTCCGCTTTATTTATTTAGGGTTTCTCCGTCGCGAGGGAAAAACTGTTGAGAGCTTCTAAGAAAAAACTATGTATATATAGTAAGAACTGAATTTGATACGGTGCAATTTACTAGCGGGGGGCAGGACAGAATGCTCGAGTGCTTGGGAACTGCGATTGGGTATTTGACCTTATGAGTTGCACCTTCGTGACTTTGTTATTAAGTTGCTATATAAATGTCATTGTGTGGCGGTCCAAACCAAAATCGGTATTATGTCGGAAATTACACATGATCAGAGAAAATTAGATAAATAGTATGCTCGTGTTTATTCGTTTTTTTACGGAATTTAATCTAAAAATATGTTTCAGAAGTTCTTTTCTTCTATTCTGTTGAAAAAGAAAAGTTTTAAAGCTAATATTCTAATATGCATATCTTCGTATCTTCCTTTTTAATTAAGCTAATTAAATAATTAATTTCATATAATCACTTTTTGGAAGAGAGCTATTCTTGTTTCATTTCGAAGCATGAGACTTGTAAATAGTGATGTAGCTTTTCCGGAAAAGTATTTTGCCGGAAAGTTTCCGGAAAGTTTCCGGAAACTTTCCGAAGAACCAAAAAAATACATCTAACTCATAAAATATCAGAATTTCACTCTCAGAAATTTTTCTTATAGTTTAAACTCCTTTTATTTACAGAACTTCTGTCGATGCAAACAATGTTGAACTTAAAAATAATTAATAGGAGCAATAAACACTGTTCATTAGCATTTCAGACTAGAGTAACCTATAGAAAACTAGTTGCTTGCATGTCTGCAGTCATTTCTGTTGCAGGAAATGTGTAAAAAACTGATATAAACATGAAACAATACTGCATCAATTGCTGTTTCTGTCATATTTTCACAACTCACAAATATGAAGGTGACTGAATGATAAAAAATATTTTCTCTAAATTTACAGCGAAGTTTATTTGCATTTAATTCCTAAATGTATTTTTGGGCCGTGTGAACAATCTGAACAATTATCACTAGCGCTAGCAGTACCATCTATTGAATAAACTATCGGTTATAACAACCTAAGACTGCTTATATAGTATTGATGTATTTAATAACATTATATTGAAAGAAAATTCGGACTCCTTAGAATTGAGTATGTATTTAATAATATTTTATTGGTGGAAAAATACGCTGGAGAGTTTCCGGAAAAATATGAAACTTTCCAGACAATTTTCCTCCTCGCAACACTAGGCTAACTGCTCATAGTGATTGATGTATTTAATAATATCATATTGAAAGAAAATTTCGGACTCATTAGAATTGAGTATGTATTTAATAATATTTTGTTGGCGGAAAAATATGTCGGAAAGTTTCCGGAAAGATACCTCGGAAAGTTTCCGAAACTTTCCGGAAAGATATGAAACTTTCCGGAGGAAAGTTTCCACCTCACAACACTACTTGTAAACCCTTTGAAATGATGTATCAAAACAAATCAACTTGATACTGTTTTTTGGTGTGTGGAACCAATGTATAATATACATTGGTCGCCTGTCACGCTAACCCTTTGGCCATTGTGCAATGTCGAGCGCAGCAACAATACGTGGCCGTGCAATTTGAAACCATGCTTGTTTGTTTGTTTGTATGTGCACTTGTTATAGCGCACCTTCAAGCTCTCTGATCAGAGGCGCTCCCGACTGCAGAGCGGATACTGCATCGGAGTTTCACGCCGAAGCGCTGAGCAATTGCAAGTGAAGGACTTGCCCAAGGTCCCTACGCGGCGACTTGAGGTTGATTCGAACCTTCCGACGTCAAGGCAACGACGCCACCACCGTAGTAACCTTGAAGGGATGCAATGTAAATATTATATATATTTATATATTGTGGGGCATGGTGGTGTAGTGGGTGTGTTCTTTGCCTTACAGCCGGAGGGGTTGCAGATTCTAATCCACCTCAAGCCCTTCACTGGCAATTGCTCGGGCGCTTTGGCGTGAAAATCTGATGCAGTGTCCGCGCTGTAGTCGGGGGCGCCTCTGATTAGCGAGCTTAAAGGGGTGTTATAGAAATGGAGAAACAAAAAAATTATTATAATCACATGTACAATTGTGCATTCATCTGCTATATAGAAAGGCACATGATAGAAATGTCTTTTACAGCTGATACATAAAATCCTTTGTTACCATACGTTACGACTGCCGCCTACAGTCAGTGTATTACTTTTTTAAAAGTTGGTCAGCTGTCTAGCTCCTATATTTCTATGTTTTGTGGCTTCACTGTTCTTTGACTTTCATGTTTGTTTTTTTAGCTGCCTCGATATCTTTGTGGCCGTGTTTTGTATAGAAGAAAAGCTTTCTACCGGTTTCTTGTTATTGTGAATTTGATCAAGTCTTACCACAAAGGCAGACTTGTTTTCAAATAATCAAGCAGCAGACGATGGTAAGCCCAAACAGGCTTTGAAGGGTAAAAGAATAATATAAATATATACATACATACCCAATTTTTTACCCATACATATAAATATGTGTGTGTGTATACACATTATACACCAATACACTCATATTATACAATATACACATACATGGATGCTATCTCCTCTACAGTTTGTGCTCAACGCTGCTGCTTGTCTTTCTTAATTCTCCCAAATCTTTACATTCATGACTGAACAACTTCACTGGCTCTCTCTCTCCCTCCCTACCTCGCTCCCGCTCTCTCTGCTCATATACAATTTTGAAAGTTCTTATTTTGGCTTTAGGTCTCGGTTGGGTCTTGCTCCAAAGTATCTGCAATATCGTGCTTCGTCCCCTCTCTACCAATTCGCTGCGTCCGCTAATTCCGCTTAGATCCTCCGATCGGCTTGACCTCTTAGTTCCCTGCTACAGCAGGACAAGTCAACAAGACGACTCTGTTGAACAACGAATTGGCGATTCTAAAACAAGAAAGATTGACACAAAAATGAAATTTCTTAAAACTTCACCTCATTTGAACAGCAGTCAGCATCAATTCATTTTTATTAAAGTTCATTTTTAAACAACAAATCACAAACTTCATCCTAGTCATAGTCCTACTTTGCTTGCATAATCATCAGCATCAACCAGTGTTCCAAGCTTAGTCCACGTTTCACCCTAACGCAAAATCCTCGACAATAATTGTAAAGTCTCGGGTGTTTTTCGATTTCTAACTGTCATTTACAAAAGCACTGTTTTCTTTAATCACGAACAGTGATCAACTTTTACTCGTCATGTTGAGATTCCATTCGTATAGTTCTGCGAAACGAGATAAAACCAACGGTTACACGGTGGGTCATAAAAACAAGCAGCTTCCAATAACAAAGATTTTTGCAGTATGTCAAAATTATGAATGCCAATGTGGATATATATATATATAATATATAGATATATAATATATATATGTGCAGGGCGTTTCATAAAAAGTGCAACAGGCGTTGAATAGTAGTAATAGTAATAGTAATTGAATGTCAATATGGTTTACCATAGCTAAATGGCGCTTCAGTTGAAGGTCGCCTTGTTTTTACCCTAACGCACACTGCCAAAGAGCTGATAGTTTTCATAAGAAAACAGAGATGAAGAAAGACATAGCAAGACGAGAAGAGGGCATGAAGCAAAACAGCCAGATAGACAGACAAACAAACAGGGTGTTAACAGTTAAAGAGGCGCTATATAAATGTCTGAAATGAATGAATGAATAACATGAGTAGCTAGCTTCAAGGGTTGAGCAATTTAAGAGCTGGAAGACTTGTGGAAGCTGGCATTCACAAAGAGATAAGACAAGGAAACTGAAGCAGACAGACAGACAGACAGTACCATATTAAGAGAAACACAAACAGACAGATAGAGAAACGAAGAGAAGAACAAAACGAATGACAATGTGATCTCCATGAAAGCATCATTGTCATGGCAACATAAATTCCATAGCAACAGAGAGAGAGAGAGATGGCAAAAATACACAGCATCAAAAAAAGTTCCACGAATTAATTACACCAACCTTACAAACAACAACATCGACATAAAAACTTCCTTACGAAAACATCCCAACCCATCATCACCCCAATATCATCTCACCCCAGCAGACAATGCATCAGTCCAAATTCCCGCCAAACCCCCCATTATCCTAGCAACAATAATTGTTACGACGGGTGGCTAAACTAACGTCAGGGTTCGATACTACTCACAAATCCAGACGACCAACGACAGTTACGCTACATTCCAGAAACGAAAATAAATACGTTAAATAGGCAATTGCAGTAAAACGTGTTGCCATAGCGACAGAACCGCGACGCGAACTTGGCATCCGTCGAATTTCATAGACGCTGGCAGCCATGATTGATTACCAAGAGAAAGGAACGAACAGTGCAACGACCTGCACAACAGCCATGGAAACGGCGGTTGCCATGGAAACAACCATCGTTACCGTGGAAACGACGGTCACCATTGAAATGATGGTTACCATGGAAACGATGTTTACCATGAAAACGATGATTACGATGGAAAGGATTTTTATTTCCATGGAAACGACGATTACCACGGAAACAATGGTTACCACGGAAACAACGGTTACCACGGAAACGATAATCGATTCCACAGAAACGTCATGACAAAAAAATGTAATAGCAACAACAGGCAAGCATCCATAATTGACAATTACACAGCGTTTTCAGACTGTCTCGTAACAACAACAACAGCAGCAGCGCTATGGCAACGGGATGCATTGTTGTTGCCATGATGACGGTCCAGCAGGTGGTTGAGCAGACGATTGGGGAAAACTATGGAAGCCAATGCATTGCAGTTCAAAGGTCATCGTACTCGACAGAAAGCATTCGGATGCGCTTTTTAAACGATTTCCGAACGGCTGGTTGTTCGTCGGAAAGAAATCGGATTTTTTTCAAGGGGAGTGCTGCCGCCTGGTGGCAACCGCAAGAGACATCATCAGCAGACGGGCGGAGCTTCGGTGTCAGCGGTTGCTATGGCGACGCTGTTGCCGTGGCGACGCGATCGACTCTGAAAGCAACGAAAACGGACAAAAAAGCTTAGAGATGCGCCTAAAATACTCTGCATGTCAGTGTTAATATTACAGATTAATGCAGTGGTTCCCAACCTTTTTTTACTTTGGGGCCACTTTTTCTAAGTTGGAGGACACAAGGGTCACTTTTTCTTACTTGAAGGACATTAGGGGGCCACAAGGCTAAAATTTAATTAACTAAAAGCATTTAAATTGTTATATATTGAATCAAAATAGAATGTTCGTTGTTATTTATTTATGTAAAAAGAGAATAATTTGCAATGTAAAATAATTATGTGTTCTGTCCAGGTGTCCAAATTGTCAATTTTTTCATATATTTCTGTTAATTCTTTGAGGGACAGCCTGCAATAACCGGCGAGCTGTTAGCAGCCTAAAAGGCCCACACACGGGCCACAAACTCATTACCTCTCAATCTCCATGCCATATCCAATTGTGCTATGGCACCCCTCCACCCCCCGGAATCCTGCATTTACTCCACTGCCTGTCCAGTGTCCACTACTCACCTTTCTCCGATTGCTGGCTCGGTTGCTTCTGCGTGTGAGTTTGTTGTATATTGATGACATCTGCTTGTATTCGATCTGAATCTTCCTCATCTTCCTCAAGATGTAATCTTCTTTCTCCGTTTCATCCAACCCCTTCAGCTCGGCCTCTATGACAAACACACAAAACAAAACATCGTATTACTGACTTTTATATAGCGTACCTTAAAGGTAATCTACGCAGAAGCGCTCCCAGTTCAACAACGGCTAAATAAGGCAGTTTTTAAGCGAGAAACAAACATAGTGATGTGACCTCTAGGCACAAATATATAAGAGGAAGACCGAGGATGATATAATTTTGATTGGACTGGATGATACAGCAAGACAACGTGACAAACGGCCCATTGGATTTGCGAACCTGTCTAGAGAGACAGAGATCCAAAGAAGAAGTGCTCCTTACGTACGTACACTTACATAATCCTGCCAGGGTTGCCAGGTCGTCGCGACTTGGGCGACTTTTAAAAGCGCTCGCGACTGAAAATTTCGTCCTCGCGACCTCGCGCTTTTTGGGCGACTTTTGAATTGCCTCGCGGTCGCCACAGCGACTTTTTTGACGACTTTTTTTAGTCATCAGCGATTTCGGCGAGCGAAAAATGGGGGAAAACTGAAAAATTCACGTAAAAATGGCATTTTTGCGAAGCAGACAAACAGCCAAAAATTTCTGACAACTTTTTTTGTTAGTCGTCAGAAATTTTCGCAACCGAAAATAGAAAATCTCGACGGTCTCGCGATTTTCGAGACTTTTTTTCGAAATCTCGTGACAAAGTTTTGCCAAAATCTGGCAACCCTGAATCCTGCATGCACACTCGGCCAAGTCCTGCCTAACTCACAACACACAGAGTGAGAACTGCAAGGGACTTCAACCTCCCCCACCCGTCCATCCCTCTAGTCTTTCTCAGGGCTCAATACTTAAGTTGTTTTTTTCCACATCCCAACTCCGTGTGGAGTGGACGTCATTCGTTATAGTTACAGTAGAACTCCATCATGTTGGGAGGTGAAATAATGCAATTGATAAAATTACTATATATATAGCACAGTCGGAAATCGATTAAAAAGGTGTCTTATTTTATCTTATTTTATCTTATTTTATGCAGCCTATCCTTATTATTATCGTTGCTTCTCTTGCTGTTGCTGCTATAATCAATACTGAACTTTTATTCCCGGAACATATTTCCCATTGGAGATATGCCTGTCACCTAGGGTTGACTCGTCAGTGCTTTACATGCTCGTTAATTAAGACCGTGGCTGGATTGGGAGCACCTCTGAATGAACTTCTTGAAGAGGTGCTACATAAATTCTTGAAATGAATGAGAACCATTCATCAGTCCATCTGTCCGGGAATAGTCTCACTTTGGAGATACGCCTGTCACCCAGGGTTGAACTAATTAATTATTAATTAACCAGTGTCCACAGGCTCCTTGAAGCCTTTCTATATCGTCGTGGCTCGACAGGGAGCGCCTCTGAGCGGGATTCTTGATAATGGGCGCCATATAAATTACTGAAATGACCGACTCACCCAGGTCAATGAAGCTGGCGGTGGACGGTGGTGGTAAGCTGTGGATGCGCGCGAAATGCCTCGTGCTCTCGGCATCGTACAACTGGTTGCCACTACTCGTCGTGGTGTTAATTGTAGTCGTCGTGGTGTTACCACTGCTGTCCGGTCGACGACGGTGGTGATCGCTGGTGATACTCGACGTACCACCGCTACGGACACTGTCCGTCTCCGCCGGAAGAAGGTCGTTGCACGCTACAAGTGGAAGAGGACCAACAATGAACAATCCATTGTTTGTAACGAGAACAAGAAGGCAAAAGAAACAATTAGGGGCCGCCCAAGTGTGCAAATGCTGCATGTGCTGTGAGGGCCACCGAATTTTTTAAAGGCGATTTGTGTATGAGAGCAGGTGAGGGTCTCTACCAAATGTACGTAGTTATAATAGATATATATAATTATCAACCCATTTAGAACTGTGTATTAACCTATTACACATTGTGGGGCGTGGTGGTGTAGTCGTTGCCTTGAAGCCGGAATTTTCGAGGTTCGAATCCACCTCAAGTCGTCGCGTAGGGACCTTGGGCAAGTCCTTCACTCGCAATTGCTCAGAGCTTCGGCGTGTAACTCCGATGCAGTGTTCGCTCTGCAGTCGGGAGCACCTATGAGTAGGGAGCTTGAAGGGGCGCTATAATAAGTGTGCATAACAAGTAAACAAAACAAACACAAGTCTGATGGCATTTGATTACATTCTCGTTAAATTCTCTTCAGATCTAAAGTTGAAACCGTAACCGTCAACAAATTTTAGCTGTCAAAAATGATGCTTAACGAACATAAATAGCAGCCTACGGTTAAAAATGTTTTATTAGATGACTCTAACAAATTTTGTAAGGGGCAGAGAAGCTTATTTGTATGCACACAGAGGGGCTTATTGCTAATATTGCGGGGTGCGGTGGTGTACTGGTGGGTTCGGTGCCTTGGAACAGGTTCGAATCGACCTCAAGCTGTCGCATAAGGACCATGAGCAAGGCCTTCACTTGAAATTGCTCGTGCGCTTTGGCGTGAAACTCCGAAGCAGTGTCCGCGCTGTAGTCAGGAGCTCCTCTGAGTAGTGAGCTTGAAGGGGTGCAACATTTAGTAAATGCAAAAAACAAATAAATGAAATAGCAAAAATAATTATTATTATTATTGATAACATCATAATTTTTAAAATTATTAATTATTAATAAATGAAATAGCAAAAATAATAATTATTATAGCTAACATCGTTATTTTAAAAATTATTAATTATTAATAAATGAAAGAGCAAAAATAATAATTATTGTCGCTAACATCATCCTTTTTAAAATTATTAATCATTGATAAATGAAATAGCAAAAATAAAACAATTATTATCCCTAACATCATTATTTTCAAAATTATTAATCATTAATAAATGAAACAGCAAAAATAATTATAATATTGCTAACATCATTATTTTCAAAAAATCATTAATCGTCAAGATAAATACCGTCGTCCGAGTTGGAGTTCGACACGGAAATGTCATCGTCGTCGTCATGCGCCGTTTCCTCGTCGAGAAAGTCGTCGGATGTCATCGTCTTGACGTCGTCACCGAATGCTGGTTCCCCGCTGTCCGACTCACACGACGACGACTCGCTCGTCACTATCGAGTCGTAGATCAAAGTCGACTTCTGATCGAGACTCACGATCAGAGTCTCGCTCGATGACCTCGGCGGTTGAGTCTCCGACTCCGAGCGGGACGACACCGGAACAATCGGAGCAATGGACTGCTCCTCTGAGTCGGAGGAACGATCCTCCTCTTCTGAGTCTTTTTCCTCCTTCTCCTCATCGTCTTCTTTGTCATCATCATCGATACTGTCATCATCATCGTCGTCATCATTGTCATCATCCCGCCTTCTTCCATTGTCCCCGCTTCCATTGTTATCCCTCTCTCCATCATCATCATCATCATCATTTGTCCCCTTTGATCCATCCATCTCCTCCTCTTCTGCACCATTTGAGCCTTCCTCCCCATCCTCCACTCCATTTTCTTCCACCACTTCCTCCGCACCACTTGAGCCACTTCTCTCTCCATCCTCCACCTCGCCATTCCTTTCGCTTCTATCTATCAACGGTTTCTCCAGCTCTCCCGCTTCCAGTGCAACCGCGGCGCCTTTCTCCGCAACCGATTCCACGCAGCCTCCGTCCGTTCCGTCCCGGGCCTCGCTTTCCACTTCCATGATCTCTTCCGCCATGACCGGGTTTCCATCCGAACCGCTAACGCTCGCCTCTCCATCCGGATTCCGTTCGTCAGCGGAGGATATCCCGACGAAGCACGGCTGTTTCCATCTCCCGGATCTTGTCCGTCTCTCCCGGATGCTTCCACCTTCTTCTCCATCATTCGCACTTTTTACCTCTTCCCTATCCTCCTCTGAATCCTGTTTCCGCTTCTTCCTTTTGTTCTCTGCATCATTGTCCATTTCATCTGCAGTAATTGTCTTCGAGTCCTTGCCGGATCCTTTGTGGTGGCTTACGCTAAGCTTGCAGTCGGTAGGGAAGACCTGGAAAAGAAACAATACTCCAGTTTACTCCATCCGTACGAAAACAACGAGAAAACTCCATCACTGCACGGACTACTCAGAAACGCTCCCAAACCAACCCGGCTAAAGACAATAGTCCTAAGAGTAGAGGCATGGGTGGAGTTTTGGTTTCCGCTCTTGGAGGGGCTAAAGCCTTCTTGGGGGGGGCGAAGCCCGAAAAAAGATACCATTTACATGGTTTAAAAAATGAATCTGGGTCTTCTTGGGGGTGATTAGCCCACCCTAGCCGCTGATAAACTCCGCCCATGAGTAGAGGTTGTCTCAAGGGTTCTAGGGCAAGTGCTCTAAAAGTCCCACTCCCCAAAGCCTTTCATTTACAAAGGGCATAAAATTGAGATAAACGTCCTGATACTGATACCGTGACCTGCTTATGATGCAATCAGCGTATAGTTACTGTTGGTAAGTCCATCACCGAAAATATTTTGGGCATAAGCAGGAATTTCTAAATCAAATTTTACAGGCTTAAAGGCAATTCATATATACATATAGTGGCCAGATTTCATCAAAATATTTCAAACAGAATTTTGGCATCATACACAAATGTGAATTGCCTTTAACCCTACAAAATTTGATTTGAAAATTCTTACCTATAGCCCAGATAATGGCCCAAAAAAAGTAGGGGACTTCTTTATGGCCACTCTGTACAGCGCCCTTTCCTTCAACCTCAACTGACCTATGCCACTATAAAAGTCATCCTAAAATTGACATTATTATTATTACTATTACAAATACCTTGGTTGAGATTTTAGGAGTGGTATCTGGCGATGGTTTGACGGCATTCTCCGAGCCGGTGGTTGACGACGACGACGGAGACGAAGGTTTCTCGATGATCGATACAACATCAATCTTCGTGATCCACGAATCATGACTCTTGTTCCAGCCACGATAATGAACGCGGTAACGTGGAACCTGAGGAACGATGTCGACGTCAATCACCTTCGCTTCGTAAATCTGCGGATTGACGGCTCCGTATTTGACGTTTAGTCTCGTGCCGATGGGGTAGCGAACAACTGGACCGAGACTTCTCCTCGTCACGACTCGGCTCGCGCCTTTCCTGTTGAGGGAAACAGAAGGAGAAATTTACACTCGTAATTTCCCATTTATGCGGTGACACATCAGGGAAACGCAAGTTGTTTATTCAGCAGCGAGCCGGGTACATGATCTAACGATTCTGGGTTGAGCCGACACAGGCCACATTGCTTGTGCAGATTGCTCAGATATTGGCCACATTGGTCGTTAGAGCACTTGCATCACAGTTCAGAATAATGACAATTAAACATTAACTAAGAATCTTTGAGCTGTAGAAAATTTAAACACCAGATCTGGAATATAGAGACAAATTAAATTCATCCAAAAAAAGGTTAGAACAACGTCTCAATCCAAAAACAATCAATCATTCAATCAACTAAATCAATCAGCAAATGATCGGTCAATCAAACAAGACATACTGTGTCGGCGAGGTAGAATCGATTGGTGTTTTTGGTGAATTTTTTGCACTGGTCTCCGCGGAAAACAGACTCTGTCAATCAAAAGAAAAACAATCGTTCAATCAACAATGACAATCAAAGGAAAAACAATCGTTCAATCAACAATGTCAATCAATGGCACAATCAGCTGAAATATCCCATAATACGTTGCTTTCTCTGTTGACTGATAACTGCAGATCGAAATATCGCTTCTTCAAGAGAGGTGCTTGACAGTAACATAAAAATAATAATAAATAATAATGATAAAAATAATAATATGATGCAATAAGTTGATCTAACCTTCAGAGATCTCATTTCTCCTTGCTGCGCTCTGCCTGATGCCTAGAGGTCACACCACTACGTTCCTACGTTCAAACTTAAAAACTGCATTATTAAGATGTGGTTGGTCTGGGAGCACTTCTGACTAGCTTATCTCAACAGGGTGCTATATAAACACTCAATAATAATAATAATAAATATAATATAAATAACATAAATAAAAATAATAATAACAATAATTTAGAAATGGAGCCTGAGCGATCTTTACTACATCGGGCAATAAAATAAACAATGTAGCAACAATGACAATAATAATAACAAAAATGAATAGGATCATAAAAATTAAAAAACAACAATAACAATAATTATGATAATAATATCAAAAACGAATAGGATCATGAAAAACATCAACAACAATAACAATAATAATTTAATAATAATAATAATAATAATTACTGCTTGATGAATCTTTACCGACTGAATTAACTGCATAATATATAGTTTTTAAAAATAATAATAATAATAATAACAACAACAATAATAATAATAGCGATAACAATAAAATATTTTTTATAAATCCTTATACCTCGAGCAAAAAAAATTAATAATAAAATTATAATTATAAAAAAATGATAACAATGACTATAATAATAAAAATAATAATAATCCAACATTGAGTTGATCTCACTTTCAAAGATCTCTTCTTCACAGCCGGTTCATTTCCTACGTTCTTCTTCGGCTCCACGACCTTCGCTTCATCGCTGCACGTCGTTCTACCGACCCACGGCAACAACAAATACTCGTCGTCCATGAACCTTGACCTCTTGTGACTCCGTTGACTTCTCCTCGGAGCGCCGAGCATTGCGCTCACGAGCGCCGAGTCACCAGAAGGCTCGGCTTCGTCCGACGTGTCAGGAGTCTCGCTGTGACCGACTCTTGACAGTCTCTGCAGAAAGTTCCTATCCTCCTCGGGCGTGGGGAGTTCGGTGGTGGTTGGGTTCGGCAACGTTGGCCCGCCATGTCGTTGGCTTCTCCTCGGTTGGCACGTTGCCGTGCTCGACTTCTCGTAGACCGAGCACAAGTCGACGACGGGGAAACTGCCTCGTCGATCCAAAATCTTTAGCATCGTCTACAAAGAATTTACTCGTTTGTGAGTCAAGAATCCGACGAAAAATGCAACATTGTTGATAATAGATTGCTCCTTAGCTGGACTGCAGCTGACCAAGAAGTCTGAGGGTCAAAACTTAAACCTCGGCAGTGTAGAAAATGTTGGGCTTTCTTTCTCAACTTAGCACACCGAAAATGAGTATGCATGTAATGTGTTCAAGTATGCATGTAGTGTATTAAAGTATGCACGAAGCAAATTCAAGTATGCATGCAATATGTTCAAGAAGGCATGCAATATTTTTTAGAATGCATGTAATGTGTTCAAGTATGCATTAATGAATTCAAGTATGCATGTAGCATATTCAAGTATGCATGTAATGTGTTCAAGTATGCATGAACTATTTTCAAGTGTGCAGGTAATGTGTTCAAGTATGCATGTAGTGCATTCAAGTATGCATGTAAAGTGTTCAAGTATGTAGACATAGGCAGAGATTTTGGTCCTGGATTGGGGGGGGCTGGATGAGTGGCCAAATGATCAGCGACTTGCAAAGCACCAAGCAGGGATAGGAGATTGAGAGGGGAGTGCCCTCTCCCCAGTTTAATTTTTTTCAATGCAACTGCAGAAATATTTTAAGCTGTCATTTTAACAAGACTGCTAATTTTATAAGCGGAAAGTGATGGCTCAAGACTTTAAAAACTGTCTCCTCCCAACATTTCCTTAATTTCCTCACTGTAATGGTAGCATTTTAAGTGGGCATATTAATCAAATTACTCATTCAACTCTGTAACTAAACCTGTTTAGTACAATCAACCATCATCTTTGCTCTAATCAACCAATTATCTAGAGCCCCTACCTGGTGGGATCTTCTCTCAGAGTCAGCTATTGTTTCCTTGCTTCCTACACTGCACATCTAGGCATTCAACTACTATCTTAATCCTATTGTACAATATATATGTGTAATTATTGGAGCAATAAATTTGATTTGATTCAAAAACACAAAATATAATGCATACATACATATAACTGAACACATATAATCAAAAACTTTTGTTTGCTTGTTTGAATGCATATTAAAAGCTTACCGAGTGCATTTGCTAGTGCTTCTCATTAAAGAAAATGCCTACTAACTAACTTACTTAAATTACAACTTCTTCACAACCACGCATTTTGAATAAGAAAATGCACTTTGGCAGAAAAATTCCATTATCACATACGAACCGCGTAACTCTTTATTCTTAAGAAAACAAAATCTTCCGACTTCTGAAAAAGTAAACTTTCAAAACACTTCACCCCTGAAAATTACATTAAAGGTGTGAGTTATTAAGGGAACACCAGTTCACTTATTGGTCAGCATAAATAAAAAAATTCTACAACGCAAAATCACCACTCAGGAAATTTTACAGCTGAAAGCCTTCATAACCCTAACTGTACTTCACTAAGAAAACGATGTCTTTAACTACAAGCAAAATAGATCTGATCGTAAAAAACAGCTGCACTCCGTTCAAAACTTATGATGCTCAACAAGAGATGCTGCATGTACAAAAACACGAGAAAATTGGCTCCAAATAAATTCTTACGCTCTCTTACGCTCAGCGCATGTCAGCGTGTAACTTCGAGTCGCAACTCGTACCATTGTAACGACAGAAGAAGTAGACTTTCCACGTCAAGACTTACAAATTGAGCACGTTGGTGGATCGGATCAGATCATTAGATCTCTTTAAGGCTTCATTTCTTCTCTGAATAAAGACAAAATTAAGAAAATACTTATAAAACCACGGCTCTGTACTCAAATAACAACAAACAAGGACGTCGATGATTGGTCAGCGGCTGGTCACGTGGCTAAACCAACCCAGAATGCACTAGACGACCATCTGTAAATCAAGGCGATGCTACATTCGCCGATGTTAGATTCATAGTAAATAGAAATTAAATTAAAATTTATTGATATTGTTTTATAAAACGGAGCACAACACAATAATCGATTTGGGGTATGAAACTATTTACCACCACTGGCCACCAGCGCTAGGTAGGTCCGTACTAGTAGTAACTTTCTTTTGTCTCCCTTTCTGTAAATTAAGGCGATGCTACATTCGCCGACTAGATTCATCGTAAATAAAAAATTAATCAAAACGAATTAATATTGTTTTTCATAAAACAGAGCGCAACACAATAATCGATTTGAGGCATGAAATTAATTACCACCACCAGCGCTAGGAAGGTCCGTACTAGTAACTTTCTTTGGTCTCCCTTTCTGCCTGTCAATAATTATGCAAGCATAAAATATTTATAGGCCTCTGCTGATTTAGGCTAATTCTTGACAGTCACGACCGGTTAAATTCATTATTTTATTCACGTGTCAACTAAAAATAATAATAATTTTTTTAAACTAAAATCAGCAAATGGCTATTATGATCCAGCGATTAAATACGGTGGCATTCCGCGAAAAAGCTACCTCTCTCGGTTTCGGTTTTCTGACGCCTGATATTAATTAAGAACGTAGAAGCTCTTGTACAAGTCATGGCATTGAGAATCGACTAGGCCTACTTCGAACAGTGATCGGCCTTGACTCACTCGTCCTGATTAGCATTTCCCCACCGAGTCATTATAATATAATATAGGCTGTGTAGTCTACATCCTCGTCCTCACAGTTTAAAACGCCTGATAATTATAAGGACAAAAGAAATTACACAGGGCTTTTGTAAAAGTGTAGTTGTACACAAAATGGGCAGTTCTAAACGGATTTGTGCAGTTGTAGAAGCGCTTCTGTAGGCCTACAGTTAAAACTAACAAAAAAATTAATGGTCACTGTCCTCCGATTGAAAGTAATTTAACAGAGGATGGGAAAGGAGTTGTGCAGTTCTAAAAATTCCTTAAAAACAGCCCTGAAATTACATTTCTTTCTTCCTCCAAATATATACTTCACATTATACTCCACCATTGCCCTCTATCTGACTCGCACCCATTTGATTGAGTTACTATAATTTTCTTTATTAGTTCTTTCTTTGTAAATGGATGCGGTAGGCCTATGTAAGCATAAGATTAGTGAAACAAATATAATCATCATCACCATCTCCAGGACTGGATCTCAATGACGAATAAGTGCCATTCCGTACATTTTTTCTGTTTTAAATTATTGCTGAACTCCGACAGATCATTAGGCCCCTTGTGGCTAAATAGCAACACTATACGGTAGGGTCAAGTTTGAACTCCAGTGGAAGTGCTTCAGCACATCTTTGCACAAGAATATGAAATCCGTATAAATGGATTAGAGTTTTTCAATGAAAGGACATCACCCACCATCTGTCACTTTGTTTTATTAGGCAGTGAGCCTCTACTCACTTGACTGCTCTAATTGCTAATCCTACTAATCGTGTCCTTTCAATCTAAATCCTATTCAATGACTTCTGTAATAATAATAATCATTCATTCATTCAAATTGCCCCCCCAGGCATACAGGATTCCACATGGACTTCACTATCAAATTTAAAAAAATAAAAATCTGGGCCCTACTACTATTATTATTATCGTTATAAAATAAATGTGTAACGGTGCAACATCACACCCAAATGTGAATCCGAGTTTCAGAACTATAGGACCGTTATAAAATGCAAGGACCATCCACCAGTTTTTCTTAGGACCTTGCACAACCAAACTCCAAAATAAATTAATATCGGACACCTCAGTTATTTTTCTACAATTCTCAAACTGGTAAACACAGCTTCTGTTCCAGAACGTTCAAGCCATAATACAAACCAACATGTATTTGAATGCAACATATTAGAAAAAACAATTAGTCCAAAGACTTTTGAAACTTCAACTGTCCACTCCTCCTCAAACTGTCCCTGAACTAGTATGTAAACTATCAGGTATTATATCGTTTGCACTCTCTCAAAATTTAACACTATACACGTCAGACAAGACAAAAGCATGCTGGAGACAATGTCAGCTGTACGCTTGTGTCAGAAGACAATGAAGATCCACATCTCACACGGTGGCAACAGCTACAAATTAACACTTCAAGTTCGCGTTGGTTTTCCGCTCACATTCAGTATACAGTCACCAGCGTTGGAGCGTTAAAAGGTTCGGAAGAATGCTATTTAAAGAGTCTCGTAACACGGAATCAGCTTTTGCTGAACGCAAATCCGAGCAGTTTGTTCATTCCTCCTTTCGGTTTGCTTCCAGTCTTTTCCGCCTCTTTCAGCTTCTTCGGCTGAGGCTCCGTAGCATCCTCTGCGGCCGATTCCAGGTCATGTCCGTTCTCCTTTGCCTCGTTTTCCGCCTCCGTGTCGAGCTGCTTCCTCTTCCGCTCGGACTTCTTCTCGGTCTCCGACTCGGCTTTTATCTGCCACTCCTACAAGACAAACAATTTGGTGAATTTAACAACACATTCTAATAATAATAATAATAATAATAATGTTTTCTGACACAAGCGTAACCCATAACCTAATTTTAATATTTTACAGGGATCTTTACTACCTCGGCTTTGCTTTCTCCATGCTGTCGAATACACTGGTTCCCTTCACTTGATTTACAGAGGGTGTTTTCACAAGAGGCACTGGGTGCTATAAAAAAATAATTTAAAAAATATATAATAATAATAGTAATAATAATAATATTGAAGATAATAAAAGGATAAAATAACAAACATTACTAAAAAATGATAATAATAATAATCTTCATTTACTTCAAACTGACACGACGCAGAATGATTACAATTCATAGTATGAACAGATGATCACAAGTTATTACAGAAGTCGAATCTAACTGCCTGGCAGCCATACAGGGCGTCCATCAGTGACTCCATCACGTCCTAATACTCATTTTGCCAACACCATCTGCCGATTGGAAGGTTGAGTGGACGTTTGGGAGGGTAACCTGAAGCAGTCCCGTAAAAAGTGTGTTACCCCTTATCTTCTAGGCCCCTTTTTGACAAGAAACAAAAACTTGTAAAGATATCAAAAATTGCAAAGAATTTCTGGCAAGTCACTAAGCAGCACAAGGGTAAAAATCGACAGGTCAAACGACGACCTGTCGTGACCTCCAACCTTCTGTTCTTCCTTCGACATTCGCTTGAACGCTTTCGCAGCTACGATCGTTAGTTCGTCTTCCTCGAGTTCTGGCGAGTCGGTGAGCAGCGACTCTCGATTTGACTCGAACCACGTTTGGAAGCCAGTCTTCGGAGGCACTCTACATGAAAACAGGTGAGAAACATTTCATCTTTACGTTCCACCAGATTGAATATCAAAGTCAAAAGGACAATCAGTGATGGAATAATGTTAGAATGCGGCATCTGCCTAACCTGAGTCAGCGTCCCGCTCAATATTAGAATGTTACTGGAAAACTTTCAGAACGACATCAGAACACTCTTAATTCTGCCAAACATTAGAGTTCCATTAGAACAATATTAGAACCTCAGTAGAACAATATTAGAACTCCATAAGAACAGTATTAGAACTTCATTAAAACAATATGAGAACTCCATAAGAATTTCATTATAATTTCATTAGAACAATATTAGAAATCCATAAGAGCAATATTAGAACTTCATTAAAAAAATATTAGAACATCATTAGAACATTCTGGATCAGTCTTCTACTACTAATTAGAACTTCACCACAAGAAGAATTCTCAGAAAACGTTGTCAACTTCTCTAACAATATCACCAGATACAATGCTAACGACAACAATGATGATACCCTGATAACAATGAAGACTACTTGCATGGCAGCATTCTTTTCTTCTTCTTTGTTGTTGCTACCTTTGAGTTGACTCTTTGTCTTATTCAAGCTGAACAGCTTCATCTGAGATGAACCCTGCAATCACAAGTACAATAACTGACATTTCCAACGCTCAAAATAATAAATAAAAATAAATAAAAAATAAATGTCTAAATACAATACAATACTAAAGCAGACGTTGGAAACTCTCGGCTCACCGACACATTCGACAGACCTAACCTTGCTTTCACTAAGGACCCTATCCACATATTACGCATGCCAAAAATGGCTTTCCAACCCGTCAATCTGCTGCAACTGGCGCATTTTGTGGAACCCCCCACATGCGTAGTTGCGTACGTACAAATAAGCGTATCTACCGTCTTAACAAAAAAATTAATTAACTAAGTCACCTATGAAACACGTATTTTACTGAGGGCTACTCTTTATTTTTATTAAATACATATTTGCTAGCTGAAATTTGTTAACTGCTACGATCTGAACAGAATTTAATTATGATGTAATAAAGTGCCCATAAGGATGACTAGGATAATAGAGAGTTATACTAAAATGAAAAATGAATTAATAATAGTAATTTAGTAACAACCTTCTTAGTCAATGCAGCTGTTGGCTGATTGACTGACAGCTGAGAGTCTTTGCTTGGCTTCAAAGCAAAACTGCTGCTGGCCCGACCTGATTTAGTTTTCTCCATGCTGTCGAATACACTGGTTCCCTTCATTTGGTTTACAGATGGTGTTTTCACAAAAGACGTGCTGGAAACCTGTCATCAAAATGAAGACATTCTGAGAAGGTCAATGCAGAGAAACAGAGAAAAAGAGACAGACATACACACAGAGCCAGAGAGAGACAGAGAAAGAGTGACAGAGACAGACAAAGACAGACTCTGACACACAAAGAGAGTGAGACAGAGAGAGAGACACACAGACAAACACACAGAGCCAGAGAGAGACAGAGAAAGAGAGAGAAACACAGAGAGACAGACAGAGTGAAACAAACAGACAGACCGAGACATACATAGAGAGAGACAGTGAGAGAGACAGACACACACACACACACAGAGAAAGACAGACACACAAAGACAGTGAGACAGAGAGGGACTGAGACAAACACACAGAGACACACACACAAAATGAGTGAGAGACAGACAGACAGACACTACCTTAAATGGATTCTTGTTGCTTGTCGACGCCTGTGAGCTGGACAGAGATTTAACCGGTTCTTTTGATTTGCTGTCTCGTCTGATTGGCAGAAGAATTCCCCTACCTACCAAAGAACATTTCATGAATATTCATTAAGATATATAACATGAATATTCATTAAGATATATAACATGAATATTCATTAAGATATATATATATATATAACATGAATATTCATTAGAACATCGGAATATTTATATGCATTCATGCAGTATGTACGCATTTATGTGATGATGATGATGCGGAGTTTTCTGATTATGAGTATGCAAGTACAAGGCGGTAGCCAGGATTTGATTTCGGGGGGTGTTTCTTCAGTTTCCCGCCCGAAAAACCTGCTGACCTTTTTTTAGTCATCCAGCCGATATCTTCCCAAAATGTCACCAATTAATTCTATTTTTTTACATTTTCCCTCTTGGGGGGTGTTTTCATGGTTTTATTTCATGCTTTTTACATCATGTACTCGTAAATGCATTCTATTATTTTTTCCATTTTCCATTTTGGGGTGTTCAAAAACCCAAAACACCCCCCTAGCTACGGCCTTGTGCAAGCATGAATGTAAGCTTGCATGATTGAATGCATGTATTTCAGTATGAATGCATAAGGTTCATGTGTAGTTGTGTACACGACTACACGTTTATATATGCATGCATTCACGTACACACACACATTTATATATATGCACACGAAATAGCACCATTAAAAATTATGGTTAGGTTTGAGGAGATGAAATAGCTCACTGGAACCGTTAGTAGGGGCATTTGTCTCCGTATCACCCTCCTCCTCCTCCTCCACCTCATCTTCTCCATCCATCATGTTGTCATCATTTACATCTGCATCATTGTCCTCGTCTGAATCCCGATTCTGCTGCACCATCGATTGCACTCTGGTTCCCCGCTTACCAGATGGTTCCACGCCACTTCTGAAGACCAGAAAATCTTCAATTTGTTAAAAAAAAACTTTAATTCGTTAAAAGAATCTTTAATTTGTTTTTAAAATATTGTGAATTCGTTATAAAAAAACTTAAATAAATCAATCCAAAAATCTTTAACTCCTTCAAAAGTTTTTAATTCAATAGAACAATCTTGAATTCATTGAAAAATCTTGAATTCATTGAAAAATGTTGAAATCATTGAAAATTCTTGAATTCGTTGAAAATCTTAAATTCGTTATTTAAGTCTTCAATTCGCCAAAAAAATATAATTTATGAACTCCAGAAATGGTCGCTTGACATTTGTGAAATAAATTAAATAATTAATCAAAAAATTCACCGAACAAGTCAAGAATTTATCAATCGAAATGTTAAGCAAAATTAATCCATCAAGTAATCGTTAAAATCTGCAGCAAAGTAAAAAACCTTGCAAATTTAAATTAACCTCGCTGAGAAATTCATGACTGGCTCATTCGCCGTCAAAGTCGACAACTCTGACTCCGACTTCTGCTGAGCGACTTCGCCGAGTCGCTGAGCGAGCTGGATGAGTCCGGTCTGAGTGGCGTACTTAATGGCCAGCTGGACGGCTCGGCAAGTCGACATCAGCTGACAAATCTCCATCGCTCGAAACTCTCGCCTCGTCTTACAGGCAAGCTGTAATGGAAAAACACCAGCATCATTAATAGCATAATCATAGTCATCATCCTTCTTTAATGTTCATCATTCTTTGCCCTCATCATCTTTATTATCGTTCTCATCGTCGTCGTCGTCGTCGTCTCGTCGTCGTCGTCGTCCTCATCATCATCATCATCATCATCATCATCATCATCATCATCATCATCATCATCATCATCATCATCATCATCATCATCATCACAGATGAAAACTACCACCATCATCATCAACACCATCATCAACACCATTGTCATCCTCATCTTATTCATCATCATCATCATCATCATCATCCTCATCTTATTCATCATCATCATCATCATCATCATCATCACCACCACCACCACCACCACCACCACCACCACCACCACCACCACCACCACCACCACCCTCATCATCCAATCACAGATGAAAAATACCACCAACGTCATCATCATCACCAACATCATCACCACAACGATTGTTTCCTGAAACTCGTTTTCTGTGAGCACAGAACTCACTGCAAACTGTTTCATGAGTAGTTCCTGCTCAGCCATCATCAGTTTCTGTTTCTCTGACTCATCAAACTCGTAACCCTCCGCCGTCCACAAAGCGAGATGCTCCCCGAAAAGACTCGTCTTCCAGAATTGCTCCTAAGTAAAGAAAATAACGAGCAAAACATTAATTTTGAGAAGTTATAAAGCTGACAAAAAAGACGCAACTTAGACAGACAATATTAACCAAGGCATTATGGAGACTGTCATTTGTTGATGCATGCAAAAACAGCAATAATAACAACAACAAAACAACACTAATAATAACAATAATAATAACAATTTATTTAGCTTTTTTGCTCCATTAGTACCCAAGACCACCGCCCATCCGTTCTGCACAGAAGAGATTGCTCTTGGTCCTATTTGCACGAACTGCAACGATGCAGCATAGAGCATTTTCTGTCTGGAATGGGCTCCCACAGGAGCTACGTCTACTTCCTGGAGTCATTACTGAAACCTTTTTTATTAAACTCAAAACTGTCCTTTTTTGACGTGCTATAGTCGGGAGCGCTTCTGAGTAGTCCCCTTGAAGAAGCACTATATAAATTCTTGAATGAATGAATGAATTAAGATACTGCATTGCACAGGACTGAATGATAGCTTTACAAGTTTACATAAACCTGAAAATGATCAATTTAATCAGCCTGTAAATGAATGTGTTAGCTTCATGAAGCAAAAAAATAGATAAGTGAATAAATAATAGTATTAAATAAACGATAAATACACAACAATAATAATAATAAATAAATATATAAATATGATTTATAAATAAACAATCATAAATAAATATATATAACTGTGATTTATAATAAAATGATAACAATTAAAAAAATCACCACTGGTCATTGGTCAATCCTTTTCACCATCAAAGCCACAGTGCAAGGACATTGAACAAATCTTTGCGACAATAGCACGATGACAATAGCATCAATGAACGAATAACTAAATAAACAACAGAATGGATGAAACGGAGTAAAAACCTCGAGCGATCCTTTGTCGGTTCCGAGTTCGCAGAGCGGAACCTGGAACGGAATGATCTGCATCGTCGGTCGAGGAAGGATCGAAGGATATCGAGATCCTTTACAGAGAATGGCTCTAAATGGAAAACATGACAATTTATACTCGCTGACATCGATTCATGTGGTAATCATCGCTCTGTAAGCAGTTGATTTAGACACCTTTAAAGCGGTGTCAAATGTTGCTATATAAGCATGCAAAGAGTATCAGTGATTCATGTGCTAGCCATCTCTGTGTAAGCAGTTGATTTAGACACCTTTAAAATGGTGCCAACTGGTGCTATATAAGCATGCAGAGAACAAGAAATTCATGTATTTGTCATCGTTCTGTAGGCAGTTGATTTAGACACCTTTGAAACGTTGTCATCTGGTGCTATGTAAGCATGCCAAGAGACAGTACTGAGGAATTTAATGTCAATGCATGAACAGCTGGTAACTCAGACGGTTGTGTAGGAGATGAAGCTGGAGTAGGTTCATATAAAAGCAACAGCTAATAATGGCCATCAACTGAACTGTAAGGTAAGGCAAAGTCTAGGCAAGAGAAGAAAAGGATAGGCAAGAAAAGGGAAGGCTAGGCAAGAGAAGGGAATGCTGGGCAAGAGAAGGAAACGCTTGGCAAGAGAAGGGAACGCTAGGCAAGAAAAGGGAAGGCAAGGGAAGGTTAGGCAATAGTAGGGAAGGTTACACAAGAGAAGGCAAGATAAGGGAAGGCTAGGCAAGAGAAGGGAATGTAAGGACAGAAAAGGCAAATCAGACAAGGTGAGAGGAAAGGCAAAGCCGAGAAGACAACCGGCGAAGCAAGATAAGGTAAGTACAGAAAAGGCAAGCTGACACTTGACAAAACGAGGCAAGCCTAGACAAGGCAACGCAGGGCATGACAATAGATGCAATGCTAACCTGGACATGGTAAGGGCAAAGCGTGGCTGAATATGATCTGACTGACCTCAATTGTCGTGGATTCTCACGAACTCCAACGACCCAGTAGTTGTCCGTCTTGCCCTTGCACTTAAAGACAAAAGAAAAATATACGCATCGACCGATGCAATGATCATTGAAATATAAATCATCTTTAACAGCATTACAAATACTGCACCTATTTATGAATATTATCAATATATCAATAGTATTTCATCCTTCACTACACCATAAGACACATAGACACATCTAATCAAATCAAACCTAATCAAATCTAATAAAATCAAATCTCATAAAATCTAATAAAATCAAATCTAATCAAATCTAATCAAAATCTAATCAAATCAATCAAACCTAATAAAAATCTAATCAAATCAATCAAATCAAATAAAATAAAATCTAATCCAATCTAATCTACCGTAAATACTCGTGTATAAGTCGATCCGCGTATAAGTCGAAGTGTAGTTTTTCGAAAAAAATAACGTCCAAAATCGACGGCTCGCGTATAAGTCGAATGCATAAAATCAAAACAAGTGACATTTAACAATATCATTTTTAATGATTAAAGAACTAAAAAACACGCAAATTCTATCAAAATTATGTTTGGAATTGTTCATAATATTAACAGTGATGATGACTTCCGTCAACTGCTTCCGGTTTCTATTATAAATTTAGCAAGTATGTCAGCGCCAACTGAAAAAGCACTCTGGCGGCAGCGCTACCTTATGGCGTACGGCGTGCGTCAAAGAATATATATCTCGTACAAAATCTTACTGCGCTCGGTGCGGTTGTCTTCTTACTGCGCTCGGTGCGGTTGTCCCTTCATATTGATGACTGCCGCGAATCCCGCGATTTACAAAGTTCTTTTGGCGGTTTCAACAAGCGATAATAAAGATCACTTTCGGTGCATGATATAATTATATTGTACCGTCATAATTATAATTACATTGTTATATAAGAGAAGTATATTTCGTTTCAAACTGTATTTAGTGAGTAATTCGTTGAAATGTAAATTTCCTTGGAAAACGATGTAACAAAGACTGAGGGTTTAAGATGTACGGTAAGTCCATTTTCGTGTCGAATATTCGGTCCGAAAATCGACCGTCGGTTTTGCGCCTCGCGTATAAGTCGAAGACGGTTTTTGGCATTCTGAAATAGTCCTAAATTTTTCGACTTATACGCGAGTATATACGGTAATCAAGCATCGAAAGCGAATCGATTACAAAGTGATTCACCCACGTGGTCTCGTAGATTCGCAACGGTCGTCCAAGCGTGACAGAAGTTGCGATTCAGCATCTGAACGGTTCCGGATGAGTCGACGGCAAACGGAGATCCCTCGCCTGAAAATCTACGAAGCGGAACAATGGCGTAAAATGAAAATGAATTAGGAGAAATGAGTGCAAATGAGAATTCGAATAAATCGAAATCTCCAAATTTCTTAGGCGTCACTTGAAAGCAGGGCACCAGCTTATTCACAAGCGCTGTGTCTAGTCAGAAGGGCTGTCTAAAAGATTATTCCGACTGAGGTTGTAGTCCGATTTCCAAAAAATCAGAGAAGACAGAGTAGCTTCTATGGTGGATGGCGTCTAAGTTGAGAAGTGAAAGGTGGAAGATCCGGTGAGTCGTGGTAAAAGTGCCTAAAGAGGTGAGACTTTAATTTCAAATGGAATGCTAGAGCAGTGATGGATAGAGGAGCCTGAGAAAGGAGATGGTGCATGGCCACTGACCAGCAAGGATGGAGGAGGAACGGGAAAAGAGCGGAGTTCAGGAAGCAGACCATTTCAAGGGCGTGGGGCAGCGTTTGATATGGCTCGGATGGAGAACTTGAGATGACTTGCGACCGGGAAAGAAAGAGTGAGACAGGCGGATGATCGGGTAGAGCAGGTTGGCTGAATGGTTAAGAGTTCACGAAGATATGAGTGCATATGAGAATTATAACAAATGAGTGTAAACATTAATTAGAATAAAAACTAGCGTAAATGAAAATTAGAATAAATGAGTGAAATCATAGTAATAATAATAAATGAGTGTAAATGACAATTAGAATAAAAATGAGTGTAAATGATAATTGGAACAAAATGAGTACAAATTAAAAGAAATTAGATCAATTTGATATTTCACCCGATCCACGTCAGGGTAGACTTGGCGCTGAGTGGCAGACGATCGGAGCAAAGCGTCTTCTTAGTAGAGAGGTTGAGCAGCTGATAACTCAAACACTGGTCCCCTGGCACTCCTAAAAACAAACAAACTGGTTACAAGCAGATCAAAGACAAGAAAGCAATCTATTTACTTTCTATAAAGCATCCCATGTTTGCTGTTCTATCTTAAAACCTCCCTCATATCCTTCCCTTTTCTCCCAATTCCTCCCCTTCCCACATCTACCTTACCCTTCCTCTGTCCACTCCTCACTCAACTAGGGTACTCCCTTCACACCCCCATTCACCTCCCATTCTCATTCCACTGTCCCTCTCTCCTCTGGAAATCTACAGACAGACTATTCTATTCTCATTCGTTTCCCCTATCCCTCGCCTTCCCCTGAAGAGACAGACAGACAGACAGACAGACAGACAGACAGACAGACAGAGACACACAGACAAACAGAGAAAGACAGACTATTCTATTCTCATTCATTTCCCCTATCCCTTGCCTTCCCCTGAAGAGACAGACAGACAGACAGACAGACAGACAGACAAACAGAGACTGACATATCTATTCTATTACATTACGACACCAATAGCAAGACAGAGGTCGAACCGATGCCGCTGTGGAAGACGGTGATGAGCATGTCCAAGTGCGCTGCCATGGTAACCGTTGGTCCCGGCAACCGGAAGACCTGCCTCTGAAGGCCACCGATGCTGAAGAGACGAACGAGGCGCTGGTCCGTTGCTATGGCCAACCAACCGTCTCCAAGACAGATTGCCTGACAGAGAGAGACACACACACATACAACAAGATAGATCAAGAGACTAATCCAATAAAATCCAATCTAATAAAATCTGATCAAATCAAATATAATCTAATCAAATCTAATTCTATTGGAAACTTCTATAGCACCATCACAAATCCAAATTGGTTGACTTGAACATCTACAATAAAGAAACTGTCAACAGTCTAGGTTTTTAAACAGCATTAAATTAATATTGACATAAAAACAAAACATTCTTTGACTTAAATACGAATGTTATCACAAACAGAGAGGCACGGAAAAAGAGAGAGGGAAATATATCTAGAGAGAGACATAGAGAAAGAAAAGAGAGAGAGAGAGACAGACAGAGAGAGACAGAGAAAGACAGGTAGAGATAGACAGAGTGAGAGATACGGGCAGACAAAGAAAAAGATAGAGCGCCAGAGGGCAATGCCCAGCGAGACACAGACTTAAAGAGACAGAGGCGATCATCTTTGCAATGAAGCCTTGTAATAAATGGTATCATCATCAGACTTAAAGAGATAGAAATAGAGAGAGCGAGGAATAGAGATAGAAAGAGACAGACAGACAGAAAAACTAACCATGATGTCTTCTCCTTTTGGCATGACAGTATTCCACTCGGTGCAAGAATCCCACGACCCAAAGTGCATGCAGACCAACTGACTGAAACAACAAGAATAGTACTCCAAGTCAAGTCTTATTAATTGCAATTAAATATTGTCATCAATTGTCCCAAAATGTACAAAACATCAAACAAATAAGTAAAGCATTGTAAAGCACCTTTTAAAAAAACCTCATCCACATACCTTACGCTGGTAGGTGCCAGGCCCAAGTAAGGATAAACCAGGAGGGCGACACTTTAGAGAAACTCAGCCACAGCATTTTCCTCAGGCAGTGCCAGGCCCAAGCAATGATAAAACAGGAGGGTGATGTTAAACATCTACTTACCAGCAATTTTATATAGCGCCTGTTCAATGTTACCTACTCAGGAGCGCTCCCAGTCTACTAAATAACCTGGCCATTCAAACAGTAGGTGCCAGTAACCTTGACTGACCTCTGAGTGTCCCCGTCGGCCTCGGAGGCCAGGAGGACGGCCTCGGTGGAAAGGTCGGCCATCGTGTGACCTTGGGTGTTGTTGACGTGGATGGCGTGGTGGGTGGCCGTGTCGTGGAATTCGACGTCTATCGACTCCTCCTCCTCCGTGTTGTACTGCGTCACGATACCGACGCTGTTCCACACCTAGACACACGCGAGACACGTGTAAATGAAGATTAGAATAAATGAGAATTATAACAAATGATTGTAAATAAGAATAAGAGAATATGAGAATTAGAATAAATGAGAATCAGAATAAAGAGTGTAAATTAGAATTAGAATAAATGAGAATTAGAACAATGAGTGTAAATGAGAATTAGAATAAATGAAAATTAGAATAAGTGTAAATAAGAATTAGAGTAATTGAGAATTAGAATAAATCAGTGTAAATGAGAATCTGAATAAATGAATATTAGAATAAGTGTAAATGAGAATTAGATAATAGAGAATCAGAATAAATGAATATTAGAATAAATGAGTGCAAATGAGAATTAGAGTAAATAAAAATCAAAAGATAAGGTAAATGAGTGCAAGCGATTCCAGCGCCAAGTCGCCAAGTCTACTAAAACTCGAAAGTCAGACCACAGCAAGCTCTGGAATCCTACTCTCAAATTGATTTGATTTTAATTATTTCTGTCTTGTTTTTTCAGAGCAATAGCTGAAATGATTATAAAGTAAGGAGGAGTAGCATGTTTTTTAAAGTGAATCATCATTGAGTGAATCTTAGAAGTGAATCATCATGGAGTGAATCTTAGAAGTGAATCATCATGGAGTGAATCTTAGGCACAGTACCCCACGGGTCACTTACCATGAA
This sequence comes from Lumbricus terrestris, assembly GCA_949752735.1. Taxonomy (NCBI): domain Eukaryota; kingdom Metazoa; phylum Annelida; class Clitellata; order Crassiclitellata; family Lumbricidae; genus Lumbricus; species Lumbricus terrestris. The sequence goes on from OX457048.1 coordinate 40,024,055, forward strand.
TCGTGTAGGGACCGAGACCGGACACGACGCCGGCTGGAATGGTCGTTGGAGAGGCACTGGCTCCCACGTGCTTTTCGATACGACGGGTGCGACAGCAACCACCGAGTCCTTGGCGCTCACCTGGCTCTCACGATCTTCAAAGACATCATCATAACTGCCGTCATTATTTTGCTCACACAGTTAGATAGATATTTTGTAGTTTATTCACTAAGTGTATATATACACAGGGTGGGCCATAAAAAAGTAACCACCTACGTTTTTTTGCCGATATCTTGGCCAGAAGTAAGAATTTCGAAATGAAATTTTACTTCTTAAAGACAATTCATATTTACACATGATGACCAGATTTCATCAAAAATATTTCACCCCCCCAAAAAAACCGGTGAGTGGCCTCACTACAAGTGATATAACTTTTGTTCTGTTAGAAATATTTTGTTAAAATTTGACTATTGTACGTAAATACGAATTGCCTTTAAGACTGTAAAGTTTCATTTAAAAATTCTTATGTTTGGCCAAGATATGGGCTAAAAACCGTAGGGGGTTACTTTTTTATGGCCCACCCTGTACATATGTGCATCATTGATTCGCCAAATAAATGAAAATTACTATTTTTTATACACTAAAACATTTTATTTGTTTCTTACCGGCATCGTCGTCATCGCCGATGGTCGGCCGCTGTTTCTGCGTAACCTTGACAACGGCGCTTGCATCGTCGTCATCATCGTCAACGTCCGTGTCGACGCCTGGAATGGCGCCGGCAAAGGCGTCGTCGTCGACGTCGTCGAACAGATCGGACGCCGTCTCAAAATCAACGTCACCCTACAAAGATGTAGTGGTGCTATATAAAAACATAAACTCCATGTTGTAGTGCTACATAAATTCCCTTAGAATAATCCTCAAAGTCTAGAGAGTGCTTCAGTGCTTTCTTCACCTCAGCATTCATTGATTCATTCAAGCATTTATATAGCACCTCTTTAAGAAAACTGCTCAGAGGTGCTCCCGAGTCCAGCACGGCCACAAAAAAGCTTTCAAGTGCTTAAAGAATGTGTCAGAGAGTGGCCTAGAGAACAAACGCAGCTCAAGAAAGTTCCATACCGCCGGACGAACCACAGAAAAAGAACAACTTTGCATGACGGAGGTACGAGCAAATGGCCGTCCTGAGGCGCCTTAAATGAAAATATGAAGATCAAGTAAGGTTAGATATCTGATTTTTAAAAGGAACGGAGCAATCTATTTACTTGTTCATCTCTTGCACTTTTTATACCGCCCCTTCAAGACGACTACTCAGAGGCGCTCCCAACTACAGCGTGGACACCGCATTGGAGTTTCACGCCGAAGCACAAGAGAAATTGCGAGTGAAGGACTTGCTTAAGGTCCCTACGATGCGGCAGCCTGAGGTGGATTCGAACCTGGAACCCTTCGGCTCCAAGGCAACGACGCCACCACTACATCACCGTGCCCCGCAAAGTATCTAGGGCAACACCCAGATCACATGAGGTCAAGGAAATGGAGAAGATCTAAAATGAGGAACAAAAATTTCAAATTGTTTACCGGTCCAACAGCAGATGGCGTAGTCAGAGGATGAGCGGGTATCGTGGCGTCGATTACGTCCCTGAGAAGACCAACGTAACCCATGTTGTCACTGTACGCGAGATCGTAGCGACGTGGGTTCCAGACGAGACCTGTGATTGGTCGAGATTTATCGTGTGTCTCCCTGTACGTAAAAAACAAACAACAGCGGATCCCAAATTAATTCGTGCGTTCAAGAATTTATATGGCGCTTCTTCAAGGAGGCTACTCAGAAGCGCTCCCGAATCTGGCACGGCAAAAAGCACAGAGCTGAGTTGAGTAAAAAATGCTTCAGTAGGAGCCCCAGGTAGCAGACGCAGTCCCTGTGGAGCCAATTACAGACCACTTGACCCACCACGAAAAAGTTTTGATACTGCATAGTTTCCGTTCATGTGAATGGAACAAAGAGCACTCACTCCCTTCTGTGCAGGACGGCAGGGCGATGGTCTTGGATACCTGTGGAGCAACCATTAAGCCGCATTTATTGCATCTGATCAAACTTTTCTTTCTTTCTCTCAAATCTGTTTTATTCTGCTGTGGATGGGCTGGGAGTGCTCCCGAGTAGGTGTCTTGAAGGAATGCTATGTAAGTCCATTGAATGAATAAATGAATGAATAAATGAATGAACGAATAAACAAATGAATGAATGAATGAACAAATGAACGAATGAATGAATAAACGAACAAACGAATGTCAAATCACCTGAGAATAACTTTTCGACTGCTAATCTCCCAAACGATGATTCGTCCGTCTCGACCGGCCGCTGCCAAGTATTTTCCACACGGAGAGAGGCAGATGACGGATAAAACCTAGAGATGGAAAGGAAAACAACAGAAAACACATGGTAGTCAACTTAGACATGAATAACTGAGGTGCCCTTGTAACGGCATGGCTGTGTTACTGCGCCATATAAATTGTCGTAATTATTATTAGGGGTCATTGCATAATTACGTAACGCTGAAAATGACCGTTTTTGACCCACCCACCCACCCACCCTGTAACACTTCGTAACGTTGCCCTTGACCACCCATTTAACGTGTCGTAACGTTTTCAATGACCCCACCCACCCACCCTCGAGCGTTACGTAATTATGCAATGACCCCTTATTATTATTATTATTATTAACTGACAACGACAAGTGATTGAAGGAAATGCAAAGTTCGAAAAGAAGAAGATGAAAAGAAGCGACGTCCAGGGCTGCACTCTACTCCAGGGTATACGCAAGTGTACAGCGTATAATCCCCTCCGGGGAAAAATGACGGCATGTACTCACCTTTGAAAACTCACTTCACAAAGACCAGAGAAAAAGAAAAGTTACCAGAAATAAAATGACGAGCATGAAACAGGAAAAATTGCACGTTATGATGGAAAAATCATGAAATTAGACCGTTTTATGCTGTAACGGTTTTTCGGGGGGAAAATCTTCCAAAACCATACGATGGGGAGGGGATGGGAGGTAGGGAGGGAGGGAGATGTAGGTAGGGAGAGACAGAAGAAGGGAGGGAAGGAGGCAGAGGAAGGGAGGTAGGGAGGGAGGGTTGGACGGTCTTTTCAGCCACAGAAACGCGTGGTCGGGTACAGTTAGCAATTATATAGTTTCCAAGAGTAAATCTTTCCTTTGGTAATAAGGTCTAAAATTCTACGCTTCATATTCGCGGGTTTCATATTCTGTTCACTCTTATACGGCTGTCACAAGCGTTAATGAGGTGTGTAAGGATCTCAAGTTTAATAGCATCCCAAGTAAGTAAGTAAGTAAGTATGTAAGTAAGTATTGACTTTAATTCTCAGTTGGAGATCGCATTCAGAGTTACAAACTAAATCATACATCAGCATCGTATACTTGCCAAGACATCGATAAGTAATCGGGGAAAAAAATAAAAGCAAGAAACAGCTTTCGCATTCGATCGTCAGCCGCCTCCGCTAGAACTCTATTGTGTGTCCTTCGTCGAAGGGAGCGCTTCGATTGCTTTATTGGGGGGGTGGAGGGGAGCTAGTAATGGAACAGTACGTGTTCAGGGTTGAGCATAATCGAAGCAGGTCTTGTCAAGGGCGGATACAGAAATTTTTGAAGTGGGGGTTGAAAATTTTCGGTGATCTTTGCCAGAAAAAATTCTGATGACTTTTTTAAAAAATTTTTAGTCACTTGATCGAAATGTCTGGAAAATATACCCAATTTTCAAAGCCAAAATAACTGATGACCTTTTTTAGTCACCAGTCACATCTGGTTGACGCAATCTATGCATCTATGCAAGCCATTGATTTAATGCTTGTTGAAACCAAAATAGGGGGCCACGTCCCATGCACTTTTGAAATGGGGGGGATGGCCGGATTGGCCCCCTGGATCCACCCCTGTGCCTTGTCTGCCCTTGAGCACAGCTGCTCAAAAGATGGGGTTACCCAACAAAGTCGATTTAATACAGCCCGCAGCCAATGACAGCAAATTACTTTTACACAACTCTTTTCCTAGTCTTTATTGGTGTTGATTATGTTAGTTGCTATCGACCACACTTTATCACTCGCGACATGGAGTCCAATTCACGGAACTGTTCGCTACTTTTACTTATTTGGTGTTCTTAAGAATTAAAAAGGTGTGCAAGAAACTCGAACATTTTACTTACATAGAGCGAATGCAAGACTAAAGAGAGGTGTGCAAGGTTGGCTGGTGAGCAGCTGAGTAAAGTCACCCTGTCACGATTAGGATGAATAGAGTTCCCCTCCTCCTTTCCCAAGCTAAGGACTGGCGCAATCAGAGTGGAAGAATCTTTAATTTTAATGATGGACTCTATTTATTAGTCATCTATCTGATAAGCCACAATCTTTTCTTACATGGCGAATACAATGCGTGAAGAGGTGCGCACTGCGCAGGGAACGTTCCCAATTGTGTTTTGTACAGCTTTTTCAGCGTGCAGTTCTACACAAAAAGGATAGTTTTATATAAATGAATTTGTGCAGCTGTAAAAGCATTCATGCTGAAAATAGTTTAAAGCTTTCATTGTCATCTGATTCGGAATAATTGACAATGGAGAATTTTACAAAGGAAGTGAATTGCAGCTATAAAAAATTCTTAAGGCCTAAAGAATCCCTGGTTCATAGGGCAAATACAAGACTACATATCTGTCTGTCTATCTGTCTGTCCATCCGACTGTTCATCTGTTCATTCACACATCTGTCTATCTGTCTGTTTATCCGTTTGTCATCTGCCTGTCTGCCTATCTGTCTGCCCATCCATCCATCCGTCTGTCTATCTATTTGTCTGTCCATTTGTCAATCTGTCTGTCTGTTCATCTGTCTGTCTATCTATCCATCTGTCTGTTCATCTAGTCATCTGTCTGTTGTGGCTATTCATTTTTTCATTCAATGACAGTCATATCAAAATTATCAATTATAACACTTTAAGCAACCAACGGCCACCTACTGAATGCACGCAGTACTGCTTTCGCCACCTAGTGAATATGGTGCACACTAATGTGCAGGTGGTGTAGCGTTGAAATGCCAAAGAAGTAGCAGAGAAATCCCCCTGGAGGCAGATATTGACATCAATTACAAAGTTAATTGCTAATACCTGGCTGATTGAAGCATCACCAAGTTCAAACGTCTCGTTCCAATTCTTTGTGTCGAAAGCTTTGACGGACTTTTCGATCGTGACGAATAGATACTGAAAGACAAATCCAAAAACTAATCCACTCAAATAACGCTAGGCAAATAATAAATACTTTAATTGACCGGTCTCACTCTGGCCTAGCACCCAATTATCTTCGTTATCTCATCCGCTTGCCGACTTCAGCATCCTCTCTTCATCCACTACGTTAATGTGACAGACATAATCTCCTTGTTTCCTGAGAGCAAGGACTGATTTGGCCAAAACTTTAGTTTAGCTTTCATTGGGTCTACTCTCTCTCTCTCTCTCTCTCTATTGACACGCTCTTCATTATAAACTGATAGGCTAACCGAAGCACATCTTTCCGCTGCCTTAAAAACTACGTTCTTTTCTCTGGGTCTTTCACACTGGGAGTACCTCTGATAGGTGTGCAATGTGAGACTGGGGCTTTATACATTTACAATACAATACAATACACTACAAACATTCAGAACATCAAATATCTGGTAAAAATCAGTCGCTTAAAGTCGATCAAAACCTGTTTAATACATGAACTACGCAAAAGACAGTGTCTTACCTTTCCCGCTTTATCGAAAGTCAGCCGACTGAGGGTTTTAGAATTGACGAAATCGTTTGATTTCGGAAGACCAGAGATCACCTTAACCACTTTAAGGTCATCCAATTGAACAACCTGGACTGTTCCATCGCAACTGGATGATGCCTACAACAGGAGGCATGACACCAGATCATCGTAAGAAGTCTGGCCAAGATCAACGACACAAATAGAGAAACAAAAATCAACTATCAAAACAAATAAATACCACAAATACCAAAACATATAATTTAGAAATATAAAGCAAAGCAAAGTGATTGCATGCAAGAATATTCGACTACATAATCATGAAAAGTTTTTAAAATAAAATATCAGAAACCGACAAGTAGAGCTGCTATTAATAGGTATTTTATTCATAATTCAGAGAAATTTATAGTTACACAGGGATTTTAAGCACTGTTGAAAAAAAGACGCTTACATTCAAAACGGGTTTTAACTTTTTTTAGATAACTTTCATTCGGTGAGGCAGACAAAACCTTAAGCTGACCAAATCCAAACTAAATAACACAATTGCAGGAAGCAAACTTTTGTTACTTACTTAACCCTTTACCCGTTCATTTTTTCCCGCAAAGCCCGTTTTCAGCGGATATTCTTGGCGCAAACGGGTAAAGGTTTAAAGTTGAACCTCTCAGAATGGCTGCTAAGAAATGTTTTAGTAGATGCAAGTAAAGAACAACAGGATTCATAAGTAATCGCTCGATTTTCATGCCGTTTGATGTATAGGATACAGGATATGGCCATTTATTGACCAGCCAAATTTCCGATGAATCAAGTTACTAAGGACTTTCATGACGCAAATGTCCCAAAACTTTGAAGCCGATTTTCTCAATTGTAAGAATTTAGCAATTTGCAGATTCAAAAGCATATAACTTCAGTTAGAAAAAAGATATTTTTATTCTGTAAAAAGTATTTTGAAGCAGATTAACTGTTGAATATGGCTGAATAAAAAAGTCAAAATCGTCATACGACGGGTTTCGAGGACTTCCGTCACATATCTGGTGCCTCCATTTCTCTGTCTGTCACTGTCTGCCTCCCTCTACATCTCTGTCCCTCTATGTCTCTGTCTGTCTGTCTGTCCATCTGTCTCTCTCTCTCTCGCTGTCTCTCTGTCTGTGTCTTGCTGCCTCTCTTACCTGTAATCTGCAGATCTCTTTATCACTCAAACAAAGACTGTAAAGGGACAAAACCATGCTTCTGCCATTGATAATGACCTACCCATCTTCACCCATACATATCTGTCCTCTGCCTGAAGATTTGTTAGGTCCCTGGAACTCTCACGCTGAAGGCGCCCCTGAATAGTCAATACTGTTAGACATACATTACGTACAAGAATGCAATTCATACAATACAGCATAAAAAGAAATCAACTCACGAGAAATAGTTCCTTTGGGTGTAAGGCCACGCTGAGAACAGGCGCGCTGTGACCGGTCACGGTCCGGTGACTGTTCGTCTCCAAGTCAACGACTTTAATCGTAAAATCACTGCAATACAAAAATGTTGATATGATCATGAGCAAATCAACTGCCAAAGACTTACTATTGCTACAGTGAAATTTCTGGGGACTGCCAATAACAACTTGATATAAATTCCTGTTTGTGGGTGCCCAGGTTTAGCGGGATCACTCCCTTTCTGGGTTACCCTTTCTTATGGATATTTCATCAGATAGATGATAATATTAGCTCCTCATTTCACCGCACACTGCTATTTTATTTATTTATTTTTTTCATTTTGCTGTTTTGATTTGTTGATCTCTCTGAATAAACAAGTTTGATTGACTGATTGATTTAAAAGAAGAACAACAATAAAACAGACATCATGGGACGAGGCCAAAGAGAAGATATGTTGTCCAATATGGAGATGCGCATGGAAGGACACAGTAAGTAATAACAAACTGTAAAAATAAAAACAACTTGCATAACCTTGGGCAAATATTTTTACCTTGCACCCGAGATCAACATCGTTCCGGTTGAATTAACGCAGATGTGAGTGGCGTGAGCAGTGAAGCGTGCGATCAGTCCGTCTGCTTCGCCGTCTTTCAGCCGATACGACTGAACCGCATTGTCATCGGCCGCAACAAAGAAACGATTTCCCTGAAAACATTGAACATCCGAATCAGCACCCAACCATAATTATATCATTTTATATGCAAAAAAATAATATCTAAACCATCATCAACTGGCTGGTTGACAAAACATTCCTTCCAGGAAATTATGATATTCTCCCTTTCTCATTCATTCATTCATTCTCTGCGAGGATTTATATAGCGCCCCTTCAAGGTGACTACTCAGAGGTGCTCACAACATCGGTACAACTAAAAAGCTAAGTTTTGAGATGCACATAGAAAGAGTCAGAGTGGACCCCGGGGGGCAACCAACGAAAAGGCACGATTCTGCTTGGTGGCTGTGCGAGAAAAAGAGACGATGAGCACATCATGCTCAGTAGAGCGCAGAGTGATGAGAAAGTACATTCAAGGTAGGGCAAGGTAGGGTAGGTGGCGAAAGTTCCATCCCACAACTTTCAATTGTAAATTGCCTTTCTCTGTCCTTTTTTTTACCTGTCATTCTTTTCATCCTGGCCATGTACAAAAAAAATAATAAAACGTATAATAGAACTTTTGCCAGATCCACGAAATCTATATCTTTGGTTAAAACTGAATTATTTGTGACATAGAACGTTTTAGATATCTACGAATAACCAAACTAGTCCACATCAGACTTAATTGGGATGTTTGGCAGAAAAATTGCTATCGAGAATTCGATTAATTTTTCATTTGGGTAGACCCTCAGTACGATCATCCTCCTAAAACACTTCTCGAATAATCAGTATTTTCTTGATGACCCCAGCTGACCTGTTGTGCAATGGCATAGACAATATCTCCGACTCGGTGCGACACAGGATCCTCATCCTCGAAGCCTTTGTAGATACGCACATCTCCATCTGACCCTCCAGTTAGTAGCTGTCTGTAACAAGAAAACACAAACTAATAATAATAACAATAACGACAATTTATATGGCCATAACATAGCCATAATGCGCCTTACAAAACAGCCAACACTGCGCATGCATTGTTCCAATTAATTCGCGCTGCACATATTTGAGTTACACGACCCAATTGTAACAGCCTGCAATCAGCATTGAACCCAGCTGTGAAGCCTAATGATAATTGTAGACTTTTTACCAGTCAACACTCAACAGTGTCAATTTACAATGCGTTACAATTACATAGCTTGTAGTGTGTAATGTTATTCAGCCCGGCGTTAAACAGTTTCTCGCTTAGCTGGAAATTCGGTTCAGACACTTACTCTCCACTCTCGTCAAAACAGAGGTCGACATGTCCTTCAGAATGTGCATATCGCATCAGCTCTTTTGCAACCATTGTAGTATTTATTTAAATAAATATTTCCTAAATCGTACAAATTTTACTCAGATTTTTTAGTCCCGCCATAAAATCAACAACATCCACCATAGATAACATATCACCGTAGAGCTCCACTAATCCTTCGTGAATCGTGATGTCAACGAAAATAACTGAAGCCTGCAAACATAATTTTTTCACCGTTGAATAACTATAAGATTATGAACTATTTCATTCCGCCTTCACTTATTCTTTGATGGGGCCAGTCTCAAACATGTATAAAAAGGAGGTGACGCTGGTCATCGTTTTCATTAAGCAGCGAAAGTACCTATAGCCATGCATGCGGTCGGTATAGAAAAGCATGCGTTTAAATTCAATATTATTACGTACGACTGCTTGGTTTGGCTTTGCTAATTCTGGTCAGCGCGCGCGTATTAATGCAATATTACGGAAAATGGTGCGGCTCAACTTTCTTCCTGCCGACCAGAAGTCGTTCGATGACCTCTGTGGTCACGCTGATTCCTCCCTCTTCTCTTTTGTACTCTACAACCCAAGCCACGTCCTTGCTCCTCTATTACCTCCCATTAAAAATGCTACCTACTCACTCCGTCCTCGTTCTCATAACCGTGAGATTCCTCATGCAGACGCACTTACCAGATGTGGCTTTATAACACGGATGCTATTCAAGTGACAATATATTTTTTTCCTGTCTAGCCTAAGTTCTCTCCTGTATAGTTCACAACATGTTTATTATGTAGTTGTATAATGTGTTTATTGAATTGCATATTTCTATTTGTCTTGATTGTATACTTGCATTAATTATTCTGTTCTTGTACATTGTTCCCGCAGTGCGTTTGCAGGCGGTTCAATAAAGTATATACTTACTTACTTACTTACCAAAGGTACAGACCGAGTCACTAAACAATCATGCTGACTATTGACCCGGTAGTATCACAGTATAAATAACAATTATAAATAATTATTTATACTGTGATAGTATGTAAGGAAATACTTAAAATTTTTGCGAATTTTAGCTGAATGGCGATAGGCCCTAGGATCAAACCCACCAATCAGACCGATTATGAATTAGTTAAACTAAAATATCTTCCCGTCTTGATTCTAAAATGTGGCGTTCAGGTTACGACTGAATGTATTCTGCTATGCATGCTTTTACAGGTTTTAACTTTTCATCACCGCGCATGAATAAAAAAAAAAGGCGCTACACAAATAGCATGCACAAGTCTGACGACTTCCGATGTAAATTGCGAACATGGTGCTGTTGGAAAATGATGCGGTCTGTGAAATAAAATCACTTTTTTGACTATATACTGTGTTTTTAGATGAGCTATCGTTGACCAATCAATGGTTCATTTGTACACACTTTAATTAATGATGTTTTGAGACAAAGACTTTATATCGCAGTGTATTCTGGCCGTTGCTATATGCCATACGTCTTATATTAGTCCTTTTTCCCCGTACTACATCATCGGGCAATGCACTTCCTCCAATACGTCACCTTTTCTTTAACTGCACGAATTTCAATTAATATCAATATTTATTTATTTTTCCATTTATATAGCGCCCCCTTCAAGCTCTCTACTCAGATAATACTCTCTCAGCCTGTCTTTTTTGCATTCTTTTGCAGCAGTTAAGCTATTTCTCGCCCTCGTCATGTGAGATTCTTGAACGGCATTGTTATTTAATCGTGATTTCCAAAACGCTAAGGCGCCACTCGGCATCCAAGTGCAGGGCACCAGCTTATCCACGAGCGCTGTTGTATATTGTAGTCAGACACATACATGCATACATGTGCCTGGTGTTGTGGTAGTCTCTTCACAATAGCACAATGTTTACAGATTTATTTCTTTTTGTTTTTTAGTTTCTCAGTGAGTTGACGAGGTTCTTTCAGAAGTCAAAAACTGGAAAGCCAATCCAGTTGACGATGAAGAAGTGTAAGTCCTTGTCCCTGTATGTGCATTTCTCAATTTAAGGAGTGTCAGGATTTAGAACAAGAGACCAAGGAGCAGGACAAGCCTTTAAAGTAGCATAATGATTAAAAAAGAAATACGAATAACTGTTATGCACAGAGTGGGAAAACTGTTAACTAGTTGTCTGTGATGACTTTTTTGCGTTAAAGTTATAAAATGAACGAATTTAGCAAAGCAGTAAGAATTATGCACTTTGATATGCTTTGTTATTTTAATTAAAACTGTATATTTCGGCGCACTAAGTGAAGTTTCAGTTCTCTGTTTAGTTATAGTTATTTAAAAAAAATAATATTTCCTAAATCAAAAAGAGTCTCAGTTATAATTAATTATTATCTCTTTTGTTTTGCTGTAGTCAAGCTAGGGGTCAGAGGTCATTGGTTAAATCCTCATCATGAGAGAAAATCGTATAAAAATATCTTTTCTAGTTGTATCCCTTATGAAGATGGCAGTATACTGAACTTCATAATATTCAAAATCTTCCACCAAATAATCAGCCAGTTCCTTTTAAGAAGCTTTTTGATGTTTCGACTGTTTTTGCAGACGATGGGAGGTTGAAGCCAAAGCCACGTGAAGGCCGACCTCAGCCTCCGGAACCACTCGAACACAAATGTCTGATAAGAGTTGTCCTTGGAAACAAGAAGATCAGCACTGTGGTAGGTTTGACCACATTCAACATAAAGTAATTTGGCACCACCCGGCTGTCAAATCATTAACTCTTTGTCTTAACAGGACATGTATGTTACGACTTGAAGTATTAAAGAGGTGCATGAGAATTGATACAAACTAACGAATAAATTAAGAGAAATTGACCGCTTTTGTTTAACTGCCTAAACCAGTTTGCTCTATTAATTTCTCAGATGTTATTTGGTGTTGTTTTCAGGTCAGTCAGAAAGATATTAACAAATTCCAATTGGTGAGTTTTCGTTGTTGCTTCCCGTTCGGCGGTTGATCATAAATAAAACGCAACGGATGCATCGTAAATTAAAATACTTATTGGTATTATCTATCGATCAGTGGAATTTATATAGCGCCACTTCAAGTTAACTATACAGAGGTGCTCCCAACTCATGCCCAGCCAAGGTGGAAAGTCTTATAAAATGCAGTTTGGAGACTGCTGTTGTGGTAGACTGCGGGGCTTGTACATGGGTTTTCAGATCCCACACATGTTGACCATCTTAAGGGAGGCCAGAATTCATGCTGTGTGTTTTAAGGCAATCACTCTAACCGATCAGAGCTCTGCCATTTCTCGGCAATAACACTAATAAGCAGGGACACGGTGGTGTAGTGGTGGTGTTGTTGCCTTGAAGCCTCGAGGTTCGAATCCAACTCAAGTCGCCGCGTAGGGACCTTGGGCAAGTCCTTCACTCGCAATTGCTCAGCGCTTCGGCGTGAAACTCCGATGCAGTGTCCGCTCTGCAGTCGGGAGTGCCTCTGAGTAGCGTGCGTGAAGGGGCGCTATAACAAGTGCACATACAAATAAGAAGTTTCTCTGTTGCTATTCAAGGAAAAGCCGCAACTTTAAACACAGAATCGTCATCCCATCCGTGCATGATTTGTGACACGGCTTTTTAAAGGAATTTTTAGAACAACTGCACTGTAACCCTTTCTCTCTCTCTTTCAATCCTCCATGGTAAATTGTTCCAAATTGGATGGGCTTTATAATTTACTATATTTAACTCCATAGAAATGTTTTTATAGCTGCACAAATTTATTTTGAGCTGCACTGTTTCTGTTGCCCACTAAATATGCCGTGATTTACATGCGAGAAATGTATCTCTGGTGACAGGCGTACGCCAACGTTCTGAAAGCGAACATGGACGGACTGAAGAAAAAGGAGAAGAACAAAGCGAAGAGTAAGACCAAGGCGCAGGTCATCTAGGTCGGAGGTCATCGAGGTCGGAGGTCATCGGGGGTCGCATATGTCGGACAAATCAATTCATAAATAATGCTAGCCAAAGGAAGACTTCGTCTGACTAATATTTCTGTTTGTCCAAAGTAGTAGACCTGTCTTAACGTTTGTTTTCTCAGTTTGTGTTGTAAGACGTTGAATTAAAGATCATTTGTACAGACCTTCTGAGTTTCTGCTTGTTTGTGTATAGCAGGTAAAAAATGGTCTCTTTGTTTCACCCAGTGGCGGTGCTAGGGGGCTGACCCCTCCCCCTATAAAAGGCAACCAGGGGGCTAACCCTCCCCTAAAAATAAGCCTCCCCTAAAAAAGGCCATCTGGTTTTTTGTGACACGGAAAACTGAAAATATCCACAAATTTCAACCAAATGACTAAAAAAGTCATCGAAAATTTTGGCGGATGAAAATGTGTAAAATTTTCATGAGATTTCGACCGGACGACTAAAAAAATTTAAACGTTCGTCAGACGTTTTGGCGGATGATAAAAAATGTGGAAAATTTCTATGAGATGTCGGCCAGATGACAAAAGGTCGTCAGAAATTTTGGCGGATAAATTGTAAAATTAATTCAACCCCCCCAAAAATGAAATCCTGGCACCGCCACTGTTGTCACCTCAGTCTGTAACACGCTGTAGAAACGAATGTGGCATTAGTTAGGTTGCGTGTTGTTTGTTTGCATTAGCTCATTTAGTTCGGGCCTTTTCAGCAAATTGTTTAGACCATCGGCAAAGATTTCCACCATGTTATCTTCACTGCTTGACCCATACCACAGAATTCTCAAAGAAGAACATGATTGCTGTTGATGTTTTTTTTTCAGCATGGGCAGAATTTTTTAACAGAAATGCAGAGCAATAAATTTGTTTATTGCTAAATATAAGCATTGCTAAATATATGCTTTGAAATAGTTGAGATGACACATGCAACTTAAACTGGAAATTAAGAAAAATGCGAATTGCTTATGCAGGTTTCTAACTGTAATTTCTCATTTTCACTTTGTGTACCAGTACCATTGAAAAATTTGAAATCCTTGGTGTGTCAGTGCATATAAATTTATTTAAAAAGACCAAAAGTAGTAGGCCCTTGAAAAGAAAGGTGTCAATTTTCCAGGAGATGGGGCAACTTGAAAACTGCCCCAGGCCCCTTGTGATTGAATGCCCATGAGAAGAGTCAAAACTGACGAAAGACTCCTACAGATTAGATTTGATAATAATTTTCATATAGTAACAATCTGGTTGACAGACCGCAACTGGTTACAGTGTACAATCATGCAGTTGAAACCGTTTACAGGAACGCAAATTACAGAATACATAAATCTTAACTAACTACTAACAGAGCAGACAGTCTGCAATTAACGGTGCTAATGGCCTGCAAAGCATGTCTGCCCTGAACGGGTAGGCTACGAACTCGTTACCTCTTGCGCTCTGCGCCAGCGTGTTATCCATTACTCTACCGGGTATAGCACCTCTCACGCTGGTTTTGTGACAATATAGTACGGTGCAATTTTGTTCTGATAGTACTCTACTTGCGAACCTTGAGGGTTTGCCCAAGATGCTTAATTGTCTGGAGAAGAGCTAGAATCTGTTCATCCGCGGTACAGGATTTTCACAATAATCTCTGCTGCAGGTTTGTTTGGTTTGGTTTGTTAATATTTTCATAGGGTGACTAGGGTCGCACTCATAGTATCTGTCTTATGATATAATATTAGAAGTAGGACTAAATTATTATAGAAAATGCACAACCTGACAATAAAAGCTTAATCAGGTTCGAGGATTGTGGAAACCCAAGGCATGGAATATAAATCGTGATGGTGACGATTGCAGTAGGCCCAGTGGTCTGGAACGGCCTTCATTTAGAATTACGCCAACACCTTGGGTTAATTTCTACCAGTGGTCTGTGTTTCCTTTCAAAACTGTTCTTTTGGAACGTGCTGGATACCACGATACTATATTTCAATATGTAATAGCGAATAGGAAAGTTTCTCTTTGTCTGGGTCATAAAAGAGCGTTTCTATCAATAATTGGTGAAATATGAAGCGCATTTGGTCGTCAGATACTATGAGGGGAGGACCTCCGAGATAGTCGTGAATAACTGCGCTATAAAAAAATTTATAATGAAAGAGAAATGTCAACCGAGAAGTGTGCCCTCTATAACGATATCTTGTCCTGGTAAGCAGTAGCCAATGACGTTTCGAGGAATGGCGGCGGATTCAGAAGTTGAAAATGGATCGTAATCGTCCTGACTCTAAGGAAATCTCGAAATCAAGCGGTATAGGCTAAATCATTGCTTTCATTTTTTATTTTATATTAGCGAATATGAAATGTCCTTTTGTCGGGATCAAAAAAGAGAGTTTGTATCGATAATTGGTGAAATATGCGGCGCATTTGGTCGTCACGTATAATAATATGCGTCTGTTTACGTTCATGAAATTGGAGTACATCACTTTGAAATTTTATATTCATGCCTGGTTTAATCCAACCTCAAATTTCATACAACCTAGTTCATAGCGAAGCCCTTTATCGTCACAACCACTGACACATCGTTACGTCCAGCTCCTACACCATAATATTATAGCTAACTTACCGTTCTAGGGAAGATGTGGCGCATTTGTAGTTTTCCAGTCAGAGGGGATCGATAGGGGGTGGGGGCAAATCCGGCCATGGCCCTCTTTCAGAAATGTCCATAGAACGTGCCCCCCCATCAGATTTGAACAAGTTTTCAACAGTAGGTTTCAATGACATATTTTCCGGACAATGCGGCTAAATGATGACTAAAAAAAGGTCATCAGTTTTTTGGCAGGGAAAATGGTATAAATTTCAAAGCAAGTCGGACCAAATGACTACAAAAAAGGTCGTCAGTTTTTTCGGGCGAAAGATCATTAAATCAAATTTTGGCCCCCCTTTGAAAATTTCTGTATCCGCCCCTGTTTCCACTTATATTCATTCAGAAGCGCTTTAGGAACTATTATGTTGGCTTACAGCAGCCGTACGTACATATGATGCATGGCATAACAGATTAAGATTTTATATTGTTCGACATTTGTCCACAGCGGGAAAGACTGGTGAATCAAGTCGCGCAGAAGTGCCAGGACCGAGCGGTCGTGAGGCGAAAAGACGATGCGGTGATGTGCAGTCAACCGGATTTGATGTACGTTAAATGTAGAACTTGATGTTCGTTCTATGGTTCAAACTTTGAAAAACAAGCATATTTATAATGTCAGTTAAATAATTTTGTGTGCAGTGCTTTTAAGTCGTGCTGTGGTATTTTGTCTTGAAACATATAGGTAATTACAATTATACATACGTATTCGCCGCCTCAGTGGACTCTTCTTATCTGTTTGCTACTTAAGGCTTATCGCGCAGTTAGCCGTTCTGAGGCGTCCTTGTAGTGGTATGGCCGCGTTACGGCGCCATGTTAATTGTCGTTATTATACGAACCTAATACGTATGTGCAAAAATTGTGCATTCGAATATACAGCACAATACAACTGTTTGTTGATGTTGCCCCCTTTCCAAAGTTCAGAAGTGTGCACGACCAAACTTGTAATCTTGAGAGCAATTGCAACAATAATCCTCGTCAGCCCCTCGAATTTGGGACGATCTTTCCCTGACATCAGAAACTACTTCGATGACTACTTTCTGGAAACATCTAAACCAGTGATTCCCAACCTTTTTTGACTTGAGGGCCACTTTTTCTAAGTTGGAGGCCACGAGGGCCACTTTTTCTTAGTTGAAGGACATTAGGGGGCCAAAAGGTTAAAACTGTATTAAATAAAAGCATATAAAATTGGTATAATTAATTCAACATATAATGCTTAATGTTATTTATCGACGTTAAAATAAAATAATTTGTAATAGAAAATAATAATGTACGTGTTCTATCCTGTCCAAATTGTTAATTTTTTCTTATATTTTTGATAATTCTTTGAGAGATGAGGTCCATTTTCTGAGGCCTGGTGGGCCATTTCCTGAGGCCTGGCGGGCCACTTTTGGCCCGCGGGCCACGGGTTGGGAACCACTGATCTAAACACTGTGCTTTTTACACAGGCTTATCTTGACTGACTTTTCCTCTGCTCTAATTGCTTCTGAATTGTTGCTACGATTTTAAATCATTTTCTTACGAACTTGTGGTACTCAATTCTCTACATATTATTGTTACTATTATTATTATTATTATTATCCTAATTATTATTATTATTATCATTTAAGTATTATTATTATTATCGTTTTTATTTTTTATCATTATTTTTATAATCATTTTGAATATTATCATTTTGAATGTTATCATTTTGAATATTATCATTATTATAATTATTGTTATTTTATCATTACTTTTTATTATAAACATTTTTAACATGAGCAAAATCTCATAGAAATCCAAATTGTTATTATTTTTATTTAGACATCACAGGAGGAAGAGGAAGAGGCTGGTGGTGGAAGTTCCAGTTCACTGCAGTCTCAGCTGATGTTATCGCAGCCTCTCACCGACACTCAGGCGTCGTCTGTCTTGGACGCCGCTTCGGTGGAAGTGTTGTCGAGTCCCCTATTGGACGACCCGTCTCCCCTACCTGGCTCCAACGCGCTGGACGCTTTGGACGGATGGAGCCTCGGCTCCAACATGTTCTTCTCCGACACCGGAAGCGGAGGCGGCTTCCTGGAAAGCCAGGCGTCTTCGGCGGCGGCAGAGGAATGCGGAGTGGCGCCACCGCCGTTGCCAAGGCGATTGGGTAAAGAGTTGTCGTCGTCTGGAAAGGGTAAAGGGTCGGGAAAGGCCGCCACCTCGGGCAAGGCAAGACTGTCACCACCGGTTTTGTTTCCGCCTGTTTCCATTTCGGCGAAGAAATACAAGCGGCGCAAGAGCGACGAGCTTTTTGCGGTTTTGGATGCCGTGAGAGGGGCGTCGACGAGCCGATCGTCATCTCTGAGGATGTCGGATGACAGGTTTCCTGGCGGAAATGATGAGGATGATGAGGAGGAAATGGTTTTAGAATCGGTGTCAAGTAACGAGCCGAGCAGTAACCTAAAAAGCATGGAGAAGGCGATTGAAAAAGATTTGCCCTGTGTCGTGAATGCTTTTGCGTTGTCTCCGAACATCAGAACCGATGCGGGTGAATCGAGCCCGGACTCCAGTGTAGCGGATTTGTTTACCGACAGCGATAACATGGTTTTGAAATCCGATTCACAGTCGTCGCTGACGGCCGAATTCGATCCAGATTCTCCCGAACGAGAGATAATAACAGCGAAAAGTAAGCGAAGGGAGCAGTGGTTGAGACGAAAGAAGAAAGGGGCGGAGGCTCTTGTGTTCGAGGAGAAGCAACACGAGAATAAGAGAGACAGGTCACCTGATTCCGATTCGGAGAAGCAAGGTAATGAGAAGAGCATGGGGAAGAATCCGGAGAAGAATCAAGACAGTAGTAAGACTGCCAATGACAATTCAAAGCAGACAGAAAAGAGTAGTGATCAGAAACAGGGAAAGTCTTGTCAGAGTAACAACAGCAAGTCTGCTGGTACAACAACCCAGAATGATAATAAATCAAAGCAGAATAGCAATGAGAAGCAGGAAAAACACTGTGAGAAAAACAATAGCAAGACTGCTGGTAAATCAGCCAAAAAAGTTGGCAAATCCAAGCAGCGCAACAATAAGAAACAGAAAAAATCCGGTGCGAAAGACAACAAAAAAACTGGTTCTAAAGCATCCCAGAAATTTACGCCAAGCCCTCATATCAGCCAGACTTCATCGACAAAGGACGAAAACCCCATTGTTAAAACTCGCAACGATGTTATCGAGTTGAAGTCAAGCAGCCAGTCATCTGGTAGCGAATTTTCCATGAATGTGAAGCACACGAAATCGAACGAACAATCACATGTCGCTAACACAACTAAGAGCATTGAAAATTTCTCGACCAGCGGCCGTTTATCGCTGAAACGAGGAGCAGGAACGTTGACCAGTGGAAAGAAAATCGACGATGGTAATGGAAAGTCCATCGTGGACTCGCTACCGTCTGCCGTGGTGGAGGACACGATGGATGGGGATGATACCGGAAGCAGTGTGGAGGGTGGTAAGAAGGATGGTAGAGGTGGAAAAGCCAAGGGTTGTTCCACACGTAAGAATTCGCCGCCTGTGGAGGAAGATAAGGGTGAAATAAAACGCAGGAGAGGACGAAGAATTGAGGAAACGATACTGCCGGCGCTTCCAGACAAACCCACGTTAGGGACAAGCGCAGGAAGGAGAATGGTGGAGAAGACTCCACCAACGAATGATGGTAGAGCGAAAGGAGCAGATGGCAGTACAGCTTCGGATGATGGTAGATCGCTGGATGATGGTAAAGCACCAGTTGATCGCAAGACAGGTAGTACAACAGTGGATGATGGTAAAACACCAGTTGATCATAAAACACCAGTTGATCATAAAACACAAGATGACGGTAAAACACAAGATGACGGTAAAACACAAGATGATCGTAAAACACAAGATGACTGTAAAACACAAAATGACAGTAAAACGCGAGATGATGGTAAAACTGCGGATGCCGCTAAAACCAAAGATGACGGTAGATCGAGGTCGCCGAGTCTGTTCGAGTACGAGTCAGACTCGATGCTCGCGCCATCCGCGTTGGTCATCCACGCCAGAAAACCAAAGAGATCGGCGGACAAGAAGATCCTCGGTCGATCGGAACACGGAGAAACAGTGGAAAAGACGATCCCAGGAGGATCACGGCTCCAGGACTCGAACCTCTCCCAGATCAAGGCGCTCCGAAAGACTACCACTCACCACCAATCCGCGTCGTCCAAGTCCGTGCTGACGGACAGCGGAATTGCGGCCACGACCCCCGCTTCGTTTACACTGGCTTCCAGGCCGGGGCTTGCGAAGCACCTGACGACCTCGACGCCCCTCGAACAGTACCGATCGATGGTGGGTCTTGGCAACCCGAAGCAGAAGAAGGGCGTCACAAAGGGGAAGAGGTCGAGAGAGGATTCGGGCAACGACTCGGATTTCGTCTTGGAGTCGAACATATCGATGCCATCTCCCGTCTGGCCTGTGTCGCGCGTCAGGGCGCAGGGCAGGGGACAGATCGGAGGGCAGTGCGAGTCAACCGTGACCGACCCGAAGAAATGCCGAGCGGGGAAAATCGTCGGGAAGGGCACCGTCCCCGAAACGCAACCGGAGGATGTGGTGATGGGGAGGAATGCGGCGAAGAGAAGGAAGCTGGCTGATTTGAATCAATTGCTGCCAAGTAATGAAGTGAATTCGAAGAAGATGAAGAAGAAGGATGCAGTTGAAACGCCTCCTGCGACAGGTAATTCTTGGTTTTGCATGGTGGTGGAATTTGCAGTTTAATGTCACTGTGTGGTAACAAAGACCATTAGTGACGCCCTCCTCTATCCAGGCTTGGGACTGGCACTGGCAGAGTGCAACCAGTGGCGGAGTTGAAGTAGGCGTTGAATTATGTACCAAAACAGTGCGTTATGGTGACCAAACGGGTTTAGATTATCATATGTTTATGTTTGTCCAGTTGTGTTATGCACGTTTGTTTGAGATGGGCATGATTAGTTAAATTGCTTATCAATTAGATTTAAAATTAGCTTCTTAAATTGATTAATTAGCAATTACAATTTAGGCTTTTGAATTTGTTAATCGTTTAGAATTAGCTTCTTAAATTGATTATATTTATCAATTAGAATCTTGTAGCCAATCAAATAGAATATAATTAGCTATTTGACTAGTTACCCATGTCTAATATACACATCTATATGCATCGATGTATACTATTGTATAGACATATACGATTACTGATTTTTTGTGTGTGAAGCTACCAAGATTATTGGTACGACCGACGTCAAAGTGTTGGGTCCACAAAGGAAGAAACCAGACGGCAGGGTAAGGCATTCTGTTCACCTCATTTACCTCTCACATAGATTTCTACCAGTAGTGTGTGCTGCAGAAGTATGGGTGGCATTGGGTGCAGGTACGTGCCAGTTGAGAACCTCAGATAAAATTAGGAGTTCACAGGACGCAGAAAAGAGCAGTTCCTGAAGCTAGTATCTTTGTGATCTCATGCTTTGTCCCCTCTCTGCCAGTTCGCTGTATCCTCTTAGATCCTCTGATCGACTTGACCTCTTTGTTTCCTCGTGCCAGGACTGCCATAGCTCAATCCATATGATTTGCCTGTACCTCTTTATGGAATGGACTCCCTCCATCAGTTCACTCCACCTTACTCTCTGGTAGTCTTTCCTCATCGGGCAGCTCTATTGTTCAAGGGTTCATGTGTAGTACTTCATTTATTGTTCGAGGGATTACCATTGTGCTAGATAATATGTGTAGTACTTCGTTTATTGTTCCAGGGTTTAACATTATGCTAGATAATGTACTTCATTGTTGAGCTAATTGTGCTAATTAATATACATACTTTATTGTTCTGCGGATTACCAATGTGCTAGATAATATACTTACTTCCTTTATTGTTTGAGGGATTACCATTGTTCTGATTAATATACTTACTTCCTTTATTGTTCGAGAACCATTACCATTGTGCTAATCAATATACTTAGCCTACTTCCTTTATTGTTTGGGGAATTACCATTGTGCTAATTAATATACTTATTTACTTATTTTATTGTTTGTACCGATGATTCAGGCTAATGTTGACTTTGACTCTTGAGTGATCACCGTTATGCTAATTAATATTTGCATGCTTAAGAAACTCTGGTCTGTATAATTAGCTGCTTCACTTGTGAACAGGATCCTGTCTCGAACGCGGCCAAAGCTCGCCAGATGAACGTCGAGGAGCGGCTCCTGCAAGAGCTTGACGACATTGACCAGAACTACTCTCTCATCATAGACGATGATTGACAGGCGTGTTTGATTGACAGCTGCGTCAGTGATTGACAGGTCTCGTCTCGGGAAATACTCTCTTAGATGGCCGAGATGTTTGATGTTTGTCCGGTGTTTGATATGAACTTATGTTCCGTTTGTTCTTTTCGACAGTTTTTGACATCCGTTGATGTGTGTTTTTTGTTTGTGTATGTACACGTGTGAATATTGCAATGTTTGACCGTTGGATGGTTGGTTGGTTTTTCAGGTTGATGATTATAAACTTTTTGTGTGTTATTTATGCGTGTAGTGTTTGCATTGGTATTGGATAATAAAAAGAAGCTGAGATGCTAAATTGCTAATGATGTGGGGACTTGTGGTGGTGTTTGAAACTTAAAATTGGTTGGTGTATAATTTAACATTCGTTGACATGCATGGGCGGAGTTTATCAGGGGCGGGGGCCAACCCCCCAAGAAGACCCAGATTCAATTTTTTTACCGTGTAAATGTTATTTTTTTCTCGGGCTTAGCCCCCTCCAATTGAAAGCGCAGACTCAGAAATTTGTTCGGGGCAAATGGTTCTGTTCATGAATGTGAAACTTCGAATGACTAGAATGACTAAAAAAAGGTCGTCGATTTTTTGGGCCGAGAAAATATTTGTCGGTGCCGCTCGTTCTGGTTCTGGACCGAGTCTCAGCCCCAACAAATTTAGCCCCTTCAAGAACGGAAACCAAACTTCGCCCATGTTGACATGAAATTTGGAATTGTTTTGGTTTGAAATCTGAAATTGGTTTTGCTTAAATTTGAAATTGCTTGACTAATATATTGTTCGCTTTACTCATTTAAGATTTAGTCTTCGAAAATGTTGCTGACCCTTCACATCCTTGGGGGTCATTGCATAATTACGTAACGCCAAAAATGGCCGTTTTCGACCCACCCACCCACCCTGTAACGCTTCGTAACGTTTCTCTTGACCCACCCTCCCCAGCAGTGCTTAAAGTGTGGGAAAATAAGTGCCTGGACGCCAATTATCTTTCCAAAAGAAGTGCCTGGACGCCCCTTACCTTTCCAGTCATTGCTGGCCAATAAGTAGCTGGACGACGTTCAGATTTTAAAATAAGTGCATGGACGCCGTCCATGACCGTCCAGCCACACTTTAAGCCCTGCTCCCCAGCGTTACGTAACGGTTGCTACGAAAAAATCAATTGAGAGTTAGGTCTATTATTGACTTAGCCTATGTGAGCGCGTAATTATAATTCATATTTTCAGTGAATTTAATATTGCCCAGCAGATGAATTATAGGCTAATTTGACAGTATAGGCTTAAAATATACACAATGTTTTATTTATATAAACGAGTCATGCGTGAACTGCAATTTTCTTAAATTGTAGGTCTACCTCAAGAATCAAATTGTTTAAACTGCTGCAAAGTTTCACGGGCTAAATGGATCAAAATTACGATGAACTATTTATTTCCTTAGTCTGCAGAGGCACTTCGATAATTATTAATAGAAATATTGCCGATTTTTGGTGAGCATTAATTTCGAATTAAATGGGATTGTGTCCACTAAGTCAAGCATGCTTCAAAGTGGGTTTTTGATGTCAGGAATTCAAGAAGAATTAGGCCTACCACGTTGTTCCGTTGGAAAAACTATCACAGCTGTTTCCGGTTTGCACAATGGGAGAACAGAATTGACCTGGCATATGTAACTGGTGTAAATAAAAATTATTCTGCCGGACCTTATTTAGATAAATAGACCAGGCCTACTTCCGTTAAATTTTAATCAATGTCACGAAGTTTAAACTTCGATCACATCATGTCTGAAGTGTCATTCGATGGTAATTTAATGTTCATTAATAATTTTTTTCAAGGCGTTACGTAACGTTCAGCTAACCCCACCCACCCACGTAACGTTTCGTAACGTTTTCAATGACCCCACCCACCCACCCTCGAGCGTTACGTAATTATGCAATGACCCCTTGTCTGCCTTATTGGGAGCAGTCCATTTGAAGAAGCCATCAATCCTTGATTATTATAACCCTTGAATATAGTAGTGCTATAGAAACCAAAGATTGTACTGTGATCACATCTTTCACTCTAGTACGATGCTCTAATCATAATGCAAAATTGTTTATTAACATGCCTTTGATTTAGGCATGAAAGATATAGCCTACTTCTGAGAACTAACAGTAAAATCTGTCTTTCAGAACATTTGATATATTTATAAAAGTACCCGCGTACATGTGAATAATAAATAAAAGTAAATAAAACATAAATAGTAAAAAATGTACGCTACGAAACATTGTCTTGTGCCTGCACGATTTGCTATAATTCCTGATTGGACTTTTTTGTTCGGTCTTGCAGTCTCTTTTAAAATAATAAAAGTTCGATAATGTGAATAAGTAAGCACTAATTGCCTAATGAAACGGAGCACCTTTGAAAGCAGTCTTTAAACACAACAGAATAATTATGTGGTTTTCACGAAGTGACCAAGTCTGATTCTAGAGACTATCTGCTTATAGTGGATTTGTGGGGCTTTTTCTTAGATTGTCCGACATCTTAACACTTTAAAAAACGAGAGCGTACGTTATAACAGGAATACAATTTGCTGATTTTCCCTGTGTGGCTTTGTAAAAAGATTCAGAAAATGTTTCACTTTCTTCGAAATAGGATTTTCGAAACAAGATTTGTTCAGCTTGTACGTTGAGTTCCGTAAAATAAGATTCTTGAATGGCAGGCCAGCAGTCTATAGGTTAGCCCTATTTGGCAAGGCTTTTCCCGAAAGATGACGCTTGCGTTGAAATGAATTTCATCTTCTTAAGCATCATTTGAACATCATATCTTTCTCATCTTCCGCCTGAGATTTCCTAAAACTCTCACTGCTCCTCAGAAGGGAGTCGTTATAAATTCATCAGCGTTTGCGTGGACGGTAGACAATCAATGGACGATGGTCCCTCGGCCGCAGACGGCATCCCAGTGATCGGGGTCAGTCCCGTATGACCATCCGCCATGAATCCCAGCGTCATGGAGCAAGGCGTAAGAACAGAAGACCCACAGATGGAAAACTGTGGGGTGTCCATCCCTCCTCCTCCTCCACCGCGGGCTACGATCATCGACGAGCTGATCGGCAGGGAATTGGGTCGACTGTTCATCCCAAACTTTGCGTCGTTATAAACACCGGGGATCATTAGCCTCTGCGATGAACTACCGTCGGGCCTTTCGGTTTTAATCGAGGTCAGGTCAACCGGGGAGGGCAACGGATCCGACAGTGTTGACCTGCCCGTCGTGTCAACATTCATCTGGCATCGCTTGCAGTGCGAGTCGAGGACGAATTGGAGTTCGTTCGTCTGCCGGTAGAGGCTTTCGATCTCCCTTTCCAGGCGGGTCTTTTCGCCCTCCAGAGCTTCCGTTTCCTACAACAAAATGACGTGTCACAAAATGGCGTCTACAGTCAGCGGGGTAACGTGCAGTCACGTCGTCAGTAGGCTAAGGCCTATTGCAGTGTGAGAATTGTGGGAAAATAGCATTATCCACCTGGAATTAGGGTGGGAAAAAAAGACTTTACTATGGGGCTCTAAGAAAGACTGGGGGGTTGAAACCCCCAACCCCGACAATTCTCACCCTGGCCTAGGCCTATTGCATTTGTTTCGTTCTCCTCAATAGCCAGGTCCGCATAATAAGGTGTGTGCTGTAACACCCGGGCCCGTAGGCGTACTTCTAAGGGACTGCAAAGGGCCGGAATAACAAATGTGGTGACCTATTCCTGTTCAGATAAACTGCGAGGCCACCACACAAAATCACAAGTTCACAACAAAAGGACACATGAAACGTAGCGATATTCTTTGTGCAATGGATATTTCAGTGTGACGACATCTCTTTGTTCTAAAAGTAGACTAAACACTATTATTACGTCACAAATTTTATTCGATTAAACTTATATAATATTATGATGATGTTATAGGCTACAGTATTATACGATAGCCTACGGACTTCGTATTGTGACGGCGCCTCTTTGTCTGCAATTTTGCTGCGTCACTAACTTCGTTATGGGCAAGTTGCTGGTACACGACAATTATAGCTCTATACTATTATGACGACATATCTTCTTGTGATTGTGAATCTTGTCTACAACACTGTTGCTAGTTGCTACGTCATTAGGCCTAACCATGTATTGGCCCCATAGTGTAACGTTGTAACTTGTAAGGAAATTGGCTAATTCAGTATTATGACGACACCTCTCTGTTCTACAAACACTGTTGTTGCGTCATTATGACGACACCTCTCTCTCTGTTCTACAAACACTGTTGTTGCGTCATTATGACGACACCTCTCTCTCTGTTCTACAAACACTGTTGTTGCGTCATTATGACGACACCTCTCTCTCTGTTCTACAAACACTGTTGTTGCGTCATTATGACGACACCTCTCTCTCTGTTCTACAAACACTGTTGTTGCGTCATTATGACGACACCTCTCTCTCTGTTCTACAAACACTGTTGTTGCGTCATTATGACGACACCTCTCTCTCTGTTCTACAAACACTGTTGTTGCGTCATTATGACGACACCTCTCTCTCTGTTCTACAAACACTGTTGTTGCGTCATTATGACGACACCTCTCTCTCTGTTCTACAAACACTGTTGTTGCGTCATTATGACGACACCTCTCTCTCTCTGTTCTACAAACACTGTCGTTGCGTCATTGGTTTTGTTTTTCGAAGTAAAGGTAAAATCGAGTCAACAGAAGCAAATAGGCTACGAACTAGAACTATGATGTAAGAAACGATTACGTATATCTTACATCATGAGATTCATGACTACAGAAGTAAGCTTAATAATCGGCCTTACACAGGCGTTTTGGATTATGCATGTCTCTTACCTCCATGAGGGTGTTGGTGAGATTGACTCGTCGCTGGCGGCACCTCGCGGCCGCCAGTTTGTTCCTCTCGCGACGAACCTTTCGTCTGTCATCGTCGACCAATCCTCCCTTTATAAGGACGCAGAAAAAATCGTAATTGTATTAGTGTAACATCGGAACTCTCGCTACTATCCTCCCAAAGGTCCACTCAACCTTCCATTCGGCAGATGGCGTTCGTAAACTGAGCAGTAGGGCGTGACGGGCGCCTTGCATGGCTGGAAAGGTTAATTTATCATTCGTAATCGTATAAACTCGAAATTTCTAAAGCGCCACTCGAAAGCCAAGCGCGAGACACCAGCTTATTCACGAGCGCTTGGGCAGTATCTTTGGAACCCCATTATTAGGCCCTATAGAACTACTATATGGCTCAGTCTCGATCATTCGCCTCAATTGGTCCTTCTCTTTGGAATGCTCTTTCTCCTTCCGGTCACTCACTCACTCTGCACTTCTGTCTGTCAGTCTCGTTTCTCAAAATCTGCTTTGCGTAGATTTGGACCTTGCACACTGGGAGCGCCTCTGAACGATTCACCCTACTAGAGGCGCTATATACATATTCAAATACAATACATATATTATTAGATTTGAATGTAGCCTCCTACCCTATGAGGACTGCCTGTTGGATCCGAATGATCTAACAATTGCTGTTGCTGTGTGTTGGACACTGACGATGATGGACCACTGGCTCCGTATCCGTCGTAGGACATCCGGGCTCTCTTCGCTGAGGACGACGATGACGTGGGTGACGTCCAGTCCTGCTCACTTCCGGTGTCTGACACGGACGAACAGGAGAGGTCATCCACCGTTGGAAGATAATTAGAGGAAGAGCTGGAAGAGTGGGATGGAGCACCCTTCGGTCCCCCTGCTCCTCCTACGCAGTCCATCAGCGTCCGTACTCGCTGGTCCTGCTGCTGCTGGTGGTGCTGCTGAGGGTGAGGATGCTGGCCCATCATGTCCAGACGGCGCTTGTACATCTGCAAGACGTAAAATGGGAACATTGTATACATGGGAGCCAGTCAGACGTCCAGCCATGCAGTCAATCAGTCAGCCAGCCAATCAGTCAGCCAGTCAGTCAGTAAGTCGGAATTTATATAGCGTCAAAAAATCTCCACTCAGAGTCTCCGAGGCGTTCACGATCCAGACAAGGCGTTCTATCAGTCTCTGTATCTCTACAGATATAGCAACTGGCAGAACAGAGTTCGTGTCCATAGCAACCATGCAGAGTGTATTTTGTAGGACAAATCGCTGTCGTCCAAGCTAGCAGGGACTATTATAGTTTCTATTACATACAATATTTTACTTTTGGTCATTTGAAGCAATTGGTAGAAATTTTGTCCGCCATCTTGTTTTCCCATGAAACGGCTAAAAATCCAGCTTGCTAACCGCGATTTTCGTTTTCAGGAGGGTCAAATTAGTCTAGAAACACCGGTTAGCAAATTGTTACATGATTTGCTTCTAACAGTGATTTCTAGAGCCCTTTTGAGACTCCAAACCTAGACTATTATTG
This sequence comes from Lumbricus terrestris, assembly GCA_949752735.1. Classification (NCBI taxonomy): domain Eukaryota; kingdom Metazoa; phylum Annelida; class Clitellata; order Crassiclitellata; family Lumbricidae; genus Lumbricus; species Lumbricus terrestris. The sequence continues at coordinate 40,052,310 of OX457048.1, forward strand.
CTATTAAGCTAATAAATTATTTTGGGAAATTTTCGCCCTCCCTGTACAAAATAAAATCCTCACAGCGGCCTTTTACACGGAGGCGTGATCCGATCGCTAAGAAAAGATTATTATTATGGTCAGCTGACGGATTGCATTTTGAGTCGTGACAGGGTACGACTCAAATAGTTCTGTTGACGATCATCATTCTGCACAATGGTCCGATATTATAATCGACCTTGTGACACACAATTTTAAATTTACTGTATCGTATCTATAAATATATATGGCGCCTATTATCCGCGACAATCAGAGCCGCTCCCAACTGTTGGTACGTTGGACCAAGAGAGAAAAATGTGGTCTTAAGACAACTAAGGGAGACACTTGGTACACTGCTTAACAAGGAGGGACGCGTCGAAGGAGGAAGTAACTGGAAGTTGGTTCCACAGTGAGGGCCGATGAGAGCAGATGCTCGATCACGTTACATTGAGGAAGAAAAATGCCGGGGACAGTGGCGTAGACAATGGGTTTTTCGGGGTTAACCCCTCCATTGGCTTAGGAGAAACTAAAGTTTCTAAAAAGGTTACTTATCTACTTAAATAAGAAAAACAAAACAATTAATTGTTTGCAGTAGGCCTAACAGTTGTTTTCTTACTCTATTCCCTTTGTTACTTTATTTCCTTAGGCCAAAAAAAATAATGTTGTGTTTCCGGTAACCCGACCGACCCTCTTTTATTGCCGCGACTCAAATAATTTTGTAAAAAAAATTTATTTAAAAAATTTTTTTATAAAAAAATAAAAAAAATTTTAAAATTTTTTTTCTCCAAAATTTGTGTTGACATAATACGGTCACATTGCCTTCCGTATAGAGTTGGATCTTAGGCAAAAAAATGTGTTTCCGGTAACCCAACCGATTCACTTTTATTGCAGCGACTCGGAAAATTTTGCGTAAATTTTTTTATTTACATTGACATTGCCTTAGAGGCTTAGAGTTTCACGCCTGCCTAACTACTTCCTTTTTGCCAGTCTTGAGAAACCTCTAGCCTTATCATTCTCACTTGAGTCACCTCTAACGGTGACTAGGGAAAATAAATCTGGCAACCTCTAGGTGTAACTAGTCACTGGCTCGATCAGTCTGGAACGACCCCGAGCAGTGATGTTTTGTTCGCGCTCATCTTCCCATTCCCTTCCCACTTTATCTTACCAGAAAAGATGTCAACAAAATGAAATTAATAGAATTGTTTTCTAGAGCAATTTTAGGTACAGGAAAATAGGCAGTTTATACTTGCTTAGAACACGTACTTTGTTGCAGCGTGTACCTATATGCAAAAAAGAGTATGTCGGTATAATTTTTCGTATAGTCACTGTATAAAAATATTTTACCAAAATAAAAATATTTTTCGACCTACCTACCCAATTTTTTTTAGCTCTGTTACCGGAAACACAGCATTATTTTTTTTGGCCTTATTAGTTATTTTAATACTGTTGGGTTGGACCGGTTGGTATCGGGAAGGGCATCCGCCAGGCCTTCGTTGGTTAGGGGGCGATGGTGGAGCAGAAACTTTAAAACAAATTCTGTTCGGGCGGGGGATTTGAACTCTCGATCTATCAATGGACATCTAGACTAAATCCACCAAAACATTTCGCAGCTCCGACAATAAGAGGTTCCAAGTGATGGCACTGTGTATATAATATAAAATATAATATATATATAATATATGATATATAATATATAAAATATAATATATATAATATGATATATAATATATGATATATAATATATGATATATAATATATGATATATAATATATTATATGATATATGATATCTAAACCTATAAAATCAAGTTGTTACATTTTAATGAGCCAATTTTCTTCTTATCCACCTGACCGATTTTTCTCAATATTTACAAAAATACTTTTTAGCATCACCGGGGAACACTATCGGGCTTCGCGATCCAAAAATCTTACCGTTTCCCGAGAATGAAACATTTCATTTTCCATCCCGGATTTTTTATACAATTGGGTGCTTGCTCTCTTGCACGAACGTCAGCACTGCACCAAATTTGGGGGTGAAATCTCTCCGCTATGTACCATCAATGCTAGTATTGTGCAAGGCTCTGGCCTTGGTCATACGGATTTTGTCATAGCCATTTCCAGTCTCAAACCTAAATTCAGTGGAAACCGTCTCCCTAAATATGCTGATGATAGCTACTTGCTGATCCCAGCTTCTTGCATTGACACCACTCTTTCTGAACTTGACCATATATCTAAGTGGGCATCCATTAGCAATCTAAAACTAAATCAAGCTAAGACCAGTGAAAAGATCATCAGGCGACCTCGGTCTAAAGCTATTACTCTTCCTCCTCCCATCTCGGGCATCCAAAGGGTCCAGCAGATGGTCGTTTTGGGTGTCACCATCTCTGACCGGATTGGCTTTGAGGCTCACATTAGCAGAATATGCTGTAAAGCCCGGCAATCCATGTTTGCTCTGCGTGTTTTAGTCGCCCACGGCCTTCATGGTCAAAGTCTGTTTGACGTTGTTAGAGCTACTACCATTGTTAGATTACTTTATGCCTCCCCTGTATGGTGGGGATTTGCCAACGCAATGGAACGTAAACGTCTTAACGGTCTTTTAAGAAAATTGACCCGTTTAAGCTTTCTTCCTATCGATTTTCCTAGTTTTGATGCTCTCTGTTCTAGAGCTGACTCTGCTCTTTTCCGGTCAATCCTCTTAAATCCTTGTCACATTCTTCACGACCTCCTCCCCAGTGTAAGAATTGTGGAAAAATAACTGGGGGGGTTGGACCATTATCCACTTGGAATTGGGGTGTAAAAAACATACTTTAACATGGGGCTCTAAGAAAGACTGGGGGGGGGTCGAAACCCCCCAACCCCCCCGGCAATTCTCACCCTGCTCCTCCCTTCCATTAAGGTCACTCCATACAATACTCGACCAAGGCCACATAATCTAACCCTTCCTAGAGTTGATTCTTTTGCCAGAAACAGTTTTATTATGCGAATGTTATATAACTTTGCATAAATGTTTTCTATTTTTCTATTATTTATTTCCTCTGTAAACTACTGTGCGTTTGCTGGTGGTATAATAAAGAATATTCTTACTTACTTACTTACTTACATCCAATCCTAACGCTGTGTTTAAGACGCCATTTTATTTGCTTTCAACCATATTTTCAACAGACATTGAAACCATCGATGATATAATTATTGATGATTGAAACCAGTACATTAATGACGTCACCACCGATTTTAAAATTATAGCGCTTTGTGCCGTTAATTAATATCTATACCGTAGGCCTATATGTATCACTAGCCTATTTAAGACGCAATAGTTTTCGCCGATCGGTTTTTAACAAACCAATAGATTTTTAACCTCATTTTTTTCGACGAGGGCAGGTCTTTTGACACGCGGTTTCGCAAAAATGCTGACTATAATAGCGCAAACATGGATGGGTGTGAGCTGGGTTGGACCGAAAACCTAAAATGTCACGGGCAACGCTGGGCACTCAAAGTGGTTGGACCGAGTGGGGCCGATGGAAGAAGGCGAGGTGGGAATGGCGACCAGAGTGGGATCGGGTTGGGGCCGATGTAAGACGAGGTGAGAAGGGCGGCGTGGGAGCGGGGTCAGAGGTGGCTGGGAACTAAAAATCGAAATTTCCCGGGCAACGCCGGGTAGATCAGCTAGTATGATATATAATGCATTTATCCAAATGAATGATTGATTGAATGAACGGTAAATTAAGGACCGAACGAATGAGTGAGAGTGAATGAGTGAATTAGTGAATGAATGAACGAGTGAATGAGTTGAATGGATAGATGGGAAAATGGACATGGATCGATGGATGGATGGATGGATGGGTGGGTGGTGGATGGATCGATGGATGGATAGATGGATAAGTGGATGAATGAATGAATTAATTAATTAATTTGGAAGGCCTATAGCCTATAGTTTATTTCAACGTTCGAAAGCATAGACCTAATAATCATAGGAATCATACAAAATTGAGATTTGAATCACATTCATAACAGCAACATATAACCTACCGTTATTGGAGATCGATCGGAATTAAATCCAATCCACTTGTTATTCAGACCGAGCGTCGATCGTTATAATTATTTGACAGATTTCACGTCGATGTTAAAGACTCAAAATTCGATTAACCTTGGCGATAAAACTCTTCTCCAACAGCAGTCATGTAGATTACGTTCCGCGTCAGATATTATTGTGCCACAGCTGATTAGACTTTTTCTCGGTATTACTCCTGACTAATCTGGAGCAGGGTCGGCTCGTTGTTTTGGTTCGCGATTTTACCCAGACGACTAGCTACCTACAACGTTACTGTAGGCCAGGCCAGTACGTGCAACAGCTGTGCCTGTTGTTGTCTGCGCCGTTTTACCAACGCCCTGTGTAGCCTAGTCCTATCCTATAGCCTACGGCGCATTGAACGGCTAGATCATCCCACTTAACTTTTGTGGGCCAGTGACCGCTCGGACGCGCCCCGCCACCTCGCTGGGGAGTGGCCAATTCACGGCCACTGGTAAAGACCAAAGCGTGGGTATGCCGCCGCCTTCTTCGGCCGCTTGGAACGCAGTGGGAGTGAGGTCATAGAGATATGGACGAGGAAAGGAAAGGCAGGCTGAGTGGCGCGTCGTGACATTCCCAGAATTGTTTTTGAGCATACCGTGCTCGCTGACTAACAATATACACTTACCGTGCGTGGGCACGACCCAATTTCCAGCCATCTCATTGGCCGAAGTCGGATGCTAAATTTGTACTCGTGGCCGACCCAGTTTCTCTGCGTCTAATTGGACGGCGCCCACCGAGCGCGGTCTTCGCTGATTGGACACGTTAAATTTATTCACGGTGTGACGTGAGACTCTCGCCTCGGGCACAGAGTGGGCGGGTCAGATGTTTAATCACGTGTCCGGTTGCACGTTCAACGCAATTAATTACTATTTTGGAGGTAGGAATTAATACCCCCAAGGGCAATAGGCCATAACCCCGTTCGACACACTCATAATGGACCGAAATTTAGTAATTTACCCGGACAAAGGTGACTCAATAGCATCGGATATGTGAAGCACGCTAGGCCAGAGTGGCGGAGGGAGCCTGGGCTCGTGACGGAAGGTATTAGGCTACCCCGCGGCACGGGCTAATTAAACGCTGCTGGGGTAAATGTCGATCTCTGGGTTCTATTGTGCGCTCTATGCTGCCCTTCTTGACCTGCTGACCCGGGTCAAAACAGCACTTCAACTTTTAGCAGACGAGAGCATATTATAATTATAGAGGCCTATATCGGAGTGGCCTGTTCTACACATGCAAGGAGGTTGAGCAAAGAAAGATTCCCACCCGTATACCCCACTCCAAGTGTCCAACTACTAAATAGATACACGACAGGTAGGTTAATAGCCTAAGTCAATAACGCCCACGCCACATTTCAGCTGATCGCCTGATTGAGGGCAAATTCTGCCCAATTCAATCTCAAGGGTGCGCTGTACACACTCGAGTCGTGCCCCCCTAGATTCAATATCAAGTCGATGGCCATACTCGAGTCGTGTCGCGAGAGATCCTGAGTGGCCGAGTGGGTTGGTAGCTCGCTCGCCACGCCGGCGGCCCGGGTTCGATTCCCGGTCGGTCGGTTTATCAGAGATTAATTTCTCGTATCTTTACTGCGGGTGGCTCGGTCGCAATATAAACGTGGAGTGAGAGGTTGTACTCTGCCTCCGACACTAATCATCTTCGATATGAAAAAGTGTCGTTAAGCCCGAAGTATTACGAGTCGCGTCGCTCAATCGTGTAGGCTCCGAAAATACTGAGGCATCCGTGATCCGGGTTGAGCATCGATCACGTTTATGATCTCGCATGCTTCACAATATTCACTTCTACCGACCTATACTGTGTTATGATGTGCGTTGCTCGGTAAAACCACAGACGCTGTAGGCCATAAACACTCAGCATTTCCAGCTAACTGACTGACCTTAGAAAATTGTAGTCTTCTCAGACGCCCACCAGCTGGACTAAACGACCTATATGCTCAATTGTTTACATCACAGCGAACGATATAATAATATTAGGCCTAGGTTAGGTGTATATATATATATATATATCCTATATATATATGTACTGTATATATATAAAATATATAATTATAGACTATATATATATTCTCTTGCGGCGCCATGGTTGTTGGCATGGGCGGAGTTTGGTTTCCGTTCTTGGAGGGGCTAAAGCCTTCTTGGGGGGGGGGGGGGGTAAGCCCGGGAAAAGATACCATTTACACGGTAAGAAAAATAAATCTGGGTCTTCTTGGGGGGGCTTTAGCCCCCCTAGCCCCTCATAAACTCCACCCATGGTTGTTGGTAATAGTTATAGGCTATAAGCCTTGTTACTATTAAAAGCTTGAAATTAATAGCGGTAACAAAGACTGCTATTTATACTGTCAGGACAAAGACGAATAGCGTCAGTTGCCCTCCTCGCCTATGCGTTTATACAGGCGTGGGCCTGGCGCTGCCAGCGGCGGAGTTAGGCTACGTGCGAGACAACACGGTCTCGACTCATGTGAGTCACCGTTGACATGATAGGCCTAGGGCAACCAATTAATTCAATATGCACATCCAGGATAATAACCAGGGCTGGGAGGAAATGATCAGAACGTCGAACTGACACTTTCAATAACTGCCATATACAATTACCCACACCAGGGGTCAAATCATAAGCTTCAAATTATAAGCTTTAAATCATAAGCTTCAATTCATAAGCTTCAAATCATAAGCTTCAAATCATAGGCTTCAAATCATAAGCTTCAAATCATAAGCTTCAAATCATAAGCTTCAAATCATAAGCTTCAAATCATAAGCTTCAAATCATGAGTTTAAAATCATAAGCTTTAAATCATAATTGAGCTTCAAACCATAAGCTTCAAATCATAAGCTTCAAATCATAAGCTTCAATCATAAGTTTCAAACCATAAGCTTCAAATCATAAGCTTCAAATCATAAGCTTCAATTCATAAGCTTCAAATCATAAGCTTCAACTCATAAGCTTCAACTCATAAGCTTCAAATCATAAGCTTCAAATCATAGGCTTCAAATCATAAGCTTCAAATCATAAGCTTCAAATCATATGCTTCAAGTCATAAGCTTCAAACCATAAGCTTCAAACCATAAGCTTCAAAGTTCAAACCATAAGCTTCAAACCATAAGCTTCAAAGTTCAAACCATAAGCTTCAAATCATAAGCTTCAAACCATAAGCTTCAAACCATAAGCTTCAAAGTTCAAACCATAAGCTTCAAATCACAAGCTTCAAATCATAAGCTTCAAATCATAAGCTTCAAATCATAAGCTTCAAATAATAAGCTTCAAATCATAAGCTTCAAATCATAAACTTCAAATCAAAAGCACCGCTACCCCACTCCCGCCACCCCACTGCGCTACCCCCACCCTACTGCGCCACCACCGTCACCCCACTGCGCCACCACCGCTACCCCACTTCCGCCACCCCACTGCGCCACCCTCGCTACCCCACCCATTCAACTGTGTGTGGATATTTATCGATGTCACCGAAAAACTGTGAGAAAATGACATTTAACTCAAGGTCCTTACAGAGTTTAACGGTCCGTCTCAGTCTCTTAGAGGAAGAACGTGCGACTAACTAAATCACTTGTGCGTCGATGTAATATTGGTTGATACCATGCATTATAAAGGTGTCTAACTGTCGTCGGCAATTGTGAATTTGTGAGTGAAGGACTTGTTGCTCGAGGTCCCTCAATTATTATACACAGAAAGTCAGAAACCATATCAGTGGCGAATTAATCTAATCTAATGTAACATTTGTAAAGCGCTTCTCCCAGCAGATCCCTTCAGAAGCGCTCTCAGCGTGACAGGCCCATGGAAACAGAAATGTCTTCAAGCAGCGATAAGACGCAGGTGAATTTCCTACCAGAATCCTGCCACGAATTCCAGAGCGAAGGCGATTCCACACTGAGGGAGCCACAATAACAAAAAGCCCGATGCTGGGTTAATGAGGTTCGTGTTCTAGGCCTATCATCGCCGCCTATGTATAGCCTACAAATAGATCTAGGCCTATAGGCGGTCAGCAGAGCGAAGAGGTCGTGAAGATCTTGCAGAAAGAGGCTTGCACGTTAAGTCGCAGATGCATTTAGGCGCTAAGCCCTGCAGGGACTTATAATAAATAACTATAGGAGCAATTAAGACCTTGTATCTGATTCGGGCAAAGATCGGAAGCCAGTGAAGCTCATTAGTCGTCGAGGAAGTCGTACGATAAATTTTAGCAGCTGAATTTCGGACAGATTGCACTGCAGCTGACAAGCGAACATTAGGAAACTCAATTATTAGTAGGGAGTTACAGCGCTAGCAGTAGTGAAGAAAGCACATTATGTTTGTTAAATTTCAGGGCTTAAAGTGTGGCTGGACGGTCATGGACGGCGTCCATGCACTTATTTTAAAATCTGACCGCCGTCCAGCCACTTGTTGGCCAGCACTGACTGGAAAAGTAAGGATCAGCGTCCAGGCACTTATTTTTCCACACTTCAAGCACTGTTGTTAATATTATTATCAAACTTAATTATCCGTCCCTTAAATAGCATTGGTTGACACCGTTTTAAAAGTGTCTAACTGTCGTCGCAATTGTGAGTTTTTTAGTGAAGGACTTACTCAATCGATCAATCAATCGTAATTTATATAGCGCTATAGACTTCAAGGTAGCTATACTCAGAGGCGCTCCCGGCCGAGATCAAGCGAGAAAACCCAGTCTTCAACAGCAGGGCTTTTCTTAACGTGCAGTTGTACACAAAATGTGCAGTTCTAAACAGATTTGTGCAGTTGTAGAAGCACATCTGTTACAGTACAGCTAAAACTATAGCAAAAAGGTCGTTGTCCTCCGATTGGAAGTAATTTACCATGGAGGATTGGAAAGAAAAGAAGGGTTGTGCAGTTCTAAAAATTCCTTTAAAACAGCCCTGTTCAACAGTTTGTGAAGTTGAGAACAGCTTTGGAGGTGTCGCATGGACCAACGACACTGAGAATGAACGCCTCTGCATTGTTGCAGAGCGAGTGAAAGGAACCATTAAGTCACCATGGACAGAAGAGCGCAGTGCGCGGCGGCCTATGCAAGTGGAAAGAGGGAGGCAAAGCTCACACAGTACCTATACACAGCAACCGTCCAGATGATGACAAGCGAACATTAGGAGGTAGGCCCTATAGATTGGTAAAGAACGACTGTGTTTAATCGTCCGTCCGACTTTTATATAGCATTGTTTGACACCATCTTAAAGGTGTCTATCTGTCGTCGGCAATTGTGAGTTTTTGAGTGAAGGACTTAACTGGAGCAGGACCCCAAACCGTCCTAAAGGAGGATATTATGAGGTTCTAACCCGTAGCTTACTCTCAGTGCTACGTACAGGCCGACCACCCTATACAAGCAATTAATTGGCTACGTATAGGCTTTACCACAAGTAGAAGGAAGACTTCCAAATTGACAGATATTGCGAGCTTGTCTACGACATTCCATACAAAAGCTCGAGTAAACACCAATAAAAAGACAATGCTAACAATGACATTAGACCTATAAGCTCCCTATTTAACAGTGGCTAGAGTTATCATGAAACGCGCGGTGGTGCAGCGCTGTGAGTTCGGCGCATTGTGACCGAAAGATCGCGGGTTCGAATCTATCTCATTTGCAACTGCGCAGCGACCTTGGATTACTGCCATGCTCAATTGCTCATCCACAATTGTCTGTGAGGAAGGCAGCGGGAAACCATCTCACCCATCTTATCCCATGGGGCATGGAGTCAAGAAACTTGAAGGAATGAAGCTGCCTTCGGAAAGACAACAAAACTCACCATCTTATATCAGAGTAACAAGGGTAGGCCTAGGCATAGTAGCAGGCCTACATGAAGTGCAAAACAACGGCACTTTTTAATTTGGCCAGTCCTCTCCCTCTTAACTCTAGATCTTCCCACCGACCGTGTAAACCTACTTTATTCACGTGATCCTGTAATAAAAGTAAACTTAATCTGTCAGCGTCACACAATGGCGTACCGGTATATCAGAACTACCAGCTTGTATACGGATCGCCCATAAAATATGTCGGCAGAAAGTGACCTATTTGTTATTTGACCCATCCCTTTACGCTAGCCCACATTTGACCTTAGGCGGCTACCCTTCCCGTTGCAGACTTCCGCAAAATATATTGACCAATAACATCGTGAATAACGTCGTTAATAAACGATTAGTCGGGTGTAATTGACCCGGATAAACTTAATTGTAATAAGATTCCAGTCTGTCACAATTCAGCATGTGGTCCGAATAGTACGCATGCACGTGGGGTATTAATGAGAAAAGAATTGTTAAATATATCTTCTCTAACGAAATTTATTCCTGCTTAAATACTCAAAACCGCAGAGCGGGGGTTAAATTCTCAGGGCCCCGGCGACGTTCAAGGTATTTATATATAGAAACGTTTATCACGTAGGCCTATATGCTATCTTTTATCTCCGCCACTGGTTGTTCTCTGCCAGTGCCAGTCCCAAGCCTGGATAAAGGAGGAGGGCAACACTAATCATCTTTGATATGGCAGTGTCGTTAAACATGTAACAGGCAAGCCGTATACCTTTTTAAAACCGCAAAGGAAATTAACTACAATTAATCATTTTAGAATTCAATATAGCAACTGAACAAAATCATATTTTATACAGACACATTTGAAATAAAACTTTGTAGGTCGTACCTACGCTTTTATGACCGTCTCAAAAATTTTGCTTCTTTTTTAGGCTAGCCTAGAAGCCTCTGCCTAGGACACCGGAATTTCTATTGTCTGACCTATACAAAAACTCAGGAACATTGAATTTATTCAGTCGGTCGATGTTCGTAGTAGGCTACCTAAGATGCAGCTTCCTAGTTCGGTGCTTTACAACAGAGTTCTCTAGGTCAGTGGTTCCCAACCTCATAGATTGAGTATTCGCATATTACGAATATTAAGATTTTCAAATATTCACGAATATTAACGAATATTAAAAAAGCCAACGAATATTATATTCGTAAAATACTATGTTCTTTCAAGAAATTCTTTATTCTTAATTCTTATTTTGTCATTTATGAAAGCTAGTGTAACAGTGTTTAACTTTCACTGAAAGAAATGCACAAAATTGAGTTAGCTTACGCGTAGACCTATAATAAGTGACAATAACTTCAATAGTTTTACTGTTAAAAACTTCAAGGTCTCTGCTGGGTCTGGCCAATATGGCCATGCGGCATTCATATCACATTAATGTGCTAGTCACTTTGTCTGACTTCTGACCATGCTCCCCAACTGAAAGAGGCAAAGCCACCGATGGCAGTTGGCAAGTAGCAGCAGCAATAGTATAGGCTAAATTATAAATAAACTTTAACTGACTATAATTATAGTAACTGCAAATTGATAAAGTATAGTTTTATATTCGTGTAGCAGGATGAGTAAATGTATATGCCAATACAGGAAATAATAGTGCCAGATTATACAAGCAAAAATTATCCTGATCTCAGCATATTAAGCGCATAATTTTTGATTCAACCTTGACCTGGATGCGAGTGAATGTCGTAGAGACATAGGCCTACAGAAACTTAAACTGCTTAATACCGAGTAACATTGCGGCTTCGGTCGTTCACCTTAATTCGTTAACGAATATTTGCGAATATTTACGAATATTAAAAAATCTTAATATTCACGAATATTTACGAATATTAAAAGCTAAAGTCACGAATACTCAATCTATGCCCAACCTTTTTTGACCTTTGGCCACTTTTTCTTAGTCGAAGGACATTAGGGGGCCACAAGGATAAAAATCAATTAACAAAAAACATATACAATTGTTGTAATTGATTCAAAATAGAATGTTTGATGTTATTTATAGACGTCAAAACAAAATAATTTGTAATAGAAAATAATTATGCGTTCTATCCTGTCCAAATTGTCAATTTTTCATATATTTTTTTAATTCTTTGAGAGATGAGGGGCCATTTTCTCAGGTCTGGCGGGCCACTTTTGGCCCACGGGCTGGGAACTTTAGGCAGCGAAAATGCACCACACAATCATGAAACATTCAATTCTAAACAATTAAGTCAATAAATAGTTACAAAAGCAGCGAATCAAAACACTCACGACAATGCAGTGATTCCCAACCAATTTAAATAATTCTAAGACAAAATTAATACATATTTAAATTCAACGCATGCGACACAGGCCAACAGATATAACGAGTCAAAAACGCTACGTTCAAACAAAGCAAATTAATTCACGATTAACACGATCCTAAACGAAAATTAATGTTGATTATTCTATGGTAATTAATTAATTAGTGATACGTTACGAAATCGGATAAAGCTAGCAAGTCTGAACAGAGCTTTCACCTATAGAATGCAGAAACAACATGACCATTCAAACCGTTGTGCTACATAATGTCCTAGATTCAGCTAAACATTGAAACTCCATCACTGCCGTTCGTACACTCAGGTGGTGCCAGTACCAAGGCTGGATTGAGGAGGAGGGCAACGTTCATCATCTTCATTGTGAAGCATCATAGCTGAACAGTTATTTATCTAGTTCTCCATTTCTGCAGCATCCCTTCAAGTCTCCACTCAGAGGCGCTCCCGACTACAGTGCGGACACCGCATCGGAGTTTCACGCCGAAGCAATTGCGAGTGAAGGACTTGCTCAAGGTCCCTACACAGCGGCTAGACGTGGATTCGAACCTAGAATCTTCCGGCTCCAAGCGTATCCCCTACACCACCACATCCTACTACAGTCGTAAGTTATAACAATAGCTGGTGAACACTGCTGTTTTTTCACTTTGGAACAGCAGTCAAGCAACGATATGTTAAAGAACTCTCCTACATCTGTTATTGAGCACATATTATGTCTACGCAGCCAGTGCAACAAGAACCTAAAGATTTCGTACGTAACCTAAGACTTTGTTTCATCCTCTGAAGAATCATGTATCACAAACAGCAGCAGATACTGAGCGCGTATCACATCATGTAATCAGCAGAAGTTACCTTGCAGTTCATGGAATGCCGGATGCCCTGCAGAAGCGTCAACACACACACACACACACACACACACACACACACACACACACACACACACACACACACACACACACACACACACACACACACACACACACACACACACACACACACACACACACACACACACTCTCTCTCAATACATTCCAACGTTTGCAAAACTTGATGCAGTTCAAATAAACAACAATAATTACAACAGAAACTCAGTCATACTAAACATGGTCGAGTATTTTTGTGAACAATTTTCGGTCTTGCGATAGGCGGACGCAACAAGAAGCATAAACAGAAAGACTTTTCTATGTCACGCATCTACACACAATGACCAATTCTTTTGTCATCGTCGTATGAGCAAAAGCAATACAATAGACATAGCAATCAATAAATCAATTTGAATTTATATAGCACCCCTAAAGGCACTCCCTGTGTCGGGAGCGCCTCACTACTCAGAGGCGCTCCCGACACACTGGCAAGATGGACAACGAAAACAGCGTTGACCAATACTAGGCCCTCCTATCCTCATGAGAGTGGGTCTAAAAGTCATTTGGCATTAAGATAATGTGCTATGTATGAGGCCAATTGGCTTCAGACCATGCGCTACGCACAAGGCCAATTGGACTTTCTCACTCCTCAGTTCCAGAATGTTACTTCGGTCTAAACATAAACTTAATCTCTATCAACAATATACAACACGATAATATTTTGATATTACCCGTGTTCCACACGCACATACCACAGAACATGATGGTGCACGGCATTTTTACACAAGTGAAGGATTTGCTCAGGGTCCATACACATTACACAGTAACTGCCCGAGGCAGGGGCAGATACAGAAATTTTCCATGGACGGGAATTGGCCCCCTGGATCCGCCCCGAGGGTAGAACCTGTGCACCGTGTATTTCAGGCCGGTCCTTCCTATCTGCTGGAACCTGACTTCTCTGCCTTCGAATCTCAACCAGATTACAGCTTAACGAAGTTCTGCTTGAAGCCACCATTGATATGTTACGTTGCGATAGCATATAGAAATCGATAGATTGGAAATGAAAATGATACGTATGTATGTGTAGCGGAACTTTAAATGAGAGAGATCAGGTCAGGTCAAAGGTTAGGAAAAATTAAACCAGGTCAAATAAATGAGGACAGGTCATCTCAAAGGAAGGTAAGATGAAATGATATCAGGTCAGGTCAAAGCAGAACAGGAGGTCAGAAGAATGAAATCAGGCAAATGAGGACAGGTCATGTCAAAATAGGCCAGGTCAGGTCAAACAAAATAAGGTCAGACGGTCGAAGGCGAGGCAGGTCAGGTCAGCTGACACGAAATAAGGTTAGGTCAAACTAAACCAGGTCAGGTCGATCACCAGCTTCTGTTGGAGGTCCGATATAAATCGCATGTAGGGTGAGATGGGGTGAGATGCAACTCCTTAGGATTTCGGACGGGGGAGACCGCGGGTGAGTGGAACGAGACAGCTGAACGGACCGGCTTGTAGCAGGAACGGATGTTCGAGCAGTTCAAAAGCCGTTGCTCGTTGGTCGACGTCTCGCATGAGCATACGCTCGAGAAAGCCGTGCAGACGACTCGAAACCTATGCAAGACGAAAAGACAATGCGTTGTTATGATTATCACCACTATTATTATTATTACAATTATTATAATAACTAAAATAATTATGATTATCAACATCACTGTCAATTAGATATTTAATGGAAGCACACATGAATAATAATCAAGGAAATTATGTATAACATATTTATGTATACATACATTATATGTAAATATATATATAAATATAAATAAATATTTATATATAATTTTACATGCATATGAATATATTTATGTATGTATCTATGTATGTAGGAACATATTTAGGTATATATATATCAAGCAGTGAATTGAGTATAGGATATCTACTCTAGTCTGGCGGTGTATGCTAGGCCTTGCTCCTGCTTATGTTTGTTTATGACTGTGTCAATACATAATGTGTCAAGACACCTAATACAGAAAAAGGGGATGCTAAGACAATGCCTACCCGATGGCCGCTCTTGAGTTTAGGAGCAGGTAAATCCCTGATCCTTCTCATCGCCTGAAGCGGGGGTTCATTGAAGAATGGTGGTTCCCCGTCGACCATTTCGACGACCATTATTCCAAGCGACCAGATGTCGATCTGTTACAACAAAACACACAAATAATGATGTTAAAAGGGTATTCAAAAAGAAGCAGAGCTTAAAGTGTGCCTGGACGGTCATGAACGGCGTCCATGCACTTGTTTTAAAATCTGAACGCCGTCCAGGCACTTATTGGCGAGCAAAGACTGGAAAAGTAAAGGACGTCCAGGCACTTCTTTTGGAAAGGAAGGGGGCGTCCAGGCACTTCTTTTTCCACACTTTAGGCACTGAAAAGAAGCAACTTCTGGTCAAAGTAAATGCAAAGCAACAGGATATCCAGGACGTCTTTCATTTTCAGCGCCGCCACGCAATTCAATACGATATCAAGACAATTAAGGTCATGCGTTAATACACGCAAGCAGTCATCACAACTTACAACCTACATCGCTTGTTATCAATGTTACTCTGTAACACCATCAGTAGCAAGTCACTTAAAAGGAAGATTTAAACACGCTAATAATAATAATAACAATTTATATGGTGTTGGCGATTGTAATGATGACGATGATAATAGTAATAACAATAATCATAATAATAATAGCAATTTAAATGGTGCTGCAATGTGGCCATGCAGCATCACAAACAAACTAGAAGGACAAGCCCTAGGTCACCTGGTGCCGTCAGCTCTTAGAACTCTGGCGACAGTTTTTGATGTATCCTCTCCAGTGTCTCCTCTCTCTTGTCGCCTCTCTAAGCTGCTCCAGACTCAAGCCAGACTTTTCCTGTACCTCATCCAACCATCTCTTCCTTGGTCTTCCGCGTCTCTTCCTTCCCTCACCGCATGCCATCATCAGCTCCTTTTCCAAACCGTTAGATCTCATCACATGGCCGAAGTAGCTCAATTTCCTCCAAGTTGCTGTTTGCTGCAGTGTCTCTTCCATCTCTATTTCGAGCTCCGCGCGCACCGATTCGTTAGTTCTCTTCTCCGTCCATGAAATCCTTAGCATCTTTCTCCAAATCCACATCTCGCACGCGTTGATTTTCTTTTCCATATCCTGTGTCTTTGTCCATGTTTCGCATCCATATAGGACCACTGGGAAGATCAGTGCTCTTACCAGTCTTTTCTTTGTTTCTCTACTCACGTATTTATCCTTCCAAATCTTTCCCAGACCGTTCATTGCCGTTTTCCCCATTGTTACCCTCCGCCTTATTTCCATATCACTTCTTCCCTCTTTCTCTATCATAGATCCCAGGAATGTGAAGCTCGATACTACCTCTATCATTTCTCCATCCACCCTAGGTAGCAACTAGAAAAATAAAGACTCAAATTCTGATATCAAAGAGTCCACAAAGTTGTCCAATCTTACAGCAAACGAAGGCTAAAACCAGCAGTTGAGTATGATTGCAGAAATATGTCTGTATCCTCCGAACATGTAGTTCGGTCTTCTTATGTGATACTTAAGTCGCAGCCTGGACACACAGAGGAATGAGTCCCCGAGCAATTGCTACGAATATACCTACTCACAGGGCTTTTTTAACGTGCATTTGTACACAAAATGTGCAGTTCTAAATGGATATGTGTAGTTGTAGAAGCACCTATGTGCAGTTAAAACTAGTGAAAAGGTCATTGTCCTGCGAGTGGAAGTATTCTACCATGGAGGATGGGAAGGCAAAGAAAGGGTTTGTGCAGTTCTAAAAATTCCTTAAAAGCAGCCTACTCAGGCAAGGTCCAGTGAAATGATTTAAATATGAGCAAGCTTAGCTACTTAAGGCTAAACTCAATGCTGAATAGAACAGACAGCATGCAGGAGGGTGCGATGATGTGATCATATTTCTTCCTGTTGTAAATAAGCCGTGATGAGGGTGTTTGAATTTAAAGGCTGTGGAGAGGTGCCCTTACCTCTGGTCCGTAGGGGAGTCGGGACAAGACCTCGGGCGCCATCCAGTAGGGAGTGCCGACGAATGACTTCCTCTTCGGAAGATCGTGTGTCACCTGGGCGCAGAAGCCGAAGTCGGACAACTTCACCTGGAAAGAAAGGAGACATGAAATGTGGAACAATGAACTTTTTGTAGTTTGAAAGATACTGTGTTACTTTTGTTAAGACTCATCTTGACGCTATCCATGCCTATCTTCTTGTCAGCTATCTGCTTCTCTCACCATCTGTAGCTCAGTCTAGCTATATGTCTCTGTTTCTCTCTCTGTCTCTTTCATGGTCTCTTTATCTCTCATTGTCTCTGTCTGTCTGTCTCTCTTTATTTCTGTGTCTCTCTGTGTCTCTCTGTCCGTCTATCTCTTTCTTGATCTCTGTTTCTTTCTCTGTCCGTCTGTCTCTATCTCTCTTTCTTGGTCTCTGTCTGTGTCTCTATCTCTCTCTCTCTCTCTGCCTGTCTCTGTTTGTCTGTCTGCCTCTTTCTGTCTCACTTTCCGTGTCTGTCTTTCTGTCCGTTTTTCTCTATATATACTGGTCTCTGTCAGTCTGTCTTTCTTTGAATGTTTCAGTTTCTCGCTCTCTTTTTGTCTGTCTGTCTCTTTCTCTGTGTCTATACCTCTGTCTCTCTATCTTATCTGTCTGTCTCTCTCTGCCCGCCTCTCTCTATCTCTACAAGTTACTATCTGTCATTGTAAGCGACACCGTCCAGCCAAATCACTCGAAATCAGACAATCAAACAATTAATAATGATAAAAAAGTGGAAGGTGACCTTTCCATCGGCAGCGAGTAGGATGGAGTCGGACTTGATGTCGCGGTGGATGACACCACTCGAATGGAGGAAGGCAAGCGCGCTGAGGCAAGACTTACAGATCGTCGCAATCTGCTCCTCGTTCAACCTGAAAAAAATTTACAGACAACTTTGCTACATTGTGTATGACATAATATGTATTGTATGGTATTGTATGCATTGTATCAGCGGTTCCCAACCCGTGGCCCGCGGGCCAAAAGTGGCCCGCAAATGGCCCGCCAGGCTTCAGAAAATGGCACTCATCTCTCAAAGAATTACCAAAAATATATGAAAAATGAACAATTTGGACAGGATAGAACACATTATTATTTTCTATTACAAATTATTTTATTTTAACGTCGATAAATAACATAAAACATAATATTTTGAATCAATTATAACAATTTTATGTGCTTTTAGCTAATACAATTTTAACTTTGTGGCCCCCTAATGTCCTTCAACTAAGAAAAAGTGGCCCTCGTGTCCTCCAACTAAGAAAAAGTGGCCCTCAAGTCAAAAAAGGTTGGGAACCACTGCATTGTATGGTATTGTATTCTATTGTATGGTATTGTATGCATTATATTCTATTGTATGTATTGTATAGTATTGTGTGTCATAATATGTATTGTATTCCATTGCATAGTATTGTATTCTATTGTATGGTACTGTATTCTATTGTATGGTACTGTATTCTATTGTATGGTACTGTATTCTATTGTATGGTATTGTATTCCATTGTATAGCATTTGACCATTTTAAAGCAATTCTCGGGGAAAGTCTTTCAGAAGTGTTCCCAGTGCGATTGATTGACTCCGAGAGAAAAAAAAGAAGAAAAAAGACGAAAGTAAAAAGAAAATGTCATCAGAAAAATCTACCTAGAAAAAGTCGGTTTTTTCGGCTGACATATACTCAACTCAAAATTTACCAGTACAGCCCTGCTTGGTTCTGCAATTAAATAAATCTCTTTCAATTCAATGCGATTGTCCCCGCACCATACTCACTTCGTCTGTGTAACAATTTCGTTGAGGGCTCCACCCTCCAGGTATTCCATGACAACCCACAGTTCGTCGCCCACCAGGTAACTATCGTACATCGTCACAATGTTCGGATGAGGAAAGTCTCGCATGATGACGACCTACAGGTAGACGTCACAATAAAACCGGATCGTTAACCATCTTAACATATGCATCAAATTATACATTCCTGCTGGAGTCGGGAGTGCCTCTGAGTAGTTTCCTTGAAGAGGCGCTATATAAATACTTGAATGAATGTAATGTATGTAAGAAGACTTGTTAGAGCACCCCTTCAAGATTTGGAGTTTCACGCCGAAGCGCACGAGCAATTGTGGGTGAAGGACGTGCTCAGGATCCCTACGTGGCGCCTTGAGGTGGATTTGATCTCGCAACCTTCGGACTCAAAGGCACCAAACATACCCTTACACCACCGCATCCCACAATAGTAATACAAACAATCACACAGACCTACAATCATGCAAACATACATACCAACTTCCGCAAAGCACGCATAAAAACAATCACACATATAAACAATATATTTATTTTTTTAAACCATGCAATTATACATGCGTACAATCACTTTCCGTGAAACAGCAACTGCCAACTGACACCATCTATCACAACAACAACAATAATATACAAAAATAATAATACCGGTAATGATAAATTTCATAATAAGATGCACAAAGGTCGTTATGGCAAATAATATTAAAAATAATAATAATGATAAATTTCATAGCAATGCAACAATAAGACGACTTATAAAGAGCCGCCGTACAAAGGTCGTTATGGCAACAGCACTGACCTCGTTGAAGAGCAATTCTCTTCTCTGCTGCTTTCGAATGTTCATCTTTTTAACGGCAACCTTAAGACCGTTCGATCGGTCTACCGCTGTGCAGACAACCCCGCTCGATCCTTCACCGATCTTTATGAAGTTGTCGAGATTACGCTGTGGATCGCCGTTGCTAACGACCATCGCAAGAGCCTTTCGGAACTAAAATCAAAACCAACCAATCAAAGCTGAGGCAACTGTGTCATCTGATCAACCAATCAACAGTGAGAAAACTGTGTTATCAATCAACCAATCAAAGGTGAAGCAACTGTGTCATCTGATCAACCAATCAGCAGTGAGAAAACTGTGTCATCAATCAACCAACCAACAGTGAAGTAACTGTGACAATTAATGAACGAATCAACAGTGAGGTAAATGTGTCAATTATTCAACCAATCGAAGCTCAGGCAACTGTGTCAATCATTCAACGGCAAGACAATTGGGTCAATTGATCAACCAATGAATAGTGAGACAACTGCAATTGGTAAAACAAACAATAGTGAGACAGCTGTGTCATCTGATCAGCCAATGAACAGCGATGAAACTGTGTCAATCGATCAACCAATCAATGGTGAGGTAACTCTGTCATTCATTCAACCAATAAAAGATAATGCAACTGTGTCAATCATTCCGCCAATCAAAGCTGTGGCAACTGTGTCAATCATTCAACCAATTAAAGCTGAGGCAACTGTGTCAATCATTCCACCAATCAACGGCAGGCACTACAGAAATTCAACAGATCACATTATACGTATAAATAAAAAAAATCCAACCAGTCATCAACTAATCATCATTACCAGCAAACCCAGCCATGCAATCAATGAACAACCACTGTTCAATCAAGTAATCAATCATTTGGTCAATCAATCAAACATCAGACGCGATCCATCCAACAAAATCTAAAAACATCTGAAATACTTCTCCACTGGTTACCTGTTCGTGGGAGATCTTCTGCTGTTCGGAAAGCGGGGAGGACAGTGTTCGGACACTTAAACCCGTTTCGGAGTTAGAGTCCGGCGTTGACGAACCGTGGGAAGGACGGGGGTTCTGAGGGTAGCCGTACCCCTGTTGACCATAATTACCCTGCACACTGATTCCCTGCTACACACCAACAAACAAAGATACGATATCGTCAGGGTATCAGTCAATTCATGTTTAATTATTATTTTTACACAGCTCAGGTGAATAACCTAAAATGAGCTATATAAGTTTTTATTATTTCTTTTATTACCATTATTCTTCAGTCCCAAGGGAATTCAACATTATAGGCCTATAGTAGCACATAATTGTCTGCAATGGGCTTAGTTCATCATGGTCTAAGTTGGTAAAATCAGACGTAGGCCACAGGATTAAAATTTTTGGTCATCATCTAGTAAGTAAGTAAGCAAATATGTTCTTTATTAGTCCAATTCCAAGTTTGCGCACAATGGGACATAAAACATCGTTAAAATACATCATTCAATAATAATATTGGTAACAAAAAGGTGCCGATTAAATCACAAGCTGAATGAAACAACTAAAATATTAGTGTTAAACAAAGTCATCCGTACAGAAACCTCATGAAAAATCAGTGCAGGAACAAACAGCGACTGTGAGGTAATCATAATTAAGTTACAATAATCATAATTTTTCAATTTATTATTAATATTACAATTATCAATAATTTTACCTGTCGACCGGGAGAAACTTGCTGATTGATCTGCTGTCTCGCATGGTCCAATTCATCTTTCTCAGCAGTCCGTCCCTGCTGCCGTGCGCCATTCCCAGGTGCCTTCGTCACATCCGTGCCGTTCCTAGGTGCGTTGTACGCAGACGACGAGATCGAATGCTTCGAGTCGCGCACGGACGCCACGAATCCGTTCCCCGTCGGAGACCGTGTCGGCGATCCCAGACGGTTGTCATGGTAACCGTTGTCCGGCGCGAAATGGTTACCATGAACACCGGGGTGCGACGGCCCCTGCCGTTGCCTAGCAGCGTAGTTGCCATGGGCGCTCGACCGGCCGTCAAGTTCGTGGTTGGACGGGGGAAAACGATTGTTGCCCGGATGGTGGGAATGGTTGTTCCCGGGGAGGGATCTTCCGTCGCGGGAAGACGGCTGGAAAGCGGCGTGGGGAGGAGAGGAGGAGGAGTACGACGGGGGACCGTCCTCGTCGTCGTGTTCGTAGAGGGTCGCAGGGTGTTGGGGGTTGTGGCGCAGTCGGGACGGGGGGCTGTTCTGGCGGAGGGAGTTGGACCGGGCGACGGAGACGAGCTGCTGAGCGTCGGTGTAACTGCTGCCACGAACGATAACCTGAGATAAACGAGATAAACGATTTAAACGAAATAAACGATTTAAACGAAATAAACGATTTAAACAAAATAAACGATTTAAACGAGATAAACGAAATAAACGATTTCAATCTGATGTATGGTATACATGTTAATCTCATATTAAATCTGGCATTTTAAAGTAAGTACGAATATTCTTTAATATACCACCAGCAAACGCACAGTAGTCTACAGAGGAAATAAATAACAGAAAACATTTATGCAAAGTTATACAACATTCACATAATAAAACTGTTTCTGGCAAAAGAATCAACCCTAGAAAGGGTTAGATTATGTGGCCTTGGTTGAGTATTGTATGGAGTGACCTTATCAGGAGGAAGAGGTCGTGAAGAATGTGACAAGGATTTAAGAGGATAGAGCGGAAAAGAGCAGAGTCAGCTCCAGAATATCCTATTAATCTGAAACATCATATCTGCTATTAAATCTGGCACAATATGTATCTTATTTATCAGGCACAATAATCTTGCTAATTACTCTCATATTAATCTGGCACAAAAATTTCTTGCTAATCTGGCAAGGTATTGCCTATTAATCTGGTTGGGTCATTCCAGGTCAAATCAACCAGGAGTGTTGCAAATATAGCACAGACACCAATTCTCAAGTTTTGCACATCTTATCAGCAAGCAGGAATGAGATATACCAATACTCGTACTGGTTTTATATTGAGACACATTGGTACTCATCAAATATATACCGGTTGGCAGTACCTCATTAGTTCCATCATTAGTGTGTTCTGACATATTTGGAAACAACGACAGAAAACAATTTATACTTATTGCAAAAATAGAAACAATGACCTCAGCAACAAAGCAAAACACACAACTAAATAATTAATTAATACAATAAGGTCACTATGACTCACCTTAACAGGGGTAATGCTGGACGGGTCAACAAGAGGTCGTGGCCTTGCCCTCTGTACCGGTTCCACTATGCTCGCCCACTGCGTTGGCAGCCCGACAAACGCCCCATGCACGTTGTCATACCCTGTGTGAACACGGTGCTCGAAGTTGCTCGGGCCAGAGATCTCTGGACGCTTTTTCTTTCGGCCAAACATCGTGGACAGAACTCCTACGTTCGCTGCAGAGCAAATGCAAAATTTACCAAATTCATGAGAACAAATTTCCTCCATGCGTATCAATCCTTAAAAGCAATCTGCCATGAAAAGCAAATTAGAAGATATCTTGAAATAATATCCAATAATATATTTTCTTTAATTAAACGCCTGCAAGACGCACTGCGCTTTACATTCACAAGTTATGCAGTAATCTTAATTAAACTTAACTACTAACTGAACAGACAGCTTTGGTTAGATTCGCGCCTATAATTTTACTTCAAGGCTGAAAATAGGTTTCGGGATTTGACGGAAATTTTATTTTATCTTTCAAAATTGCATTATTAACTTTGGGAATCTGGAGTTTCTTGGATTCACAACGTACCACTCTACGGAAAATTAATCAACTTGAGGTGCGATCATCAAAACATTTCTCCCGTTCTTTAATTCCACAAATTTGTCAAGCTCGATAAAACTAATACCACATGTGCAATCAGTATAGAAATCTAAAACATCGAACAACAACCCTTCGCCGCATACAATAGCAATGCACTGCCCGCTCACGCAGATATCGGACGTACGTGGTCGTAAATACCAGAGCGGTTTGTCAAAGCTTTAGTCTATTGTTTAATTAACAATGAATTGAATACCTGCTCGTCAACCACCGGTCGGTATGCGTACTCCAACAACCACGATCGATTATAAATAATTATCCTAACCTCTTAATCGGTTGATTTATTCGACTAACTCACGATACTCGCTTCTTTTAAATGTGCTGCTTTTTATCTAAAAATTATCTGACGGTAAAAATAAAAGAAACGATGATTAATTTTAAAACTTAAACACCGGGATTAGTCATCTGTACACCTGAGCGACATAGTTGTCGTTGCCAGTGCTGCGGTTAAGTGTCGCATTGGGCTTATTATAAATGTTGCGCTAAATTAATTTAACTCGCTTCATGTTGGAGGAAAATAAGTAAGTATTCATTCGTTCGGACATTTATATAGCGCTCCTTCAGGAAAAAAATACTCAGTGGCGCTCCCGACTCCAGCGCGCCCAAAAAGAACAGTTTTAAGTTTAGTAAGGAAGGATCCTGGTAGAGTCCCAGGATGTAGGCGTAGCTCAAAAGGAAGGCCATTCCAGACCACTGGTCCAACCACAGAAAAGTGTGTGTATTCGTTTAATAAGCAAAAACAGGTTGGCAAACCTCAACCTGGTAAAAGGCTCGATTGGACTGCCTTCAAGCGCACAACGGGAACATCGGATAACAACAATCTAAAGGTTTGCAATTACAATCTAATTATTATAGTTTTAATGCATTCCCAAAGCATAGCAGACGTCTTAGATACTGAGAGAGACATACGGATACAGTAAGCATGCAGAATCTGCCATGCATATTGCAGGCTGTCTGTTCTGTTACTAGTAAAATTGTTATTCTGTTAAATAGGTCTCTGCTCCTAACGGGAGTTGTCTCTTCTGAATGTCTATTGTTACATACAAGTTTAGCTAGGTTACAAATTCTGAACATTCATTATATAATTATACTGACTTCATGATGACTGATGTCATGCCGACCACATTGTTTAACAGACTACGAATTTGCACTTACCATTGTATTTTTAAGCTGCTGGAATAATAACTTTCAATGCTGAATTGAATTTAAATAGACGCTCATAAATTGAGTGACTTGCCTACTTACTTTCGGCGTGATGTCGCAGAACTCGCTGTATTTCATGGATTCAATCGATTTAGAAACATAATTTCGATATTTGTTATTACTGTCCTGGATTTGTTAACAATATGACAATATAAAAAAATGCATGTTATTATTTAAAATTGAACCATCGACGTATGACTCTAAAATGGCGAATCTGCGATGTAACGATATTCATTTTATTAAATTTATAATCTCTTTGGTTTATAAATAACTCTCCAGTTTTACATACAAAGCAAAGACGGTTCTTTTTCCCAAAACAAAATAAAGAAAAAGTTGTTCGTAAATCGTAATACGGTTGAAAATAAGAATGGAAAAGTAGGAACCGTTCAATTTATTCAAACTGCGCATCTTTGGACGTTTACATATCTAGGTGCACTTTCGTAGCACTTCAAAGCACATGATCGTCTGTTAACATCTGATGTCCTTGGCTTTGTTTATTATCAGACCGAACCGTTCTAACCGAGGGGTTTGGATAACATGGCAAGAAATACCTGGCTGGTTTCAGGTGACGTTAGATAACTTAAAGTATTGACCAGGCTACCCATAACAAATACTTATTTTGAAGACCGGGCTTGTTGTGATGAGGTTCTGCGGTACAGGTATAGAAGTATGCATCCGCTCCGAACGTCAAATTTGTCTTGATTTCCTATATATACGAACGTGTGTATTCAAACGCGCCTATTCCCAATGTTCTAGAACGTTCCTGCGATTTTTTATATTTTATCGAAAATCTTCACAAACCATTGCAATTTCGTATTTAAATTCAAATTCACTGCAATGAAAGTTCACTTTCGCTATGTGTATACACATTTCAATGACGTCATTGAAATGTGTGTGCACATATTATTGCGAGAGCGAAGTTAAAGACACGTTTCCTATGTATTTCTGTACATTTTCGATAAAATATAAAAAATCGCAGGAACGTTCTAGAACATTGGGAATAGGCGCGTTTGAATACACACGTACATATACATAGGAAATCAAGACAAATTTGACGTTCGGAGCGGATGCATACTTCTATACCTGTACCGGTTCTGCTGTTTCTGCATTCTATCTTTGTTTTGAGAACTCTCTAGGCATATAGCGTCTCTAATAATACTAATAATAATATGTAGAGATTTAAGTGCCATGGGTTCGTAAGCAATCGATTAAAAAAACCGTAGCAACGATTCAGAAGCTACTGCAACCGCATTAAATAAATAAATAAATAGAACGGACCATATCGTTTGAACTGGGGCGTTATTTTGCTGACGAATTAGATTTTATTTTTATGACGATGTTCAACTGTTTCTCTACACTGCAGATAGTTACTTCACTTAGTTACGGTGCATTTTGGTGACAATGTCGGCTGGTGAAGACTGCTTGAGTCGCCTGCAAAGTCTTTTGCTCAACAGTTCTGTCAATTTCAGTCCATGTAAGTAAAAGTCTTCACATTATTATCATAGTTGATTCTCTACCTGCAACTGCTTGAAATAAGGGCTACTTACCTTCTTGCCTACTTAATTAAATGAATAAATAGAAACTTGCTTTCTTGCCTACTTAATTCATCGAAAAAACTAAATAAGCATTTTTACAACTCTGGTGCATTCATCGTTGGGAATTCGATTTGATATTGATCAAGGTTCATTTGCATCTCTACATACATTACAGGTCGTGAGCACTCCTGAGTAGGCAAATTTGAAAGATTCTATATCAAATTACTGTAATAAATAAATAAATAAATAAATAATCTAGTAGTTTGACTTAGACTTGCTATTTGAGAACTCGTGAATAAGCTGTGGAACTACGCTTAACTTTAGAGTAGGGCTTTTGAAATTAAAAATTTGCGATTTAAATTTATGTCGTGATAGTTGTGAGGCGTTGAAACGTGTTCATTTGATGTCATTAAATGTAACAATGCCACTGCTTTAGATTTTGACGCCACCGGGAAACTTGGTCCTTCGCTGGTTGAAGGCAATCTTGTTTGGTTGGGAGACTATGAAGTCTGTCGGGGACTCAATGAATCGCTGTACTGCCTGGCCGATCTGACAGTCAACCTTTCTCCTCCGCTTCAAGCTAACTTTGTAAGATTAGTTAATTAATTTGCACATTCATTCATTCATGAATTCACTCATTCGTTCGTTCATTCATTCAGGGCTTTAAATGTTGAAAAAGAATTGCCTAGACCCCTCTTGCCTTCCAGGCTGTGCTGGCCTTATAAGTGGTAGGACGGCATTCAGAATTGAAAATGAGGGCATGGACGCTGTCCATGACCGTCCAGTCACAATTTAAGACCTGCATTAATTAATTCATTCAATTTTATAGCGCTCCTTTAAGCAGCCTACTCAGGAGCATTCCCGGCCCAACCACACTTAATAAAAAAGACGAGTTATTAATTAAACAAAGTTTAACTGGCCAGCTCTAAGGGTAGATCATTCCAGATCATTGGCTGTAGCAGTGTGAGATCTTCTCTAACATCATTTAAGAAATACTTATGTTGTCAATATTTTCACTGCTTTGAAAAATTGAATTTTCTTTGTTTTTATGTGTAAAATAAATTTGGTTAGTTACCACATTCATAATCCATAGAGATGTAAGGCCAAATTCTTACCTAATGAGCCATTTTAGTGTGGTTGTGAATTGTTATAGGAATGATATGCATTCTTTGTTAGAACCTCTAATTGCCAATATAAAATGATGATAATGATGATGATATGCAAAATTAATGTTTTTGATTGCATATGATTTGATTGTTGTTTGATTGCAGAGTTCGGTTGCACTACGTTGGGGTCTATGTGCGGTTCAGCCATGCACCGAGTCGCTGCTCGAGAACCATGCTGGCTCACTCATCCGAGGTGAGTTGAGCCATGAGCCGTATTTCGTCAGCATACTGGCACAGCACAGATTGATGGGGGAGGGTGTGAGGGACTTGACTTGTAGTGTGAAGGGTACATAGAATGTGTGATAAACGGACAGAGAACGCCACCCATGCATTATTCGCGGGTGGCAGAGTGTACACTAAACAGGTGAAGGAATTGGTATGGAGAGAGAGAGACAGACATGAAGGCAGACAGACAGACAGACAGACGGATTGACAGACTTGTCTATGTACGCAAATTCTAGTGAACATATGCTGCTGGTACACTTGTAAAATTGTCCTACGTACAATGCCTGCGTATGCATTTGCTTGTGTACAGGTGTCACAAACTTACCTTGGATCGATGTCGTCAATGCAACTGTTACCTGCACTCAGCAGATTCCTCTTACTACGGGATTCTATGCCACCATGTAAGTAGCATGGTCCACCATGAGCATTGTAGAAAAATAACCTTGGTTGATTTACCGGGAGATGGAGTGTGCAATGAAGACTTTACTAAATATTTGGGTCCTTAGAAGACTGCGGGGATGAACCCCTCTCAATCTCCCAACAATTCTCACCCTGGTTTGGTCTTGATTTGATTATGGTAATCTGATTCGGTCTTGAGACGATTGATCTGTTTGGGTCTAGATTTTTAATGGTCTGATTTGGTATTGATTAGATTAATCTGATCTGGTACATGATTTGATTAATATAATCTCCTTCTTCTGAGCTGTTGTTTGTGTTTGTGTTATGTTCTGACGTGTTGTGGTCTTTTATACTAATTGATTTTGTAAATGGCAAAAAAAGAAAACTATTCTCTCAGGTACAAGTCAGAATGTTTAATTAATTATTTAATAAAAAAAGCCAATTTCTTCCAGTTGAATAATGTCCTGCTCGCAGGTAGAAGTCTGCTGCTGGTTTTATTCATAGTTGCCATAATTCGTTGATTAATTCAAGTAAAAAAAATAAAAATTAAATAAAAAAAATTGTTTCAGTTGAATAATATCTTGGTTAGGAGTCTACAGCTAGTTCTGTTTATATTTGTCAGTATAATTAGTTAATTAATTTATGTAAAAAAGTTAAATTGATTTTTTAGGTTGAACAATTTCCCACTGTAGGAGTCTACCAAGCTCTGCTTCTATTCATCTATGCAACATAATTAGTTAATTATTTTATTAAAAAATAAATAAAATAATTAATTTCAGTTAAATGATTTCCCATTGTAAGAGTCTACTGATGGTTCTGCTTATCTTTTCCAACATAATTAGTTAATTATTTAAAAATAAATAAATTTAAATTGTTTCAGTTGAATGATTTCCCATTGTAGGAGTCTCCTGCTGGTTCTTTTCGCCCTTGGTCTGCTCGGCACAACCTTTGACCTGTCATACCGTTACGCCGCTCGCATGCGATGGAAGTTGATCTACCGAATCAGCCGAAGCGGTCCCCATCTCGTCGCCCCGCCTAACGAATGGGACGAGGGTGTTCCTGGTCAGGGGAGTAGGGTGGATGATGATGAGGGTGGATCGACTGCAACCCTGTCTTCGGACGATGTCGCAGGGTGCCAGGCAAATGGAGGCAGATCGGTGGGGGATGGTGCCAGTCTAAACGAACCACCGAGTGGGGCGCTGCTGCGAAGGGCGTACAGCTTCCAACCAGGTGAGGAACGGTTGTTGGGGTGTGGGTGGGAGTTATCGTGGGGGGCCATGTTGTTTCAGAGAGACAGACAGACAGACAGACAGACAGAAAGAGAGAAACAGACAGAGGTAGACAAACAGACAGACAGACAGGAACTGACAGACAGACAAACATACAGAGATAGGCACACAGACAAACAGACATAAAGAGGGAGGAAGGAAAGGGCATGTTCTGTCCATATGCATTCTGTTTTTACACAATGGCTGAAGAGTTGGTGCTGTATGGGATCACTGACTGACTGAATGACTGACTGGCTGATGAATTTATGCGAGGGGGTTTAGGGTAATGGTGTACACCCTGGCATGAAGAGTGCACCGATACAGGATCACTGCCTGCTCATCGAGTCATTCAGTCATTTTGATGTCATTTACTGGTCAACCACTGAACAGTAAATGACTTTAAGTGATATTGAGTGATTTTGATCGACATGCAGGCTAGTGGTTAGTGGGTGATTTTTCAAGTGAGTGATTTTACCATGTGAAATACGTTGAAGCATGGATTATATGTGGATGTGCAGATCTGAAGGCGAGGATCGGCCAATGTTTCTCGTTCTACACTAACGTTCTGTTGTTATCTGAAAGACGTCCGGATGACATCGCCTGCCTCCACGCTCTTCGCGTTCTGAGCTTGGCTCTCATTGTTCTTGGACAGACTTACTTTGCTGCATACTCATCACCCCTAATCAGTGAGTGTGCGAGCAGAGGGGACCTCCTTATTGTGATTAAATGTGCTTGTGAGACACAAAACTTTGATGATGATGATGATGATGATGATGGTGGTGGTGATGACGATGACTATGGTGGTGATGGTGATGTTGATGATGACGATGATGATGGTCTGTCATGATGATGATGTTGGTGATGGTGAGGACGTCGATGAGGATGATGATGATGATGATGGTTTGTCATGGTGATAGTGATGATGACAGCACGGTGATAATAAAAAAATATACTAAAAATGATGATAATAATAAAATGATATTGATAATGAACTGATATATTTAATGAAAATTACAAGATAAGCATCAATTGTCAGGAACCTGAGATTGTAATTGTAATAAAAAAAATAATATAAAAAATGATTATATGATAAAATATTTTTTAACACTGATGATATTAATAACAAGAGGCGACTTCTAATGAAGTTATTCAAGTTTTGTTGGTGGTTATTTTGAAGGTAATCGTAGCGTATTTGAGGAGGTCGGAAGGCGTTTCAGTTGGCAGATGGTTGGATGCTACTACTATGCTATTGACACTTTTCTGCTCATTAGGTAAGAATTTGAAACTGTCATGATGCAACAACCCTCTGCTCATGAGGTAATAGAAATTACTATAGAAATTAATAGTTGCATGACATCTATTTAAATAAAGAGAAGATTCTGTCTGTTGTCTCTTGTTGTTTCTTGTTGCTTGAGATGGTGTGCTGTTGTCTTTGTTGCTTTCAGTGGTCTCCTGTTGTCCTACCGTGGCCTGATGCAACTTCAAAGGAGCAACGGAAAATTTCATCTGGTTCCCTACTTTCTTCTCCGTTTCATCAGGTACGCTGATGAGCCACTGATCGCGCAGTTTCAAAGCAGTTTTGATTTTCTGCATATCATGAATTCTGTGTTCATTTTACTGGAAAAAGACAAAGAATCAACTTTGAATAGGATTTAAACTGGGTTGTGTGAAGTTGTGTCTGACTTTAAATACTAGTAGAATGTAGAACCCTTGGAACTAACATTAACATTCCTACAGGTCTACCATCATGCTCTGGGATCTCCGTTCATTCCTCCCGTCATTCCGAGCTCTTTGGTTGAGACTCGATTTAGCATGGTCCTGATTGATTGACTGATTGATTGATTGACTGACTGATTGATTCACTGATTGACTGATTGATTGCTTGATTGATTGACTGACTGATTGATTCACTGATTGACTGATTGATTGCTTGATTGATTGACTGATTGATTGCTTGATAGGTTGATGCCATCTTTGGGTATTGATTAATTGACTGATTGATTGATTGTTGCCATCTCTGGGTTATGATTGATGAATCGATTGATTGGCTGATCGATAGTTTGGTGCCATCTTTGGGTGAATTGATTAATTGTTTGATTGACTGATTATTGGACTGACTGATTGAATGAATGATTGATTGACTGACTGATTGATTGACTGATTGCTTGATAAGTTGGTGCCATCTTTGGGTATTGATTAATTGTTTGACTGATTATTGACTGATTGATTGATTGAATGATTGACTGACTGACTGATTGATTGATTGACTAATATATTCTAGGCTGGTGCCATCAGTGGGTATTCTGCTTCTCGTCTGGATCCATGTGGTGCCATTGTCTGTGACTGGACCTGTCTGGCAGCAGACCGCAGACAATGAAGCGGAATTGTGTCGTCGCTTCTGGTGGACGAACCTTCTCTTCATACAGAACTTCTATCCAACGTCATCTGCCCAAGGGGTAGTTGGATTCTGCACTCTATTCAGTCATATTCATTCCATTAATTATTTTTTTAATATATTTGTTTTTTTCGCCTAAATTATCAATTGTTTTGTCCATTGTTAGCTGAACGATTTTACGTGTTTGAATGCTGGCTGGGCATTTCTCTATCCAATATTCCTTTTGTTGCTTTTTTTTCATTTGTTGTCAATTTGTTGTTGTTGTTGTCAGTGTGTCGGATGGATCTGGTATCTGGCTGTTGACTGGCAGCTCTTCTGCATCTCGGCCATTCTCATCTACGCTCTGCACAGGTGAGAGAGTTTCATCTTTGACATCTTCAACAGCAGCAGTAGCAGCAGCATCATCATCGCCATCATCATCATCATCATCATCATCATCATCATCATCATCATCATCATCATCATCATCATCATCATCATCATCATCATCGCCACCATCACCGTCGTCGTCGTCATCAATAGCAGCATCATGATTTTCAGCTCCATCATATTCATCATCGTCATCTTTGTCGTCATCATTATCGCAATTGTCATGAGTATTATCGTCATTAACAGCAGCAGCATCACTGCCATCACCTTCATCATCATCATTAAGGCACCTTCATTGTAAGGAATTATGTCATATTCATCATATGGATTATGATCATAGTCTAAAATGCTCTACATAAATAGCCATTCACATGCTTGCGATCATGCACACCTACGTCAAATAACGATCATGTTCAAATGATCATGATCATAATCGACATCATCATCTTCGTCGTCGTCGTGGTCGTCGTCGTCATCATCATCATCATATTTGTAATAACATAATCACTCTAATCATCATCATAATCAGCAGTTTATGATTATGACATATCTTTTTCACTTAATCTAATCTAATCTGGTTTCAGAGGCAGATCGTATCCTCTCCTCATTCTCATCATCTCGTCCATGGTTGCCACGGTGACGCTCATCAGCGTCTACGCGGTCAGCATCAGCCCAGCTGCTGCGCTTCTCCATCACTCTGACGACCCAGGGTAAGGACGGGTACCATGGCGCCAACATTGTGATGATGATGATTGTAATGATGATTGTAATGATGATTATCGAGATTACTATTAAAAAAATTATGATGATGAATGTTCTGCTGTGATGAACAGGATGATGATGATGGTGGTGGTGGTGGTGGTGGTGGTGGTGGTGGTGGTGGTGGTGGTGGTGGTGGTGGTGGTGGTGGTGGTGGTGATGGTGATGGTGATGGTGATGATAAATTTGATGATAGATATGATGAAGAAGCTGATGATAATGAAGGTTATGATGATGATGATTATGACATTGACGAAGGCTTATGTGGTATATGATTAGTTTTTGTGACATGGTGATATGTTTAGGATACAGCGAATGGTGCAAATGGAGAAGCTGTGCATCCCATATATGTTATTTTTCCAAATTGTCTTTCGTATTTTTCGTCTAGGATGTTCTGGGGGTACATTGACATCATCCTGACGAAACCCTACTGCCGTGCAGTCCCCTATCTTGTGGGACTGTGGCTGGGGCAGAGGCTGCACCTGCAACGGGGTGTCATGGTTCGACTGAGAAGGGCGAGTACAATAGATCTATCTTAAGTTTATTAAACGTTGTTGCCTTGATTTATAGGCCAGTTAAAAATACGGAAAATTTAACATGAACCCAAGAATTTACTATGGCAGACCTTTTTTGATAGAATATTGATCGGAAACACCTTTCTAAACTACAGTAAAAATGCTAATGAATTCCAACATGGGAAAATATGTTTTAATCGGTAATTATTGTGATGCAAATTATGACTGTAGTATAGCGTTTCGCTTAGTCATCACCTATGCATTATGACCGTGGCCTTAAGTGCGGGGTAGTTATCGACCACACACTGCAGAGTTCTTGGATACAATTTTATTTATTTTTTTGTCTCCAAGATCGACATTTACATTGTTCAGATAATAAATATATTAATCGATATTTAATTTGTTTAAATCGGTAATTTCACTGTGTTTCCAGCAGATAAATAAAATTTACGCCAGTCTTTGAAATGTAAACGAACTCGTATAGGCATGGCTGTTGGTCGTCTGCTCAAAACTAAATTCAAAATTTTAATTATTTCCCCATATCGCATTTTGTTAGCATTTCTACCACATATTCTTAAAGTCCATTTAGAAACTTTTCGTGCAAAAATTTGCCTCCCATTGTAAACTAGCGGGTCTTAGACTTAATTGACAGGACTATTATGCATATGTAGGTGCTTATTAAATTATGAATACATGCTATGAAATACATAGATTGAGTATTCGCATATTACGAATATTAAGAATTTCAAATATTCACGAATATTAACGAATATTAAAACTGCCAACAAATATTATATTCGTAAAATATGTTTTTTCAAGAAATTCTTTATGCTTAATTCTTAGTTTGTTATTTATGAAAATGTTTAACTTTTACTGAATGAATTGCACAAAATTGAGTTAGCCTACGCGTAGGCCTATATCAGTAGGCCTAAGCGACAATAACTTTAATAGATTTACTGTTAAAAACTTCAAGGTCTCTGTTGGGTCTGGCCAATATGGCCATGCGGCATTCATATCATATTCGATACTTAATGTTAGTCACTTTGTCTGACTTCTGACCATCCTCCCCAACTGAAAGAGGCAAAGCCACCGAAGGCAGGTAGTAGCAATATAGCAGGCCTATAGGCTAAATTATAAATAAACTTTGACTGACTATATAATAGTAACTGCAAATTGATGAAGTAGTTTTATATCAGTGTAGCAGAATGAGTAGGCCTAAATATACATGTAAATGCCAACGCAGGAAATAATACTGCCAGATTACAAGCAAAAATTATCCCGAACTCAGCATATTAAGCGCATTGCATATTTTAATTCAGCCTTGACCTGGATGCGAGTGAATGTCGTAGAGACATAGTCTACAGAAGCTTAAACTACCGAGTAGCATTGCGGTTTCGGTCATAGGCGCAACCACCCTATGGGACCCACGGGACGCGTCCCCCCAACTTTTGAGTGGTCCCCTAGCTTTATTATTATGGTCCCCCTCAACTTTTAGGACGTGATTCATTTTGGTCCCCCTCCAACTTTTAGGACGTGATTGCGCCTATGGTTTCGGTCGTTCACCTTAATTCGTTAACGAATATTTGCGAATATTTACGAATATTATAAAATCTTAATATTCACGAATATTTACGAATATTAAAAGCTAAAGTCACGAATACTCAATCTATGGTGAAATACATAGAGTAGATAGATACGTATGTCGTACTTGATGCATGTTGCAGGATTTCAATATTCAATATGATCCTGAGGTTGCTGGCTGACCTCCTCTGTAACTTGCTGTTTGTTTTCTGATTTGCTTCCTTATTGAATGATATACTTAATGACGGCTGACTCACTGACTATGTGACTGACTCACTGACTCTTTGAGTGTCTGATTGATTGATTGACTGACTGACTGACTGACTGTCTGACTTACTGATTGACTGACTGATTTATTGATTGACTGACTGTGACTGACTGAATAAATGACTGACTTACTGATGTAGTAACTGATTGAGTGAATAAATGACTTACTGGCTGATTGATTGACTGACTGAATTCTGACTGTATGAATGACTGACTGATTGCACTCTGGAAGTTCTTCAAAAGAAGGAGAAGTTTACAATTTACATGATCTGTGGACTGTGTATGTACCGATTATAAGTATTTGGTTGAAGAGTACAGTTCACTAATTTGCTGTTTAACTTTGGTTACGTGTTTTATTTCTAATGCGCTCTTGAAGATAGTTTGAACGGCAATGGTTTTTAGAAAGTATCATTTGTCATTTTTTCAATCACAATAGTTGTGTTTAGAATAGTTGTGTTTAGAATAGTTGTGTTTAGAATAGTAGTGTTTAGAATGTGTTTTCTGGTTTTCAGCGGAATTCAAATAGCATTTAATTTGATATTGAATTAATTTCCTGTGCGTTCTTTAGCACCACGTTTTGATCGGTTGGGTCGTGTGCGTTGCTCTGAGCGTTCTGTGCGTCTACGCCTTGTACCCTGCTGTGCTCGGCTACGGTTATGGTCTGGCTGGTAACGCTATTGTGGGGACACTCGTTCCACTGATCTGGTCTCTGGTCACAGCCTGGTGCATCTACACATGCCGCCATCTGTATGCAGGTGGGAAAGAATATCTTACATGAATATATTGTAATATATATACACCGTACACGTGTTACACGTATATATGCATGAATATAGATGTATATTAATGTATATATATAATATGTTAATTTAATATATATAAAACTGTTAATATATGTAAATGCGTGTTTTTTAAATTTATTCTATTATGATTAGTTTGTATTTTCGAGTTGGTTGATTGATAATTTGGTTGGTTGGTTGGTTAGTTGATTGATTGAATATTAATGATTATAATCATTATAATAATTGATTGAATGACTGTCTTTCTGATTGATTGACTGATTGATTGATTGTTTATATTGAAGGATTGTGTACAAGTTTACTTTTTGGTGATTCATTTATTGACGACGAATGATTGATGGATTGATAGCTGCTTGCTGATTGATCTGCTCTATTGTTATTGTTGCAATCAATAGATCCATCTGGTGATTGATTGTGTTAGTGATTGATTTTATCGTTGGTTGTGCTCTCTGACGTCAACTGTCATGTGACAGGTCCGCTCGGTTTCCTCTTCTCGTGGAGCGGTTGGCTGCCTCTCAGTCGTCTGTCGTTTGGAGCATTCCTAATCCACGGCGTTTTCCTCCGCATTCTCTTCCATGGCATCCATCAGTCTATCCAGCTCTCCGACATGACTGTGGTAATAATAATATTAATAATTATAATTTTTATTGTTTTTAAAGCCTAAGGGATCATTTATACCTCGGGCGCTAAAAAAAAATAAAAATAAATAAAATAATAATAATAATTATAATAATATTATTTTTATTATTAATATGGTAATGGTGATGATGATTATGATGTTTGATAGCTTAACAACACCATGTTGTCTTGACTGTGAATGTTTGTTTTTAGTTAAGACAGCATCATGTGTATTTCCAGATTGTAAATGCTTGCACTTGCCTGTCTACCATCTTGAATCTGAAAGCGTGCATAGGTAGCCCTACCAGTGGGACTTCTAATCCCTTCTGGGTTTCCGGTTGTAACCAACTGTTTTGTATATATACTTCGCAAAAATGTTTTTGTTATTTTGGTGCAATAAAATTGATGGTTATGTTGATGATGATGATGATGATGATGATCACGATGATGATGATGATGATGATCACAATGATGATCACAATGATGATCATGATGATGTGCAGTGTCACTTTTGCCAGCCATGAAATAGACGAATAGGACCATTCTGGACATTTTATTTTATTTTCGAACGGTAGTTGATTGTTGTTGTTGTTTTGGTTGTTGTAGGTCGGTTTATATCTGATGACCTTGACCTTCTCCTTCCTGTCGTCGGTTCTGCTTTCACTTCTCGTTGAGTCACCCATCGCTCGTCTCTTCCAGTTGTGTCGCGGTTGAGGAGTGGGTCGAATGACGAGAGGTGGAGTGCCAAGGTGTTGAAGGTGTTAATGGAAGTGAATGCTGCTTTGCTTTGGGAAAAGGATGGATGAATAGGTGGATGAATAGATGGATGAACGGTTGTATTGGTGGAAGGATGGATGGGTTGGGTGGGTAGATGATAGGTGGATGGGTGAATGAATGGATTTATGGGTAGGTGGACAGATGGGTGGGTCTGTGGGTAGATAGGTGGATGGATGGATGAGTGGTTGATGGATGGGTTGGTGGGTGGTGGATGGGTGGGTATGTGGGTGGGTGGTTAGGTGGTTATGTGAATGGTTGGTTGGTTGGGTGGATGGATTGGTGGGTGGGTAGGTGATTATGTGGATGGTTGGTTGGTTGGTTGGGTGGATGGATGGATGGGTGGGTGGGTAGGTGGTTATGTGAATGGTTTTTTGGATAGATGGATGGATGAGTGGATGGACGGATGAGTAGGTGAATGAGTGATTGGAATATTCGACGACTGACTTAGTAGATTGAATGATTGTTCTGCATCAAGAGTAGATATCACAGTCTTCCAATTTACTGCTGAACGATGTTCATGCCTAGCAAGACTCAGAACACTTACGTGAAGAACTTTGTAGCATGCAGAAAAACATTTACATTGTTCGTCAGTAACGTATCTTGTACAGAAGAAATCTTAAAGGTTTCACATAAATTTCATTGTCCATTTAGATTTCGTTTGTTCTGTAAGGACTGTATATTGGCCAGTTTCTATATGTCTCGGGGTGTACCATTTGTTTTAAACACTGCATTAAAGGAGCTATATGACTGTCTAATTCTGCAGAGTATCGTAACAGTATTGTTCGCTAACGCATCCTAGTCATCCTGGTATTGAAAACCATTTGTCTGACATTGCGTACATGCCTGCAGTAATTAACAACCTAACAACAATGCAACAGCGCCTGTTGTATACTATGAGACTTGACAACGTGTTGGCTGATGTTGAAAATGCACCCATTTCCTAGATGCGAATTGTGGATTCTCTTTAGTGCACTAGAGCTACCGCCTACAAGGGCGGATACAGAAATTTTCGAAGGGGGGGCCAAAATTTTTGGTGTTGCCGGCGAAAAAAAATTTTTACCGCTGAAAAAACTGATGACCTTTTTTTTTTTTTTTAGTCATCGGCCATTTTTTGTGAAAAAAAGTACTTGTTGAAACCAAATGGGGGCCACGTCCCATGCAATTTTTAAATGGGGGGCCATGGCCGGATTGGCCCCCCCTGGATCCGCCCTTGACCGCCTAACGATTATGGGTTTGAGCATGTTGAATATTTTGCACTGCTTTCGTTTGATGAATCATGCTTGATAGAGGTTACAGATTTTCCGCTCTAAGCGCTGTTGACATTGAATCTGTGAACAATTTCTGCTTTTCTTACACACTTGTTGCGTTACGCAAATGAAGCGTGTTTGTAAGAGCACTGGATTATCGCACGTTTCAACTGTGTTTCGTTCGCCTAGGTTTCGAAAGTGTTCTCTTGGATTGATGGTGCTGTACAAAGTTTCAGTTACAAATTACAATTTCTCACTTTTTTGTATCTTTATATTTCTTTTCCGTCTTTATCTGCATATTTTATTTGTTTGGTTCGCATGTTTCTTGCTTAACGTAATCATTTCTTGTTGGTAGATTTGTACACGACCATTTTGTTTCGATTGCTAGTGCTTGTAGTCATTTTTTAAAATGAAATTTATTAAACGGTTTTTAAAATTTTCATCAGTTGGCGTTCATACCGAAAGAGCGATGATGAAATTGTTCATTTTACGTTGTGTTTATTTGATTTTTTCATGGTTTTACTGCTTACCATTGGTTGAAAAAAATATTCGTTGTATTTTTTTCGGAAGTGTTTGACTTCCTTGGTATTGAGATTGTCTACATTCGACCCATCCTTTGCGGTTAAGCCGAATAACTATATAAATATATATGTAATATATACCTATACTGTAAATGCTCGGTCATTGTATACCGGTATATATATATGTGTGTATTGTGTTGTTTGTTTGTATGTGCTCTTGTTGTATCGCCCCTTTAAGCTCCCTACTCAGAGGTGCTCATGACTACAGAGCGGACACTTCATCGGAGTTTCACGCCGAAGCGCTGAGCAATTGTGAGTGAAGGACTTGCTCAAGGTCCCTACGCGGCGACTTGAGGTGGATTCGAATCTGCAACCGGCTGCAAGGCGACGAACATACCCACTACACCTCTGCACCCCTGTGGGTATATATATAATAAGCATGGTGTCTGTGTAAGTGTATAATTACCGTATGCGCATTGTTTTTTTTAATCGTGCGTTTCATTTGTTAGGTCTGGAGTTTCTCTGACGAATCTCTATTGAAGTGGCGCTATATAAATTTCAATTTCACATTGTATTTTTCACTGCAGATTATTCATTGTCATCTGATTGTTTCATTCTTCCCTCCACCCCTTCCCGTGCTTCCGGAATGCAATGTATTGTCTTTTGCTATGGTTAACAATGTTGCTTCTTGTCCTTTGTGTCTGCCTGCAGCTCGTTACACAATGGTTGAAAGCCATTGTATTTACACTTGTGTTTTTGCTTTTGTTTTGTCAGCTTGGTGCTCCTCTGAGAGGAGTGCCATGTTAGGGTGTACCTGCGGGACACCTTTACCGATCGGTTACCTTGATCAGCTTACCTTGTCAAGCAAATGGTTCGAAATTCCTCAACCCCCCCTAACCTCATTAGGAGATTGCTGTGTATTTACGTTGAGCCAGTCTTTTGCGGGCAATTGTCGATGTTAGTTAGACACCTTTAAAATGTTAGTTAGACACTTTTAAAAACGGTATCAACCGAAGCCATATAAGTATGAAACGCGCTTTGCGATTAATCGTCAATCCGTCGACACTTAGTCTTGTCTGGTAAAGTGAAGCTAATTAAGTACTTTAAATTCTCATGATAGTAATTGTTGGTAATTGTTTAGGATGGTCGGTCACTTTGTAAATTAGAAAGCAGGGTAGCCACTCAACTTTTCGCACCGGGATCTAGGTTTTCGGTCTTATCTCGGTTTTTTGGTTAGGATCTAGCTTTTTTCTTTCGACGGTTTTTTCAACTTTATTTAAAAAATTGATTTTTTTAGGTGGAAATGCACAAAATGACTTGAAAAAGTCGAATTATTTTAAAATTTTGACCAAGAATTGTAAATTTTTGAGCGATAGACTAAAAATAAAAGTCATCAGAAATTTATTTGATCAAGAAGGAAAAGAGAGCAAATTTTAGTCGTCGTATAACTAAAAGTAAGGTAGTCGGAAATTTCAAGGTGGAAAAAATGGAAAAAATTTGTCTTTTTTAGAGAAATTGTCGTCAATCTAGCCTTTTTTTAGCATTTTTTTGACCGGATCTGACATTTTTCAAAATTCAGAGTGGCATCTCTGTTAGAGGGCAATGATCCTCTGAGACTGTTGATGTGTAGGGAGCAAGAAGTTATTCATTCAGAATTGGTGAACATCCTCGATTGATAGGCTAGTTATTTGGTCATTAGATACGGGTGGGATAACTCCGCCACTGGTTGCACTCTGCCAGTGCCAGTCCCAAGCCTGGATAAAGGAGGAGGGCGTCGCTAATGATCTTTGTTATCACACAGTGATGTTAAACTGAAGAAATCACCACCAGATGCGGGTGCTTTATAAACAGGGCTGGATCGTTAGGGCTTGTGGGTAGATACACTTGAGTGCTATATAAGTTCTCCTTAGAAATAATATGTGATTTTGATGACTTTGCTTGCGATTGTGTTTTAAATACATTTATTTAGAGTGGAGAGTATGGAATTTTTTGCTATTGATGGATCTGGTCTTACCACAGTTGTTGAGCCGTATTGCTGCAATATCGTTTCTATTAATTATTTAACTTAATTTCACTTTAGAAAGCGTTTCTTGTACTCATCATCTGGAATTAGCGTTGGTTGGTAGCGTTCCATCTTGATATAGAGTTGGTTCATAGTGTTTTAAAGGTGTCTTAACTATCAGCAATAATCGTTGATAGTCGTTCCATTTTGATATAGCGTTGGCTGATTATGTTTTAAAGGTGTTTAACTTTGTCATTGTCAGCGAAGGACTGGCTCAGTTGTTGAATCGAATTGCTGCTTGCTCTTTATGCAGTTTGAGCATCTTGAAATTTGTGCATCTTGGGATTTTGTGTTGTTGTTATTGTTGGCGCTTTCTGGTCTATCTTTTTTTGGTTAAGGAATTCCTGCCTGCTGCTTTTGCTCTTTTGTTATTCTTGTCGATTTTTGTACTCGACAACTTCATCTGGCTTATTAGTATTTGACATTCTGTGGTTTCCTATTCTCTGTTGGTATTCTCTTGTGGCTTATTCTCTGTTGACATTCTTTTGTGGCTTATTCTCTGTTGACATTCTCTTGTGGCTTATTCTCGGTTGGTATTCTCTTGTGGCTTATTCTCTGTTGGTATTCTCTTGTGGCTTATTCTCTGTTGACATTCTCTTGTGGCTTATTCTCTGTTGGTATACTCTTGTAGATTATTCTCTGTTGGTATTCTCTTGCAGTTTATTCTCTGTTGGTATTCTCTTATGGCTTATTCTCTGTTGGCATTCTCTTGTGGCTTATTCTCTGTTGGTATACTCTTGTAGATTATTCTCTGTTGGTATTCTCTTGCAGTTTATTCTCTGTTGGTATTCTCTTATGGCTTATTCTCTGTTGGCATTCTCTTGTAGCTATTCTCGGTTGACATTCTCTGGTAGTTTATTCTCTGTTTGTATTCTCTTGTAGTTTATTCTCTCTTGCTATGCTCTTTTCGCTTATTATTTTTCTTGTTTGGCATTCTATCTGGGTATACATTTATCTTTTGATCAATGGCCGTGCTCTTGATATTTTTATTTTCTAGTCTTCCATAATTTTGGCAACGGTTTTGTAATTTCTTTGTATTTCAATTTTCTGCGACTATTATTTTCGATAAAAGAAACTTTGCTGCTGAATTAACGTACAGTATTAAGATCTGTTGACTGTGTACATACTGGTTATTTGCAGGAAGAGTACAGTATACTGATTTTGTGTTTAACCTCTGCCATGTTACGTGTTTCATTTCTAATGCGCTCTTGAAGATACTTTCTGAGCTATGATTGGTTTTTACCAAGTGACATTTGTTGCTTTTCTATAATGAAAAGTCCAGCATGCCAAAAAAGAACAGTGTTAAGTCTTGTGAGGGAGTGCAGTGAGTGCGCGAGGAAGGATATATGCCTACCAAGGCCATAGCTAGTGGCTGTTATGGGTGTTTGAACACCCCAAAAATGAAATAATGCTTCCATGAAATTGGACATTTGTCACATTTCCTAACACAATCATGAAATAAGGATTAAAGGGATTTCATTTCGAAGCTATTATTTCTATTTGACATTTTACAATAGGCCTAGATTAATTCCTCACCCAAGCCGTTGATTCACTTGATTTTTCGGCTTGCTCAAGGTCTAGTAAGCACCCCCTGAAATAAAATCCTTGCTACGGCCTTGGGATTCTACTGATAGTCCAGGTTGTAGGCGTGATTCTAAAAGAAGGTCCAGACCATTGGGCCCGCTACATCTTCATAGCTGCAGTACAAGCAAACGGCACCAAGAAAACTACTTTTTTTCACATAGCTAATCGTTGATAGGCGTTCCATTTTGATATAGCGCTCGTTGATTCTGTTTTAAAGGTGTCTAATTATCATTAGCAATCGTCATTGTCAGCATTGGCCTAATTGGATCACATAATATCAAATTTATTGTTCCCATCAATGTACAAGATAATGATTGTGACCGCATAATACAATAACGAGTTTCATACATGGTTCATTTGTTATGCAGAAAGAAACTTTTAAAGAAATTGAGGTATGTGAACTGGTAGTTTCTCAAGTAAGAATTAGGCAGTATAGCCTATAGCAGATAATGTTGCATTAATTAAGTGATTGGAGCAAGTAAATAATAATATAATATCTTTTCTTTAATTAAACGCCTGCAAGACGCACTGCGCTTTACATTTACAAGTTATGCAGTAATCTTAATTAAACTTAACTACTAACTGAACAGACAGCTTTGTAATTACACTCACCAACGGGACAAAAT
The DNA here is from genome assembly GCA_949752735.1 of Lumbricus terrestris. Lineage (NCBI taxonomy): Eukaryota > Metazoa > Annelida > Clitellata > Crassiclitellata > Lumbricidae > Lumbricus > Lumbricus terrestris. The sequence continues at coordinate 40,095,810 of OX457048.1, forward strand.
CCAGCGAAGATTTTTAGCTCTGGAGAAAAAAATGAAGATGACTGAAGTTTTAAATGAGCAAAATATAAGAGAACACCAACATGAGTGACGTGAGAGCATATATGGGTTTAAAAGTGAATAGGCGCGGAATTAAAACCATTGAGAGTACTGTTATTAGTCATATATATTGGTAAGTAATCGATTTAATTGTACCGGTACTCTTTACCCTGTTTAAATACGATTGCATCAACCGTCTCGCCTTAAAATAATATCAATTAAACTCACACGGACACAGTCGGTGCAATGCTGTCTGCGTTCTGCCATGTGCTAGCGCTACACAAATTTTAATTAATGAAGTGCCATCTTGAAATATCGTAACGGACGATGGGAGTGGCGTTTTCCTCATTTCTGAGCGAAAACTTTGATGAAACAATTTTAATATAAACGTAATAGATCGTTATTATTTAAACCATGTCTGATGAACAGGAGGCCAAGGAAAAGCCTCGGAATAAGTTGATATTTGTCAACTGTGTCGATGGCTTCGTAGGTCAGAATTTGGCGAAGGTAAGTAAGATGGCCAGATTGAGAATCGGGAATTTTAACGAGTCAGAAACGAGAAGGCACCGAGGGATACTTTTCGTCGGAGCAAATTTTCGGTTAATGAACATAATTATAATAGTTGGGTTTAAGGTTTCTTTTGCATCGCACGTAAGCGTTTCCTGGTGTTCTCGCTGGCAGGTCGAAGGTTTTTAATTCACTTTTCATTTCTGAGTGTCATCTCAGTTCCATTCCATATAATATTATGTCATCGAGGTCTAAAGTATGATGTCTGGTTCCTTGACTAGTCGAGTTTGGGGTTCTCCAGGGGAGCGCATCATTAAGTTGGTCTAACATTTCATTTGGTGTGACCATTGATTATTGATTTTATTATTTGTGAACTTTTTGTTAAGGAACTCAAGGCAGTAATTAGATTCAGGGTGAGAATTGCCAAGGGTTTGGGGGGGTTTCAACCCCCTAGTCTTTCTTAGAGCTCCATATATATATATAGTCTCGGGCTTTTCATTCTACCCAGTTCCTCATAATAATAATTATTGGCAAAGCGATTGATAGGTTGTGATGATAAAGACTGCGTAAAAAAGCTGTAATAAAATATTTTTTCGCAGTATCTGTCTCGTTGTGTCGTTGGGGCCTCATCAGAGGAGATGGAGGAAGAGGAAGAAGAAGAGGAGGAGCAGGCAGACAAAGAACCCGTTGAACCTCCTGCCGACCAAGTCTACCATGTTATTGGCAGTCTGAAGGATAGGACGAGACCAAAGCCAGGCTTTGTCCAGGATGTGGTGCTGGTTAGTATTATTATTTTGTGTTGTTTGAAGTGGGGAAGGTTATGGTGGTAGGGTGGTCGTGGTGGTGTGATCAATCAATCAATCGCAATTTATATAGCGCCCCTTCAAGGTATCTGCTCAGAGGCGCTCCCGGCCGAGATCAAGTGAAAAAAAGCATTCTTCAACAGTTTGTGAAATTGAGAACAACTTGGGAGGTGTCGCATAGTCAAGGGAAGTCCATTCCCGGTTGTTGGACCAATGATCGTGGTGATGGTGGTAGTGTTGGTAATTGTCGTATTGGGTATTATCAAAGTATATATATATAATAAGGTAATTTTGTGGTGTAACTGATGGTGTTGGAGAGTGTTTAAGTCACGATGGGGGTGGGTGAGCATGATGTTTTTGAACTGATGCCCATAGAGGAGCGTGTCTATAAGCGAATCAGTGCCAACTTACCTACTTGATCTTTGTCGGCCTGTGTCAAGTACTCGGACTGGTCGGTCCCTACGCTCAGCTGATAGGGAAATGCTCTTGGTCCCGTTTGCGCGTACCTCCAACATGCAGAGTCGTGCTTTTTCTGTGGTTGGTCCGGTGGTATGGAATGCCCTCCCACTTGAGCTGCGCCTACGACACATTCTGCATGCACTTAAAAACTGTTCTGTTTGGCCGTGCTGGAGTCGGGAGCGCCTCTGAGTAGTTTCCTTGAAGAGGCGCTATATAAATACTTGAATGAATGAATGGATGAACTGGACTTTCTGACATTGTGAGAAGATGAATCATTAACCCTTACATCACCGTTCTGCTGTTGATTGTTCTGCCGTTGATTGTTCTGCCGGTTGATTGTTCTGCCGTTGATTGTTCTGCCGTTGATTGTTCTGCCGTTGATTGTTCAGCCGTTGATTGTTCTGCTGTTGATTGTTCTGCTGTTGATTGTTCTGCTGTTGATTGTTCTGCTGTTGATTGTTCTGCTGTTGATTGTTCTTCTGTTGATTGTTCTGCTGTTGATTGTATAGTTTGATAAAAACGAGATGCTCTACACGTATCTGATCGCATGTGACGTCATCATCTACGACATCTCGGAATTTCCCGATCAGTCCGACGAAGCTGCTTGGGTTGCAACACGTAAGCTGTAACATCATTACACGAGCATGCTGTAACGTATAATAAAATAACATATAGTTATGTGAACAGTAGCATAATTGCATGAGCAGTAACATAATTACATATGCAGTAGCATAACTACATAGGCTGTAGCATAGGTATGTGAGCAAAAACCTTTCAGAAGCGCTCCAAGTTTGATCGAAAAGGCAGGGTTTGAGACGAGTGAACGATGAGAAAAGACTATACCAGAGTGAAGGGCGAAGCGAACTAATGGTGGAAGTCCATTCCACAGAGAAGGACCTATGCACCAGAATGCTGTATGGGTGACTTGTTTGACGCTAATATTTCAGTAATTTTAATCAACTTGTGTTTTAATGCGTACGTTTTACTACTATTCATTACTTCAATGTATTATAAATTAATTATAGGCCTAATGATGTTCTATGTCCCATTGTGCGTTTGCAAGTGGAGTAATAAGGAAAATACGAACTTCATGTCCTCCGTAACCTCTTTCCACTACAACGTGATCCATTATATAACTTTAGGGAAAGGGCTCACAATTTCATCCTCCCCAATAAAGACTCGTTAAACTTTATCCCAAGAATGTTATTCAAAAACATGTACTAACTATTTTGACCATAAGCTTTAAGCAGCCATACTGTTAATGTAAACCTACAGCGTTCTGTCTGTTGTTTATTGAATAAAACGAATATACATACATACTTATTTACTTACTGACTTAATGTTGTTTGTTTGTGCAGAGCTGGCTTCTGATGTGGATAAGTTTGAGAAGAGTCGACCGAAGACGTTCATTCTCATCTCGTCGGTTCTGAGCTGGGCTCGGACCAAACCAGCCGATGGAGTTAGATGAATTTTCACATCGTTCTCGTTTAAATTTAAAGTTTTAAAACTTCTTTTGGTCTGCTCTACACTGTTTCTCTGCATATATCTGTCCATCTGTTTGTGTGTGTGTGTTTCCATCTGTATGTGTATCTGTCTTGCTGGCTGTATCTGTTTGTGTATCTTTCTGTCTGTCTCTGTCGCTATCTGTCTCACTGCCTGTATCTGCCTTTCCCTCTGAAAGTTGTTTTCATTGCATGGTTACCAAGTTTCCATGGCCACAAAGGTCTCGTTTTCTCTAGCAAAATTTACCCCGCTTAATTGAACCCATAGTTTCACAATGCTTACTCATTCATGCTTAATTTTGTTCGTTAGTGCATTCGGGGGGAAGGGAAGGGCTTATGGGTTCAACCCACCCTACCCCAATTAATGATTTTTGTTTATCCTGTGCATTTTGTGACCATGTTCGTTGGATATGCCCCAAAATGGAAACTCTCCGAAATTTTCTGACTACGTCTGAGTTGTGCTTGCTTATTGTTGTTGTTCAGGATGATGTTGATGTTCCACTCACGGAAGATGACTTTCGAAGGCGCAAAGGACATCCCACCTACAAGGACCAAATGAATGCGGAGAAGGCCGTTCTTAAGCTGGGAAAAGTGGTCAGTTCATGTTCAATCAATCTATCAATCAATCAATCAATCAATCAATTAGTCAATCATTCATTCAGTCAATCAATTAATTAATCAATCAGGCAATCAATCAATCAGTCAATCAATCAGTCAATTAATCAATCATTTAATCAATCAGTCAATCAATTTTTCGGTCAGTCATGCTGCCAATCAATCAGTCAGTCAATCAGCCAGTCAATCAATCAGTCAGTCAATCAGCCAGTCAGTCAATCCATCAATCAGTCAGTCGGTCAGTCAGTCCATTAATCAACCAGTCAATCAACCAATTAATCAATCATTCAGTCAGTCAATCAGTTAGTCAATCAATTAATCAGTCAGTCGTTCAGCCAATCAGTCAGTCAATCAGTCAGAGTTAATCAGTCAGTCAATCAATCAATCAACGATCAATCAATTAATTCATCTATCAGTTTATTGATCCCAGAAGCATTACACAAGTGTTGAAAATATTGATATAAGCGTGATCAATAATAACAGCATGACTATAATAACTATGAGTCTTATTTCTCTTTTGGCAGATCATATAATCCATAATAATTTCTGTGGTTTGTTTGCATATTAATATGGTAAAACAGAGTCGGTCGAAGTTGGTGATGTACGTCGTAACGGCTGGACTGACTTACGGAGCAGAGGAAGGATTGTTCCATTATCTGTTTAAGGTTTGAGTCAACTCATCAATTCTGAATTTCTAAACAAAGCTAATATTATTATTGGCACCGTTTCATAAGAGACCAGTTGCAGAAATTGCGGATTGAGGTAGATCTCAGGGGCTTCTATAGCCTACCCCTTAATCAGTAGCTCTCCGGATTGTGGTGGATCTCAGGGGCTTCTATAGCCTACCCCTTAATCAGTAGCTCTCCGGATTGTGGTGGATCTCAGGGGCTTCTATGGCGTACCCCTTAATCAGTCCCTCTCCTTCCCCTCCCGTGTCGGCCTTTCCATCTCAGAAAAAGATAAGTTCAGTCATTTTCAAAATGAAGTTGTGGAAGTTAAGATTCCCCGGTGGAAAGCTGGGAGAAAAGGAGATGCGGACAGGTGTATTCACTGTATTGGAAGTGAGGAGGGAGGGAAGAAAAGGTGGAGCACTGGAAGGAGGGAGGTAGGGAAGAGGGAATAGTTGAACAAAATGGAGCTATAGTTAAAGACTATTTTGGAAGTGAGGCAGGAGCAATACGCAAAGGGAAGAATGGACAGATGAGGGAAAGGTGGAAGAGATAGTGATCGATAAAAGGTGGAGTGGAGGAGGTATGGAAAGGGTACCGTAGGGGGACCCAGCCAGGGAGGGAGTGAGAAGAAAACTGAAGAATAAGCGTTGACAAAAGGAAGTAAATGCAATTGTTACTGTTTAACGACACTGTGGTCATAACAAAGAAAATTTTGTTGCCCCCTTCTTTCTCCTGGCTTGAGACGGGCACTGCCAAAGAGCAAGCATGCAGTCTTCATTAATTTTCTGCTTTTCCAGGCTGGTTGGCACAATGCGCTGGATCTGCCGTGTCTTGGAGATGGAAGAAACGTTCTGCCCACCATCCATGTCCGTGATTTGGCAGCGTACGTAGACTTCCCGCTCTGCTTTTTGCCTGCTGCTCAATTTTTCTTTTCTCATCAGCAGAATCTTCTTCCGTAGAATTGCGTTTACTTTTGATGATGTCATTTTCAGAAGTAGTAGCACCTTCTGAATATATTCTTGGCTTCACATTATTTTCCCCGAAAAATTCTCTTTCGTTTTCTCCCTCTTCTCAGTCTTCCAAATCCTCGATTACCAGTAGGCTACAATTCCTTTGTTTTGTTCCTCATCGCCTCTCAATGATAATTGTTATATTTTAATATAATAAATATATATATAATTAATTATTATATATAATATAATATATAATTATATATATAGATTTCTATTATCTTTGTCTAGCTCCATTTTACCAATCTCTTCAATTACCTGTGTATAATTATACATAACATACATATTTATTATGTAATTATTATTATTATGTATATAAATTAGATAAAATTACTATTGTCCTTTTATTCAGGTAGGAAGCCAGCGTAATGTCTCCAGCATATAGCTGGAGATATGACCAAATTTGTAGTATATACCGTACACAGTGTACTACACACGCACGCACACACGCACACACACACACACACGTGGCAACCTCACTGAGTCTTTTGTTCTTTTTCTACTGGTTTGAATTACAGAGTAATTCAGAATTTAGCGGACAATAGACCGAGGAGCCGTTTCATCGTTGCAGTTGACGACTCGAACAACACTCTTCGCGAGATTACGAAGGTGTGTCATCGTTTGTTTTACCCTAACTAAAAGTAGGCTACACGTTTTATGAATGGAAGTACTTTAAGGCATAGGTACAATCACGTCCTAAAAGTTGGGGGGACCAAATGAATCACGTCCTAAAAGTTGGGGGACCATAATAATAAAGTTTGGGGACCACTCAAAAGTTGGGGGGACGCGTCCTGGGGTCCATAGGGTGGTTGCGCCTATGCTTTAAGGTCGTCGTTTCATTCTGCCGTAGCCCTACTCCAATTCCCGATGCTTTCCAGGGCTTTTTAGCTTGCAGTTCTACACAAAATGTGCAATGATTCCAAATGCATTTGTGCAGTTGTAGTAGAAGCACTTCTATGCAGTTAAAAACAGTAAAAAAGGGTCATTTATATGTCATCCAATTGGGAGTAATTTACCATGGATTATGGGAAGGGAAAGAATGGGTTGTGTACAGTTATAAAATTAGGTTGCTGATTCTTTCACTGTTTTCTTTGGTGATGTGCCAAAAACTAAGCACTCAATTTAGGATGGAAGGCCGAATATACTGGAATACTGGAATTTGTTAGACCAAATAGGAAAGGAAAACATTATCTAGGCAACATTATCCGATTTCCTTGTTTCCAGGTCGTCAGTAAATCTCTGACAAGTGGAAAAATCCGGATCCTGCGAGAGGAAGAGGCTCTGCTTGACCGTGACAGAAAGGTTGATTCTTGTTTGAATATAGGATAATTATCTGATTCATCTTGCCATTCACTAAAACTACACATCAATCAAACAATCGATCAATCAGTCAATCAATCGATCAATCAGTCAGTCAATCAATCAATCAATCAAACTGAACCTCACCCAATCAATCAATAATCAATCAAAAAATCAGTCAATCAATCAAAACTGCACCTCAATCAATCAAAACTGCACCTCTCCCAATCAATCAATAATCAATCAATCAAACTGGACATCGATCAGTCAGTCTATCAACCAAAGCTGCATCTTAACCAATTAATCAATCAATCAACACTGCACCTTGACCAATTAATCAAAATTGCGCCTCAGTCTATCAGTCAAACTGTACATCAATCAATCACTCAATCAATCAAAACTGCACCTTAGTCAAACTGTACAGCATGTATACATCAATCAATCTATCAATCAAAACTGCATATAAATCAATTCGCCATAACTGCACCTTTACCAAAACTGCTCATCTGTCAATCAATCAACTAATCAATCAATCAATTAATAAATCAAAACCATGCCAGTCCGTCAGAACTACACTAAGCTATTATCTGCAGAGTTAGTTCTTCAATTCCTGGGTTGCGTTGATGTCTTTGCAGCAATGCGACTTTGACCAGCTGACTTTGAACCTTCGCTTGGATCCTGTCATCATCAAGGACATGCACATTCGATGGACTGCGGAGGCTGGACTCGTCGAAAACATCGACCGCATCATACGCGAGTACAAAGAGTCGCGACAGCTTGTTGTAAGTCGGAGGAAGTCGGAGGACGCAGTTTTACGGACGAATTTTACAGAAGTCTTGTAATGTAGTATTGTATCGCTTAAGTTGTGTGGGTGTATTTGCAGTATAAGAATTGTAATTGCAATATGAGAATTGTAGAAAAATAACTGGGGTGTGGAGGTAGTTCAGGAAGTCGGGATCAATATGAGAATTGTAGAAAAATAAAGGGGTTTTGGGGTTCAGGGGGTCGGGATCAATATGAGAATTGTAGAAAAATAACTGGGGTGGGGTTCAGAAGGTCGGGTTAAATATGAGAATTGTAGAAAAATAAATGGGTTGGGGTTCAGGAGGTTGGGTTAAATATTCATTCATTCATTCAAGTATTTATATAGCGCCTCTTCAAGGAAACTACTCAGAGGCGCTCCCGACTCCAGTACGGACAAACAGAACAGTTTTTAGGTGCTTATAGAATGTGTCAGAGAGTGATCTAGGGAACAGGCGCAGCTCAAGTGGGAGGGCATTCCATACCACTGGGCCAACCACAGAAAAAGCACGACTCTGCATGGTGGAGGTACGAGCAAATGGGACAAAGAGTACTTCCCTAACAGCCGAGCGTAGGGACCGACCAGTCCGAGCACTTAACACAGGCCGACAAAGATCGAGTAGGTAAGATGGAGCAAGACCTAGCTGGCAGCGCCATATTAAGGACGAGATTCTGTATTCGATGCGCTGACGGACTGGGAGCCAATGCAGAACCTCCAGCATGTAATTTGTAACATGACCAAATTTGGGCAGATGACCAATGAATATGAGAATTGTAGAGAAAAAACTGAGGGTCAGACGTTGATTTAGCCTATGTGGAGATAGGGTGTGCAATGGAGACTTTACTACGAGTGTTCTAAGAAGAACTAGGCAGTGTGGCAGGACGGTCATGGACTGCGTCCATGCACTTATTTTAAAATCTGAACGTCGTCCTGTCACTTATTGACCAGCACAGCCTGGAAAGGTAAGGGACTTCCTGGCACTTATTTTTCCAAATTTTAAGCACTGGAACTAGGGTAGGGTAGGGTTGAACCTCCAACCTCCTGGTAATTCTCATCCTGGGTCAGACTATGGTAGAAGTCGAGTTGCATTGTTCACTTTTAGAAGATTAAATTAATTAGATGGGAGTGCTGAAATTGGCTGGGGGGGTTGAAATGCCAAGCCTTCGGCGATTCTCAATTTCTCACCCTAGCATGCATGTAATTTATTTGCAGCCGATCAAAGTCCTGCTGCTTGGTCCTCCGGCGTCTGGTAAGTCGACGGTGGCTGTGCAGTTGTGCCAGCTGTACAAACTGCATCACGTTCGCATCAAGGATGTCATCGACGAAACCATCGGAAGAATGGTTGGTATATGTACCAGTTGATGTCATTATTATTATTTTTTTTTTGTTGCCCCGAGGTATTTAGGATCCCTCAGGGACTTCATTGCTAACTATTGTTTAAAAACTAGTCCGGAATTGTCAGGCCTTGTCTTCAGGGTTGGAAGAGAAAGTTCCTTTAAAAGCGACCAATATTATTATTATTATTATTATTATTATTATTATTTTTTATTATTTTGTTGTTGTTGCCCTAAGGTACTTTATTCCCCCAGGGACTTATGGACTAAATTATTAATTGAAGAGTGAATGTCTGGTGGGTCAGGCCTCGTCTTCAGGGTGTGAGGCAAAAGAACCTTTGAAAGCGATTATTATTATTATTATTATTATTTTTTAAATTTTTTTAATTGTTAATATTACTATTGTTATTGTTGTTATTGTTATTATTATTACTATTGTTGTTATTGTTATTATTATTACTATTGTTGTTATTGTTATTATTATTATGTACCCTTGTGCGTTGCGTCACCTGATTTCTTTAATTAAAAGATTATGATTAATGTTCTGTCATTTGGTCATGAGTGTGCTTCCGAACTATTGTATTGTATTGAATTGTATTTGATGCATGGGCACTTCTTATGACTCCCCTTCAAGATTCCTACTCAGAGGTGCTCCAGACTACAGGGCGTACGCTGATCGCTGAAGTGCGTGCACAATTACTACGAGTAAAGGACTTGCCCAGAGTCCCTTTAAGTGGCGGCGACTTGAGGTTTGTATGCGCACTTGTTATAGCGCCCCTTCAAGTTCACTACTCAGAGGCGCTCCCGACTGCAGAGTGGACACTGCATCGGAGTTTCACGCCGAAGCGCTGAGCAATTGCGAGTGAAGGACTTGCCCAAGGTCTCTACGCGGCGACTTGAGGTTGACTCGAACCACGAACCTTCCGGCTTCAAGGCAACGACGCCACCACTACACCACCGTGCCCCACATTGGATCCAAACCCGCAACCTTTCTCTAAGCGGTCTTGTATCTCCTTAGCAAAAGGCCATCGCGTCGCGATCCGAGAAGAAGAAGGAGGAGGATGTAGAGGAGGCGGAGGACGAGGAGGAGGGAGCGGAGGACGAGGATGATGAGGATCAGGAAGGACCGGAGGATTACGAGTCGCTGCTCGAAGCGATCAACGAGAGCAGAGAGCAGAACAACGGAAAGATCGAGGATTCGTTCGTGATTCCGATGTTTCGAGATAAGCTGAAGTCGAAGCCGTGTCAGAATCAGGGATTCGTGTTGGATGGATATCCGAAGACCATCGACCAGGCGAAGGAGCTGTTTGCGGCAGGTAATCTGTGTTTGTATGTGTGTGTGTATGTTTGTTTGTATGTATGTATGTCTGTCTGTCTGATTATCTATGTATCTGTTTGTCAGTGTCTGTCTGTCTGTCTGTCTGTCTGTCTGTCTGTCTGTCTGTCTACCTACCTACCTACCTACCTACCTACCTACCTACCTACCTACCTATCTATATCTGTCTGTCTGTCTCTCTGTCTGTCTGTCTGTCCGTCCGTCCGTCCGTCGGTCTGTCTGTCTGTCTGTCTGTCTGTCTGTCTGTCTGTCTGTCCGTCTTTGTATCTATCTAACGAATTTAGATAGCATCCATTCAAAGATTACTATTCAGAGGTACGGTCGAAGACGAAAGTCTTGAGTACGGGTATTTTGAAAAAAAGAGTTAGGCAAGTCTCGCGGATTGAATGCAGACAGAGGCAGGCTGTTCCAGACAGAGGGACCACAATAAAGAAAGCCATATATTCTAGTATATTCCGATGGTGTGTATGGCTGTATGCATGTGGAAGTGGAGCCACAAAGAAGAGAGGTGACCAGAGCAAACGCAAGTTTAAGTAAAGAGTTTCCAAAGATAGTCAAGCGCATTGCCCATCACATAATGCCAAACGATATGGAGGAGACCTTATAGTGGATGCGCTGCTGGACAGGGAGCCAGTGGAGGACATCCATCCGGTATTTATAAAAGAGAGCTGTACATGTTATCGATGGATGCATAGTTTAACTGATGACCGCAGAGGCAAAATTTACATCGGCAAAATACATTTTTTATATTATTATTATTATTACTGCCGAAACGATTCGATCGACACCTCTTTTAAGCATATAGCATACGACTTATTAGTCGTCTAAAGGACGGTGTGGTAATTAAATGTCTATGCAAGAGTCTCTTTATACTTAAAAAACGATTGCTCTACTTGAAAGAGGTGTCCAATTGTTTTTTGTAATTCTAATAAATCATTCATTCATTTATTCATTCATTCATTTATTCATTCTATGGACTTATATAGCGCCCCTTCAACCAGCGTACTCTGGAGTGCTTCCAGGTCAGCTCTACGACATGCAGAATAGAAAAGACTTGAGAGATTTATGGCACAAAGTTTGATTGATCAGGCGTGATAAACGCAGTTTTGAAGGATGGAGGTCATTCCAGATGGACGGCCCTACAACCTAGAAAGCTCGGCGTTGCCTGGCAGCTATAAGCGACCCCGTGGAACTAGGAATTGCCCCTTCATAGCAGTTGTTTGTTTTTCCCGTTTCACAGAGGATGCAGGGGAAGATGTGGGAGTGGCTGGAGGACGCGCCGCCCTTGACAACCTCATCCTTCCGGACCTTGTCATCTGTTTCGACGCGACCGACGAATTCCTGCGCCAGCGTGTCCTCAACCTTCCCGAGAACATTGTCATTGGGACGCACTACACGGAGCACGGAATGGCCGAGTGCCTCGGAGAGTACCGCGCGCTGAATTCGGAAGGGGAGGAAACTGTCGCCAGCTATTTTGAAGAGCTCGAAGTGCCGATCGAGGTCATTGGTGAGTCAGCGGACTTTAGTTAAGCTAATTAATGATGATGATAATAATAATAATAGTAAATAATAATAATAATAATAACGACGACTAGGTGCCGTTCCAGATGTTTTTATATTAGTAATAGGGTGTAAGTCCCTGAGGGATCATATTGTACCTCGGGGCAAAAAATAAAAAATAAAAAATAAAAATAGTTATAATAATTTTATAACAGTGGCTTAATTACTTCCAGATCTTGACATGGATGGCCACTCTAGAGTTAAAATTTCTTATTTATATCTGAAACCTGAGGAATTATAGATACCTCGAGCGGGTAAAACAAATAGTGATAATGACGACAATTTCTATGGCGCCGTAACACAGCCAATGCCTTGACAGGGTCGCCTCTACAAACACAAACGCAATCAGTCATTATATAGTGACTTACGTAGGTAAGAATAAAAGAATATATACTAACTTACTTCAGTGTGAGAATTGTGGAAAAATAACCGGAGATAGTGAACAGTGAACCATGATCTACATGGAGTTGGGGGTGTGAAAAGTAGGTTTTACTATGGGACCCTAAGAAAGACTAGCAGGGTTGAAACCCCTCTGGCAATTCTCACCGTGAAGTTTTACTTAAGATACTGTTCCCAATGGCGGAGCATCCTCTGGTGTGTTTGTTATGCGTAGGCCTATACTCCAGCGTGGCAAGAAAGATATCTTGCCAGAGTGTGGGTTTTAAATAGGCGTCAGGAAGAACAGACCTGGTGGCTAGGGATGAAAAAATGGCTAGATCCCGGCGATTTATGTATATTTATGAATGAGGTGAGGTGTTGTGAATAAGGTGATGTGTTGCAAATGAGGTCAGGTGTTATGAATGAGGTCAGGTGTTGCAAATGAGGTCAAGTGTTGTGAAGTAGGTCAGGTGTTGCAAATGAGGTCAAGTGTTGTGAAGTAGGTCAGGTCTTGCAAATGAGGTCAAGTGCTGTGAATGAGGTCAGGTCTTGCAAATGAGGTCAGGTGTTGCGAATGAGGTCAGGTCTTGCAAATGAGGTCAGGTGTTGTGAATGGGGTCAGGTGTTGCGAATGAGGTCAGGTGTTGTGAATGAGGCCAGGTGTTCCAAATGAGGTCAGGTGTTGTGAATGAGGTCATTGTTGTGAGTTTAGGTCATTCATGTGTTTCCTCCTGTTTTTTTAGATGTAACCAAAGATTTGTCAGTTAAGATGAAGGATACAGTCGAAAAGATAAAGAAACTGATGGGCAACGCTCGGAACTACGGTACAAGTCTAATCTAAGCTAATCTTTGGAGTTTAATCAAATCACTTATACGGTAATAATGTTTGTCATAATGTTGAGAAGTGTAGAATATAAACGTACATATTTCTTCCTTTTCGCAACCGCATGGCCTTAATACCCATATAAATTTTTAATTACATTTAAATTTTTAAATATGTAATTAAATTTTATTTAGACTTTTGCTTATTATTTTAAAAATTTTCAATGGAAGTGTAAGCCTACTGTAAGGGCTTTTTTTAGTGCACAGTTCTACACAAAAATTGCAGTAGTTCGAAATGAATATGTGCAGATGTAAGAGCATTTTTGAGCAGTTAAAAATAGTTAAAATAGTTCATTTTCATCCGAAAAAGAGTAATTAACGATGAAGGATGGGAAGGGGAGAAGAGGTTTTGCACTTTAAAATGTGCTACATTACCAACAAAATTTCTTGTAATCTAGCCAGCTGTTTGAACTGTAATTATCTCTCAATAATGAGCATGGTATTGCATTGTTTATGAGAATTATACTCGTGAGAATACCATGAATAATATGAGAATACCATGAATTATATGAGAATACTATTAATTATATGAGAATACTGTGAATTATATGAGAATACTATTAATTATATGAGAATACTGTGAATTATATGAGAATACTATTAATTATATGAGAATACTGTGAATTATATGAGAATACTGTGAATTATATGAGAATACCATGAATTATATGAGAATACTGTGAATTATATGAGAATACTGTGAATTATATGAGAATACCATGAATTATATGAGAATACTATGAATTATATGAGAATACTATGAATTATACGAGAATGCTTTGAATTATATGAGAATACTATGAATTATACGAGAATGCAATGAATTATATGAGAATACTATGAATTATACGAGAATAAGTACTATGAATTATATGAGAATGCTGCCTAATGTTATGAAATGTATTTATGTATATTTATTGAGCAAGTTTTAGCAATTAAGGACTGAGGGAACCTGTTCTGTTCCAAGTGATGTTTCCTCTTTTAATTGCTTACTTACTAACGAAGACTGTATTTTATTTCTGAGCAGGGATGTCATCCGAAGAGGAGGAGGAGAATAGGGCGGCGGAGGCGGAGGCACGGATCAAGAAGGAGATGGGAGAGAAGGCGGAGAGGGAGAAACTGGAGGCGGAAGAAGCGGTCAATCGCAAGCGGAGGCAGGATGAATGGGTAACTATGGCGACGACCTTATTATTCTTAAGTTCAAACATTGTTACTGTTTAACGACACTGCCATATATATCGAAGATGGTTAGTGTCGCCCTCCTCCTTTATCCAGGCTTTGGACTGGCACTGGCAGAGTGCAACCAGTGGCGCAGTTGTTCATCCATTATTTAATAATCCTGATGTTTAGAGAACTCTGCAACTGATGGCTGCTTAAGATCCCAGTTTAGAGTCGACAGCACAATTTCAAGTTCAAACATTGCTTGGTTTATGATGTTAAGAATTAATTGGAAGTACTTGATTGAGGGTAGGTGATGTCTCTCACAGTGCCTAAAGTGTGCAAAAAGAAGTGCCTGGACGCCCCTCACCACTTCAAAAGAAGTGCCTGGACGCCCCTTACCTTTCCAGTCTGTGATCGCCAATAAGTGGCTGGACGGCGTTGAGATTTTAAAACAAGTGCATGGACGCCGTCCATGACCGTCCAGGCACACTTTAAGCCCTGGTCTCTCATTAATTTACCACTGGAGACAGATTGCTAGGTGTGTCGTTTCTGTGCTATGTGGAAAGACCTAGACAAAGATGTTATTTATTTACTGGAAAGTTGAGATAGCGCCCCTGCAAGGTCTACTCAGGAGCACTCCCAGTCCAACCCCGGTCGAATAAGACAGTCTTAAGAAGAGAGAGAGAGACAGACAGACAGACAGACAGAGAGAGACAGAGAGAGACAGAGAAAGAGAGACAGAGACAGACAGAGACAGTGACAGAGAGAGAAAGAGAGAGAGAGAGATATGAGGCAGAAAGACCGATAGGTAGTAGTAGTAGTAGTTACAATGTAGTAGTTAAAATCCGATGGCAAGTTTTAAGACGACTACCATACCATGGTTTGGTTTGGTTGGTTTCCAGGCAAAGCGCCTGGAGGAGGTGAAGCTGGAGGAGCAGGAACAGCTGGAGGCGAAGGCGACTCCGCTGCGCAACTATCTCATGAAGCACGTCATGCCGACTCTGACGCGCGCTCTCATCGACTGCGTCAAAGTCCGACCGGAAGATGGACTCGACTTCGTTGTACGTATATACGCTCCAAGCACGCGGTTGCACGCATAAACAGATGCACACATACATACAAGGGCGGATCCAGGGGGGGGCCAATCCGGCCATGGCCCCCCCCCCATTTAAAAATTGCATGGGACGTGGCCCCCCCATTTGGTTTCAACAAGTACTTTTTTTCACAAAAATTGGCCGATGACTAAAAAAAAAAAAAAAAAGAAAGGTCATCATCAGTTTTTTCGGCGGTTGAAATGGTATGTCTTCCGCGGAAAATTGGCCGACGACTAAAAAAAAAAAAAAAAAAAAAAAAGTCATCAGTTTTTTCAGCGGTAAAAAAAAATTTTCGCCGGCAACACCAAAAATTTTGGCCCCCCCTTCGAAAATTTCTGTATCCGCCCTTGCATACATATGCACACATACACAAGCACACACCAACATACACACACTAGAACAGTGGTTCTCAAAGTGGTGGTCCGCGGACCGGCACCGGTCCGCGGAGTGCTGGCCACCGGTCCGCGGATGAGTCAAAAATAAATTGCAATATACTTATATGGAATTGTGAAATTACTCGAATTATTGTCCAAAAATACATTTATTTTTTCCCTCAAATTTTACAAATTTCACATAAGATTGCAAGTGCATTATTTTAATTTTCCAGATGGCGCATTCAAACAATTTGAGTTTGTTGTGAACTTAATATGTGTAGGCCTAATGACAGCAGTCAGCTTCATGTTTATTTCTGTTGATCTGTGGTAAACACTGATAAACCATTGCTGTAGGTAGATTGTTTAACTTTCTAACATTTTATAATATTAACTTTTTTAAATTAACAAATGTCTTTGAAGCATTTCAAAATGTACAAACGTCAGCCTAAAACCAGTCTGGACAGTCTTTTTAATGGAAGAGCAGTGAGAGAGCTGAGACATTCTGAGCGAAGAAAGTGATGATAGCCTCATTCAGAACTGGCTGAACTTTGAGTCTAACTTTTAAAAATGCAATTAAATGAGAATTAAATTGAGAATTAAATTAAATGCTGCTATAACTGTTTTTTTTAAATTATTTAAGCAAATTCCCAATTATAAACAGCCTCTTAATAGTGTTTAAAATATTATAAGGCCATTTACAATTAGAGTTTTGTTTGAATATTTAAAGCACGACTATTATAAAAGCATATTATAACCTAATATAGGTCGCTTTTCTTTGCGCTCGCCAGTTAGGCCTAAGTGAGCGGTCCGCGAGCTTCAAAAAAATATATTGCCGGTCCGTGGCTTGTAGAAGTTTGAGAACCACTGCACTAGAACACACAAGCACATACACACATAAACACATACCAACACACACACACACACACACACACCTAGAGGAAAACACACAAACACACCAAAACATACACACACACACATACAAAAAACACAAATACACCAAAACACACACACACATAAAACAAACACACACACATAAAAAAAACACACACACAAGCACACACACATACAAAAAGTACACAAACACACACCAGCACATACAAGCACACACACACATCCAAAAACACACAAACACACACACACACACACACCTTTTCCCATCTTTCTCACAGCTGTGTACACAGAGTATCTAAAAGGTTCTCCAGATAATAATAATCTTCGTTTAATTTCACGCAGTATGGTTACAATTCAGAATGTGTACAGATGATCACAAGTAATCGTAATCGTAATCTCCTAATTTCTAAAGCGCCACTGGAAAGCCAAGCGCGGGGCACCGGCTTATTCACGAGCGCTGCGTTGAGTTAGAAGGGTTGTCCGTGAGAGTAGTCCGTGGTGGTCCGGGTCGAGTTACCATAGGATCAGGATCAAATGCGTTGAGTCAAGGGGTTCTCTGTAAGAGTAGTCCATGGTGGTACAAGTTATTGCAGCAGTTGTATAATTTAACTGTTGGCATCCTGATCATTTTACTAACTAGCGCTAAAGTAAAAATGTAATAATTCATTTACTAACACGTGATCTAAGAAGGGATTTTATTTTGAAGCTCTTATTTCCACGTTAAATTTTACAATAGATTAGATAATGACGATAATCTAATCATGATGATGATGATGATGTGGAAGCTGTGAAAAAGACTTTATATGACAATGCTTCTCAAAAACTCCTTAGTCAGTTGCTTGCTCAAGATCGAGAAAACAGTGCTAAACACCCTCCCCCCTAAACAAAATCCTGGCTGCCTTGGGTTCAGTGGACCTTTTGGGAGGGTAGCGGGAAGCAATCCCGCATCCGTGCCAGTGTTTACTATTAACGACAGCCTCCACAGGATTTAAAGTGCTCTCGGAATACTTTGCCTGCATTCCCAAGTGCTGCTCATCCTGGTTGGAACGCTGGAAACACATGCATTCCAACAAAACTCTTCTTTAGCATTCCCACTGCTCACACATTCAGCGTTCCAACTGCTCAACCAAAACCAAACCACTTTAACCACTGATTAACCACCACCCACCACTACCACCCATCACCACCCACCACCATCACCACCCCTCACCACCCCAGTGCCAATTATTTGATGTTAACTTCTGCTTATATTCTTTTCCAGGCGGAATATATTTTCACACACAATCCGCAGGTGGATTAGGCGACTACGGCAGGGAAAGACTTCCAGCGCCACTTGTTGCGTTCAACGCATAAGTCATTTCGAAAGACACAGGCAGCCAAAGTCTCGAGCGTAATATTAAGTCTTTGCGTCGCAGCTGTTTAGAGAACAATACTATTTAATTACAATTAAACAATTGAATTTCTGACGATTTATTTATGTGAACAATTGTTGTACGCAGATGGATTAACAATGTTGGTCACTGATTGTCAGTTTTTACAGGTACGTTTATAAATGAAAGTACCTGCAAATAAAGCACCTTATTGTTCCAGTTCAAATTGTATATATTTTATAAATATAAACATTTATAACATTGTGTATATACAGTGTATATATCTATATATATTTTATTAATAAATATGTATATAAATGTATATACAGGGCTTTTTTAACCGTGCAGTTCTACACAAAATATGTGGTTCTAAAGGATTTGTACAGCTGTAGAAGCAGTTTATGCAGCTGAAAATAGTAAATACTTAAGGTAATTGTCATCGAATTTTGGGAGTAATTTACCATGGAGGATGGGAAGGGAAAGAAGGAGTTGTGCAGTTGTAAAAATTCCTTTAATTAAAGAAGCTCTGTATAATATAAGATAAGATAATATAACATGAGTCGATTACATTGTTGGTTAACATTACCAGTATAAGATAAAATAAGAATATTCACATTTCGGCATACAGACAAAGGAATAAGCATATCATAGAGCCGATTAAAAGTCAAATATTTAAAAAATACGCACATCATCCTAAATTCAATGCAAGTAAATTCTTTACGTTGACCAGTTATTTACACAACGAGCTTCATGCCCATGTATAGGAAAAGCCATTCCTAAACAGTTACTATCTTACTGAAGACTAAACTCTGTGCTTGATAGTTCAAGGCAGGGCTACTTGGACCAATTGTTCACAAGCACGAAATAAAATAGAACCATTCAGGACAAAAATTTTGTGGCCACTGAATGTTAATAAATAGCCACCTTCACTCTAGACAGGTCTATGTATGTATTAAAACTATCTACATCTCTTTGTCTTGATAATGTAATGTAATGTAATGTAATTAGGAATTTATATAGCGCCGCTCACAACCAAGGCCATTCAGTAGCGCTCCCAGTGCGATAACCCCTAGAGAAAAAATAGGTCTTAAGAAGAGAGAGAGATGTAGATAACGATCCTGAAAGTAGAGTCCCACGCAGAGTGGAGGGCAGAGAATTCCACAAGGAGGGCCCAATGATGGTGAAGGAACGAGTTTGAGCAATAGTGGTCCTAGCTCGTGGAACAAACAAGTCAGCCCTGTCCAGAGAACGGAGAGGTCGATGAGAAGATGCTGATAGAGGAGAACGAATGAGATCGAATAAGAAATAGTTTCTCTTGGGCTCCTCACACTGGAAGCACTACTGAATGGCCATGGCTGTGAGCAGGGGCGGATCCAGGGGGGGGAGCAATCCGGCCATGGTCCCCAATTTAGACATTTCTGTATTTTTACCAACTATTATGGCTTGGAAAGTTGACGTGGCCCCCAGAAACACTATGATGTACGAACGACTAAAAAAGATCATAAACTATTTTTGGCGGATAAAATGGCATCTTTTTCTTGGGAATTCGACAATGACTAAAAAAAGGTCATCAGATTTTTCTTTGACCAAGACGAAAATTTCTCCTCTGCCCCAAGACCGAAAATTTTGGGGTCCCCCTTCGAAAATTTCTGTATCCCCCTTGGCTGTGAGCGTTGCTACAGAAAATGACTAATTACATTACATTACATTAGTTCAATGGTGTGTTGTTGACGTTTTACTTTCCTCTCAGCAGTTTTCTGAGTGCCATTTCCTACAAATCTTTTCTCTGTGCCAATTCATTGCTCGTGTTTGTGATGGATGCCTATATCAGGATAATAACCCGAGTAACAGTGCACATTTTAAAGTACTTTACAAAAGGACTAAAACGGTAATGTAGCACATTTTAAAGTACTTCACAAAAGGACTAAAACGGTAATGTAGCACATTTTAAAGTACTTCACAAAAGGACTAAAACGGTAATGTAGCACAGTTTAGACAAAAGGACTAAAATGGTAATGTAGCAAAAAGGACTAAAAATGGTAAAGTAGAACATTTTAAAGTACTTCACAAAAAGGACTAAAAATGGTAATGTAGAACATTTTAAAGTACTTCACAAGTACTTCACAAAAAGGACTAAAAATGGTAATGTAGAACATTTTAAAATACTTCACAAAAGGACTCTAAGATAGCCGTCCACTTTCCAACACTAACGCTTTCGTGAAAAACCAAATCATTTAGTTCGGTTTAGTTTCAGTAATAAACAGACAGGGAAATCACAGAATGTTTTCAACAGAGAAAGAAAAAACAAAAAAATCATTCCGAAATCAGCTGCTTTTCCTGGAATAAATTCATTTCAGAGCCACTCAACTGAATAATTAATCCTTTACGACGTGCCTCACTCTTTCTTCTTGACGACGTGCGAATAGAACTTTGCCTCTTGAGTGTTGCACGCCGACAGCGTGATGCCCAGCTGTGCCACGAAATACGTAGCCATGTTCCAGAACGGCGCGTTATGGAACGAACCTTTCCATCTATCGACAGCAAGAATTAAGTCGGAGACGACAAACAGCATTGCACCGGCGCACCCGCAAAAATTCTCGGCGGTCATGCTTCTGGAAAACTGAGCAGTTGCCCTCCAAGCCATCAGCAAAATCAGGGCTGTATAGACTAGCAGCAGCACCTTCAAGTCCGTGCCTTCCTTGAAGTCCGTTACAACGTAAACGTACAAGGCTGTTGCGATTACACCGAAAGACGCGGCCATCGGACCACTTCCGAACGGGCGGAATCCAAAAGCCAGGATGTACAGCCCCTGAGCCATGGTGAAGAGGATAGTGCCCAGTTGGAAGCACTCCAACAGAACGCAGCTGCCGGCGATCGAGAAAACCAGGCCGAGGGTTACGAATCTTCGGTAGGCAAGCGGCCTTGTGTGGTTTTCTTCCGCGAATGTGGAAACAACGATGAGGATGAGGTGGGCGACTGGAAGGGCTTGGAAGAACTTGGACTTGAGAGAAGGCTGAGGCCGCTTGTCGTACGTTTCGAATATGCTGAAGTAGAGGACGATGTAGAGGACGAAGCCCAGCAACTTCCACGTTGGAAGCATCTTCAACTAGAATGGAATACGAATTTAATTAATGGAATACGAATTTAATTAATGGAATACGAATTTAATTAATGGAATACGAATTTAATTAATGGAATACGAATTTAATTAATGGAATACGAATTTAATTAATGGAATACGAATTTAATTAATGGAATACGAATTTAATTAATGGAATACGAATTTAATTAATGGAATACGAATTTAATTGAAACAGTGGAAAGTCTTAATAATCAAATTTTGCACACTAATAATTATATATGGTCTGTGACTAAAAATTGACCAAATGATTTTAACAGCAGTCCAAACAAATGCCATTTTCACCATGAATCCTCGATGTGAGAATCCAGCAAATTAGCAGCTATAATGCATTTGAAGTTGCACAGTAGGTTTTTACTCTACTAGGGAAAATGATATCTTTACTACCTCTCCCAGGATTCATTTCTTCCATTGGCTGTTGCCGGTTATACTTAGCAGCGATGCCATAATTAAAGTGGAGCTACTAAAATTTCTGAGAGAATAAATACAAGTTTGCAGAGCTATGGCGATATAATCAAACTGTTGGCTTGGGGTGTATCTCAACTTGGATCTAGCAGCCTGGATCTGAAACTGACCCAATAAAATGACTGTTTGTTCATTCATTTGGAAAAGCACTGGTAAGATGACCGGAACCCTAATGATCGTTCAGTTTGGCGCTGAAGTAAGGCATTAAAACGCAGGGACCTTCGATTTAGTGGGCGTGACTAACGTCACGTACACTCCTCCAGGGTGGGTCGTTTACTGAGACTGCTCGCTATTATCTGCATGACGATTGCAACCAAAGCGGAATTAAACATCTAGAGTATATTAAAAAGCAAAATACCTTTAGCGATCAACTGATTATTACGCTGTGTCGCAGGACTTTGAATACTTATTTGACCAGATTGTAATAAACATCTGGAAAAAACTTTGCGACACCGAGCTAAGAAAACGCCCAGATTTGTAACGGTTCTGTAGCGCATTTTTTGCGTCCGTAGACAGTTCGTAATTTTAAAAATTCCAAGTTGAATTTTAATGTTGCTCCAAATCGAGTAGAATCATACCAACTATAAAGATAAACTTACTTGTAGCCATTCACAAATGTGTTACAAGGCCAATAATTCAGTTTAAATTGCTGCTGCTGACTTTGCTGCTAATTACGATGACAATGATAATGACGATATAATTAGCCATACTTATTGCATTTGAAGGCACTTTTGCACAGTTTACCGGAGACATGGACCTCGGTAACTCCAGAGCAAAATCAACATTTCGGATAATTCTAAGAGCCTAATGAATTATTAACATCAAGTATGCTAAATTCATAGAACATTATAACCGTTAAAATTTATAAATTTAGAAACCTCGGGCGAAAAAATAATTTTAAAAAGGTCTATGTCTAAAAAATAATAATAATAGTACCCATGAAATCTGGAAATAGGTCTGATTTCTCGAAGCTGAGCATTTTACTCCTAAATAAGCCTAAAATAGCTTTTCTTGGAGTCTAATAAATATTTGACCTCGGGCTAAGGAAATGATTGCACTAAATCTAGTTTTATTAATTGAAATATAAATGCGCTAGATCAATCATGTCCGCGGAGCAGTTCAGTTATTGGGACGTGAGACGAAAACGCCGAGTGATGGCCATTTATATAAACTGTAATTAACTCTTATCTATAAAATAGATTATCAAGCTGAACCGGTACGACCAAACGAGAACAATGGGTTCAACGTTCGAATAGATCCGAAGCTGCACACGAAAATGTTAGATGCCACTGAAAATTGTGGGTAGACTTCGGAAATAATTATTCTGGTTGGGGCGCAGAGTCTGGGCGGTTGTGATAGACGTTACGAACTGAAGGCAAATTTCAACGGTAACTGTTCTATGAATTCATTTGAGATTTTGAGCCCATTTTTGCTTAATACATATTTTTTCTATTAAAGATATTTTTCTATTGAAGATATTTTGCGACAATATTTGTAGATACCGATATAACAGAACAATTTCGCCAGCAAACGGTTGTATAAGTTGTCTGTCGATTTTGCTATTTTGCGAGTGACTCTGCATATAGAATGTAGAACAATGCTGCTATTAGCAACACTGCATATAGAATGTAGAACAATGCTGCTATTAGCCTATTATAGTCTAATTATGCCTGCTCTTCCGATCAACAGCAATCCATGTCATAGAGTAGTAAAAAATTGTGTTAATTCTCCAGGGGGAGAGGCAAGTGGCCCCTCTTGCCTCTAGTGCACGGGCACCCATTTGAACAAGGCGCGTTCTAGATCACTCGGAGATTGCAGAGAGGCAATTAACGCGCTATGCATGATTACTGTTGCTGTCTTACGTACTGAGCAATATATTTCCAGTGGCTGTTATTACATGCAATTACTGTGTGTGTGTGTGTGTGTGCTTGTCTGTGTGTGTTTGTGTGTGGAAACATTTATATAGCACAATTAGTGAAAACTAAAAGCACAGAGAACCTATATGAATCATACCGAACATTAACTGAATTATATTTGGCAAGAATGAGATGCAGACCTCGAATATCCTTTACAAGTGTGAATAAGTTTGTCTGCAAGCACTTCAGCAAATTTTAAACAATCTAGCAATAATTGTTTATTGCAAGTAATTACTTCAGTAGTAGACAGACTACAGCTACGAGCACAGTTTGCACTCAATGACCTCATGTCTTCTACTTCCTTTTCAGTCATAATAAATGCTGCCGACGTGGAAGCTGCTGGGCTTCGGCCTGTACGTCCTTCTCTACTTCAGCGTACTGGAACCATACGAGAGATGGCCAACGCCGAGTCTGAAGTCCTGCTTCTTCAAGATCCTCCCGATATTGCACATCATCATGATCGTTTTTTCATCGTCCACCGAAGAGGAGAACCACGCGAAGCCGAAGTCCTACAGAAGACGCATCTTCATCGGTCTGCTGTTCTCCGTGGCCGGAGACATCGCCCTCGTCTACATCGACAGCCTCTTTGAGATTGGTGTTCTCCTGTTCAGCATCGCCCAAGCCCTCTACATCTCCGCGTTTGGGTTTCGACCGTGGGGCAGCGGTCCGATGGCGGCGTCTTTCGGCGTGGTTGGAACCGCCCTCTATGTTTACGTCGTGACAGGCCTCAAAGAAGGTCTGGACGTGAAGGTCTTGTTGTTGGTCTACACCGTCCTCATTCTGACGATGACTTGGAGAGCGACCGTGCAGTTTACGCGGAACATGACCGTGGAAAACTTCTGCGCGTGCGCCGGGGCGTTTCTGTTCGTCGCGTCCGATTTGATTCTGTCGTTCGACAAGTGGAAGGGTTCGTTCCACCTCGCTCCCTTCTGGAACATGGTAACCTACTACCTGGCCCAGCTGACCATTGGACTTTCCGCTTGCAACACGTTCGAGGCTAAATTCCGGTCGAACATCGTCCGAAAGACGGAGTGATGCGAAATAACGTTCTAGGCTAAATTTACAATTGAAACTGGGTCTTAAGAATTGCTATTACAAATAAAATTTTAATTACAATTTATTTATTATTATTACAATTTATGTTATTTATTAGAATATATTTTTATGTATTTATTACAGCAATTTGATTTTACAAATTTTGCAGTGCAATTAATGCAAGAGAAGTTACTTGTGATTAGTATTTGTAACTTTTCTGCAAGTAATTACTGTTGCATGCAATTGTATTGCAGTCTTAATTGTAATTTATGAGACTTATTTTAATTGTAAATTTAGTATGGTGCCGCTTTGATAGCATACAAATCACGGTCAAGCTATGTGCTAGCCTTTAAAATAGTAATAATAAATAATTATTATGTTACTAATTATTATTATTAATTATCAGTAATCTTTGGATGTAGTTGTCACTAGGCAGTTAGTTGTGTAGAGTGATTTATAACTCCTTAGAGAGCAATAACAGACATTAAGTTATTTAACATATTATGTGTGTTTGTTTTCTTTCAATATCTGGCCAATAGCATTAGTTAGTCTGAATAAGTATTGCTAAGCATGAATGTAGTTTTAAAGTTAAATCATTTGATTGTGTTTTAAAAGTAAAGTTGTAATGCTGTAGGCTTTCTGGTGTCCATCATTTTGATGCATAAGAAACAGTTCAAAATTCTAAACTCTAAACTCGAAAGCCAGGCACTGAGCACCAGTTTATTCAGAAGGGCTGCATTGGGCCAGAGAGGTTGTCTAAAAGGGTAGTGGGAGGTATTTCGAAGTCCTACAGCAGTGTCAGAAGAGCTATTAGGGCAGGCAGCGCTTAGAATTGGAAGGTGGAGTATAAGACAATTCAGGGTCAATGTTCCCTCTAAGTAGTGCACATGTGCCCACAGGTCATGACACGAGTACACGCAAGAAAACTTATGACACATAATGGCAGCCTGCTATTTTTACAGTCTTATCATCAGGGGCGGATCCATGGGGGGGCCAATCTGGCCATGGCCCCCATTTAAAAAGTGCACGAGACGTGGCCCCTCCCAATTTGGTTTGAACAAGCCGTTAAATTGACTGATGACTAAAAAAAGGTCATCAAGTATTTTGGCGGACGAAATGGCATCTTTTTCTTGGGAATTCGAGACAAACGACTAAAAAAAGGTCATCAGATTTTTTGACAGGCATGGCGAAAATATTTTCCTGGCCCAAGAACAAAAATTTTGGCCCCCCCATCGAAAATTTCTGTATCCGCCCTTGTTTATCATAGGGTATCTCAACTGAAGACAACTCTTGAGTATTGTGAACATCTTACATGTAAATAACTCTGTGTTAATAAATACATTCAGCCAATGTTACACGTAACATAGGAAATTCTTAATCTGCATAAGTCAGTTAAGTGTGTAGGATCAAGACAGTATTAGGTTATGCACCTAAGTAGCTTCAACTCAGACTGCATTATTAAGCAGCGTGAAAATTGCAACTCATTGTTTTTCTACGACCCCCATAATAAAGTCTTCAATGCACATCCAGACTCCACATAAATCAATGTCTGACCCCTCACTATTATTTTTCTAATATTCTCACACTGTTATTAAGCCTAGGCATGAGAGGAGCATGATATTGCTAAAACAATCTATACAAAGTGTACCATAAATAAAAAACCTAGACTGTGATCAAAATATCAAGATTTATAGATCTACAGCACCCAAGCAATAAGTTAAGTCGTGGAAACCAAAATAATGTTTGCAGGAGCTCAGGCAAAACGAACTCAACAGGCAGGTAAGGCCAATACATATTACGTACGCAAAAATTGTATTTCCGAGCCCACCCCGTTGCAACTCGTACACTTTGTCGAACTTCCGTCCCCTCATGTGTACGTACAAATTGAAGCATTTTTCACCCACTTACATAAAAGTTACATAGCTAAAGTCATATTATGTAAAACATGCATTTTACTATTTTTTAAAACATTTGCTAGCTAAATTTTTTTAACTGTTATTGTTCACTGTTTAAAATTTGGAGGAAGATGCAGAGAATATAAAGGAAAAAAGGACAAACAAGTGGGTACACAATGAGATTGGCATCGAAAACAATGAGTCGGTACAACAAGCAGTGCTAAGAAGAAATTTGGGTTTCTTTCGTCATGTTATGAATTCAAATGGACTGGAAAAAGATATGATGCTGGCATGCGGAGAGGGAAGGAGAAAACAAGGGTGGCCGAGGAAAAGGTGGTTGGACGAGATTCGGGAAACAACAGAAATGAATCTGGAAGAACTAAGGGAAGCGACATCAGAAAGAAAGCAATGGAGGAAACTGATCATGACGGTCGCTAGAGTTCAAGGAACTGAAAGCACAAGGTGACAAGGTGTTTAAAATTTGAATTGAATTTAATTCTAATATAATAAAATGTCATCGAACGTCTTTTGGATAGTACAGAATTATAAATAGGTTAACGTTGACATCATAATTAAAATTGATTTTGCATACGCACATTTTTTACACCCTCCCCACCCCATAAATCCGGTGAATCCCTCCCTGCATACGTAATATATGGCCAGACCCCTAAAACTAAAAACCTGCCAGCCAATACACAATGATCTCTTATTGCTCTGAGATGATTGTCTGATTTGTGTCAATGGAAGATTCATACAATAATATCATCATCGTCGTCGTCGTCATCATCTTCGCTGTTGTAGCGGTGACCATGACCGTTTGGTTTTCTCGCTGCACGGATGTAGTTCGTTGGCCTTCGATTCGAATACGTGTCCCTTGTGTTCGTTCGAGGCCGGATGTCCTCATCGTCGTCGTCGTTCAGATTTGTCCTTCGCTTTAAGGTGGACGTGTTTTCAGCTTCAATTATAGAAAATCGCAGATGTAATTTAGTAATGTTAGGATATAATTTAGTAATGTTAGGATATGATTTAGTAATGTTGATATAATTTAGTAATGTTAGGATATGATTTAGTAATGCTAGGATATGATTTAGTAATGTTAGGACATAATTTAGTAATGTTAGGATATGATTTAGTAATGTTAGGATATGATTTAGTAATGTTAGGATATGATTTAGTAATGTTAGGATATGATTTAGTAATGTTAGGATATAATTTAGTAATGTTGGGATATAATTTAGTAATGTTAGGATATAATTTAGTAATGTTAGGACATGATTTGGTAATGTTAGAATAAGATCTATTAATGTTAGGATATGATTTAGTAATGTTAGGATATAATTTAGTAATGTTAAGGATTTTCTGCAGTAATTTGTAATTGTTCTACATAACAGTGACTACAGAGACGAGGTGGCTGAATGCTTGAGTGCCTTGGGTGCTTGCAGATATTTTGCAGAAGGGGCAAAATACGATAGTTACGGTTAAATGTTTTAGCAAGAACTTTTGAAAATGCAAAGCAGGAAATTAAGAACGTACGGGTAATTTTCATGGACGTTTCCAAATGTAAATTTCTTCGTTTCACTTTGTGTATCGTAAGTGCAAAGAAATTTGTCACAACCCAAACAGCAGCAGTAAAAAAGATTTGGTAGTTAAAAAAAGGTTTAGTAGTTAAAGAATAGGTGTTGTAGTAAAAAAGGTGTCGATTTTCTGGGAAAGGGGCAAGTGCCACTCTTGCCCCTATGTGCGGGCGCCCATTGATGTGGCCAGAAAATATTATGGGCAGGTTTCAGTTCGAGGGGGTTACCAGTGGACATGGTCGCAAAATAAAAAGAATTATTAGTTTTAAAAATTATTAAATTATTTCATGAGGACTGAACTAAATATGCATTTGTTATAGCACCCCTTCAAGATTGCTACTCAGAGGCGTTCCCGACTACAGCATGGACACTGCTTTCACGCTGAAGCGCTGAGCAATTGCGAGTAAAGGACTTGCTCAAGGTCCCTACGTGGCGACTTGATGTGGATTCGAACCTGCAACCCTCCGGCTGTAAGGCAACGAACATACCACTACACCACCGCGCCCCATGACATTAAAAAAATTTCTATCGTGGTCTTTGTTTACCTTTTGCTTCGACGAGTCTTTGCAGCAGTGGAGTTCTTGTCATCTTGACCTCTGCCCTGTCCGGATAAGTGGAAGACGGATGGAAGCGTTGACCGTTGGGTGAAGCGGAGTACGTGCTCCGCCAGCTGGAATAGGGTTCCGGAGAATCCAAGGCTGGAGCGGTCTGGTTAAAGCGTGCCTTCTTCTTCTTCTTCGTGTTCTTGTCTATGGGAAATGGAAAACGATTAAGTCATTCATTTATTCAAGTATTTATGTAGCACCTCTTCGAGAAAACTACTCAGAGGTGCTCCCAACTCCTGCATGGCCAAAAAGAACAGTTTTTCAAGTGCTTATATAGAATATGCTGCAGACAGAGACCTAGGAAGCTGGGCAGATCACGAGGAGGGCTATTCCATACCACTAGACCAACTACAGAAAGAGCATAAAAACACATAAATAAAATCGAAATGGTACCAGTATGAGTAAATAAAATCAAAATCATTTGCACTATACAAACAAAACCCTAAAAAATAAAAGAAGTAGGCTAATTCTTAGATCTATAATAAAATGCAATGTAAATAAAATATTAATATCATTTGCACTATATGAATGAAATTCTACAAATATAAAAGAAATAATTAATTGATAATAAAATACAATGTAAATAAAATATTAATACTATATCTACTATATGAATGATAAAATAAATAATTAATTGATAATAAAATACAATGTAAATAAAATATTAATACCATATGCGCTATAAGAATGAAAGTCTACAAAAATAAAAGAAAAAATTCATAGATGACTAAATGCAACATAAATAAAATACTAATACTGTTTGTGCTATATAAATGAAATGATAAATAAATAAAAGAAATTATTCTCGATGAAATAGCAATATATGAATAGAACGTTAATACCATTGTTAATACCATTGTTTGCTGCCGCCATGTTTCCCGCTGTACTGTGTCCATTCCACTTCTGATGATAACCATCTGCTTCCGCAGCCCTGAGGAGCGGCACTGGAGGTGTCACGATTCTCGGCTTCGATGTCCTTGACGGGTAGATCGACCCAGATCTGTCTACTTCGTCCTCATCCGTGACGCTCTCGTCGCTTCCATTTTTCAACCCAGTTATCCTCGTCGGAGAAATCGGTTTCAGCGGCTCAGTCCAGTTCCTCAGCCTCCGTACCTCCATCCTCTCCTCGTCAAAGTCAGTCCTACGGTTGGATGTTGACTTCAGTCTTAGATCATCGTCGTCCGCCCTGTACTTTGACCTTGTGGAAGATCGGTCCCTGTCTACGCTGGATCTGGATCGTGCCGAGGGTCTCTGATCCGCGTCGTCTAGGTCCAGTCCTCGGCTGGACCTTGACCTCGCTGTGTCCTCCTCTTCAGAGTCTGATCTATGATTGGACCTGGCTGAAGGTCTCTTGGTGCTGTCCTTGTCATGGTCCAAGATGTGTTTAGACATTGTGGGAGGCTTCCATGAGATGTTCTCCATACTCTTTGATTCGTGATGTGGCTTTGAAAACGCCTGTCCTCCATAATCGTTTCGACGTATCTCCTGCTCTCGACTTTTCTTCCTTTCCTCAACGTTTTTCTTCAGCAGCATTCAAAAAGACAAAAATTCATAAGAAAAAATATGGATAAGGTGGCGCCACCTATAATAACAATCATCTACCACCTCAAAGCTGCCGCGTAGGGACCTTGGGCAAGTCCTTCACTCGCAATTGCTCAGCGCTTCGGCGCGAAACTCTGACTCAGTGTCCGCACTGCAGTCGGGAGCGCCTATGAGTAGTATCCTGAAGGGGCGCTATAGCAAGTGTTCACATGCGAGCATGTGCAGACTTTTACCATTTTTTAAGCCCCTGTCCTTTATAGCAGTTGCTTGGACACCTTTTTAAAGTTATCCGATCGCTCTAGATATATATACATATATACCATAGGCAGAGAACCAATAACATGCTTTAAATATTAAGGTCTGCTCTAAAAGTTATGCTATGTAGTGCGAGTGAACCGCTTTAAAAAGGTTTGCAAGGAGCTGCTGGTAGTTTCAACCATGTAACGGTATCATTTTCGAGCAATTATCCATAATATATCTATACACGAGAATGTAGGACTAGTTACGCATGTTTGTCCGGAATGCACACCAACAAATATTTAATTTAGCAGTTATTGACCGGAAAACTTGCACCTAGAATAGATGGAGGCCACCAGAAGCACCCAGTATTGAGGGTTTGGTCAATCCCCTCATTTGGGGCTGGTAGACAGGGATGCCACTCAGAGTGGCAGATTCGAATCCAACTCAAGTCACCGCGTACGCGTAGGGACCTTGGGCAAGTCCTTCACTCGCAATTGCTCAGCGCTTCGGCGTGAAACTCCGATTCAGTGTCCACGCTGTAGTCGGGAGCGCTTCTAAGTGGTAATCTTTAAGGGGCGCTTGTTAGAGCACATACAGACAAACAAACAAACAATCCCCTATCATAAAAATTCTTCCCTACCTGTCATACATATAACATCACATCTACCTAATAACTTGTGTGTTTACCAAGTGTCAGATACACTGGTTCCCATCCACAACAGTGATCCTAAGTAAGTTAAGTCTCATGCATCTAAGTTGTAATTGTAGTTATGGTAATCTAACTTGCACAATACTGGTACAATTAGCAGTTAATCGAGTTTAATAACCATAGTAACCACAGTAATCATAGTAACCATTGTAACCATAGTAACTGCAGTAACCATAGTATTTGTTGGTTTGTATGTGCACTTGTTATAGCGCCCCTTCAAGCTCTCTCTCTCTACTCAGAGGCGCTCCCGACTGCAGAGCGGACACTGCAGCGGAGTTTCACGCCGAAGCGCTGAGCAATTGCGAGTGAAGGACTTGCCCAGGGTCCCTACGCGGCGACGTGAGGTGGATTCGAACCTCGAACCTTCCGGCTTCAAGGCAACGACGCCACCACTACACCACTGCGCCCCACAAAGTAATCATAGTAACTATCGCGTAACCATAGTAAATACAGCAGTGTATTGTTACCAGTGATGTTTCCAGCTGGTGTTTGATAGGTTTAAACGGATCTCCCGCATCCCTATCCACCTCCGCTTCCCGTTTCCCATCCACCTCACCGTTCAGACGACCGTTGGATTTCTCTTCCTTTTCCCTGCGCACAAAGCAAACATGAATTTCCATGACCATTTATATAGCACTACTCTCAGCAAATCCTTTTTGGAAGCACTCAGTGCGATCGACCCGAGAGGAAAGGTAGGATTTGAGGCGGTGTAGTAAGCGTGGGGCGCGGTGGTGGGGCACTAGTGGTAGCGTCGTTGCCTTGAAGCCGGAAGGTTCGAGGTTCGAATCCACCTCAAGTCACCGCGTAAGGACCTTGGGCAAGTTCTTCACTCACAATTGCTCAGCGCTTCGGCGTGAAACTCCGATGCAGTGTCCGCTCTGCATTCGGGAGCGGCTCTGAGTAGAGAGAGCTTGAAGGGGCGCTATAACAAGCGCACATACAAACATACAAACAAAAAAGACGTGGAAAGACTACCAGAGCGAAAGGCAGAGTGAACTGATGGTGGAAGTTCATTGCACAGAGAGGCAGGGCTGAAAGTGGCTTGGAAAGGTTGCTGGGTCTGGA
Organism: Lumbricus terrestris; assembly: GCA_949752735.1. Lineage (NCBI taxonomy): Eukaryota > Metazoa > Annelida > Clitellata > Crassiclitellata > Lumbricidae > Lumbricus > Lumbricus terrestris. Next base: position 40,128,079 of record OX457048.1, read on the forward strand.
ACTATCGCGATATTTTTGGATGAGTGTCACCGAAAAATTTTCACATCTTTTGCTGGCCACTTTGTTTTTAGTCATCCGACCGAAATGTCGATGAAAAAGTCCTTTTTTTCTCTGCCAAAAAAGTTGATGACCTTTTTTTAGTCGATTTTTGGTAAACAAACGACCCGGCTGAGACTCGGCAACAGCGAGTCTAGAAAATTGATGCTGGGTCGCAGACCCGGACCGACCCTTCTCACTTTCAGCCCTGCAGAGAGGCAATCTATGCATGGCAAAGCATCTGGATTGAGCCATGGTCAATTACTGAATAAATGAATGAATAAACAAATAAATGAATGCACGAATAAAAGTATGAATGAATGAATGAATGAAAGAATGAATAAATGAATGAACAAGCAAATTAATGAACGAGTAAACGAGTGAATGAACAAACGAACGAACAAACTAACGAATAAATGAATGAATGAACGAACGAACTAACAAACTAACAAATAAATGAATGAATGAACGAACAAACTAACGAATAAATGAACGAACGAACAAACGAATTCCTGTGACGACCCCAACCTCAATTCCCTGCTCCTGCGAACTCTTTCCGCTCGTTCCGTCCTTTCCTTTCGGTCCTTTTCCGCCTTTCTTTCCACGTCTCTCCGGACTCTCTCGCTCAGCACGTTCCACTTCTCGTCGACCAGTTCCAGCAGCCAACAGAATCCTTCGTCAATCGATTCATCCATCTTCGGATTCTTCAGACCATTCGTCTTCAGAGCGGCAGAACACGACTCCTAAAAAGTATCGAAGTGTAATGTAACCGATACTTGATTACGTAAACTACAATGCATTACTCGTAACTGATCCTTCATTACGTAAACTACAAAGCAGTACTCGTCAAATGAAATGCTATTTAAATGCAGATAATTATGGTATTGGCAATAGTTGAGGTGGGAATAGTAGCATCAGCAGCAATAATAGCAGTACTAGCAGTACACAACAGTAGCATTTTACACCGTAGAAGCTGTACTAGCAGTAGGCAATAGTAGCATCAGCATCAGCAGCAGTACTAGTAGAAGATCGTGTTAGCAGTACTAGCAGTAGACAGTAGTAGCATTACACCATAGGAGCAGGATCAGCACCAGGCAGTACTAGCAGTACTACTAGCACTGGACACTTGTAGCAGTACTAGCACGAAACAGTAGTAGCAGTACTAGCAGTAGACTGTGGTAGCAGTACTAGCAGTAGACTGTAGTAGCAGTACTATCAGTAGACTGTAGTAGCAGTAGACTGCAGCAGCAGTACTAACAGTACACTATAGTAGCAGTACCAGCATTAGACAGCAGTAGCAGTACACACAATGTACACGATAGGGTGTCTGCCACACAGTAGGATACTTGGATACATACGACACGACAGGGAGTCTTGTGCGCGTTGACCAAGGCTTCCAACTGGAGATGATCGCAGATATCCGTCTCATCCATTGCGCCACGCACGTCCTGCTTGTTCGCCAAGCTGCATGCAAACAACAGAACAAGAAGATCTGGATTAGATTAAGAGATTAAGAGACTATTTCTGATGCAATGCGTGGCATGGTAACTACGCTATAGAAGTCACGGGATTGGGTGTGGACCAAAGTATGCATACATGCGGACACAGGCCAACATAAATGTCGCTAGAATATTGTAAACAAAACAATGGAGCTGTGGTGGTCAAGACCTAAGCTCACCCCCAAAACTATTCAGTGGATTAGCAGAAGCGTTAAAAAGGAATCCCAAGGACCTCAACAATTAAACAAAAGATTGGTAAAGACATGGGCACAGCAAAAGTGGTCTCCTAAATCATCAACAACCGTACAAGAGGAATTCCCCTGAATCATCAAAAAACGAATCACAGGAAGAGTTTTCCCTGATCAACAAAAGTACAAGTGGGATTTCCCTGAATCATCAACAAACATACATCAACAGAGGTTTCCCTGAATCATCAGCAATCGCACATCAAGTGGGCTTTTCCCTGAATCATCAAAAACATATTACATGAGGGTTTTTCCCTGAATCATCAAAAACACATCACAGGAGGGTTTCCCCTGAATCATCAACAAACATACATCAAGCGGGCATTTCCCTGAATCATCAAAAACACAGTAGGGGTTTTCCCTGAATCATCAACAAACGTACATCAAGAGAGGTTTTCCCTGGATCATCTCGTCCCTAACGACGTCTACCAGCGCCTTCCTGCATTCATCCAGTCGAGTCGGAGCGCTGGAATCAATGACGAATATCGCTCCGTGAATCTCGGCAAAATAGTTCTTCCAGATTCCACGAATGTTCCGTCCACCTCCAAGGTCGTACATGGTCACGTCGTGCTTTCCGTGCCGGAAGTCCACGCTCGAGAAGCCGATCGTAGGGGTCGGTGTCTCGACCTCCTCTGCAAAAGAGAAGGATGTGAAGGTCAAAGTGTTCATATACCACATGCACTGTGCCCTTTCGTTCCACCTCAGCTGCGCTATAATAATGCTGTGCAAAACATCTTTTATTATCAATATTATTATTATTATGGTTATTATAATTACTATTATTTTTGCATTTATTCAATATGTGTGTAAAGCATCCGAGAAGTAGCTTGCTACAGAGGATGCTATAGAATATTGTCTGAATTACAAATTTACAATACATTACAACAATTATAAACACTATGATCGTTAGGATTATTATGATTATCACTATGACTATGATCATAAATGATTATCATTACAATTTCTATTATTTATTTATATTATTATTATAATCATTGTCATTATAATTTTGGTAAATACTTTATTATTGAAAATGTGGTCTACACAAGAACAAAGGGAAAAACGAATGACTTTTCAACAGATGATAATTATGTGAATATCTGAACATGTGATAATAAGAATAACTGCAGATGCTTACCACCAAGAAATCCTTTCGCTGCAACTGTTTTTCCCGCATTGTCAAGTCCAAATAATGCCAAGGTGACTTTCCTGCCAAGCAAACAAACAAACATACACAAACATACATAAACAAACATACTACATATAGAAACATACATAAACAAACATACATACACAAACATACATGCACAAACACACATGCATATGATTATATGAATACGTGTCTGTATATACGTAGCTGAACATTTATTCAGCATCTCTCTCGCGTGTATGCCTCGTATCTTGAGCATTCGATGAGTGCGTAAGCAAGCTGCAAGCAAACATGTATAAGCTTACATAATAATTATTATATTCATGCATACACAGATACAACACATTCGTCTATGGATGCCACTTATAGCTGTCTTATTCGACCTAGATCTAGGATTTTCGGTCCTGTCTAGGTTTTTATGTTTTTTTTCTCAGTGTTTAGCTTTTTTCTCATGCAGGTATTTTCATGCTGAAACGTGTATTATTGTAGCAATTCCTGAAACATCACTTACATTTTTCAGGCATTTTCACAAAATAGACACTCTACCAGTGTGCAAAAACAAATGAAACACTCGGAAAAAGGTCGTCAGACGTCAGATAATCGGTAGTTTGAAAAGTCATTAGAAAATTCAAGCGCGATAAAAAGCCTCTGTCCAGTCTCCAGGCAAATTCCACGTATTTCTCATAAAAATTCGGGTACTTGTCGGTTAATTCACCCGCAGAATTTTTGTCTGTGTACCTTGTCGGTTAGTTCACCCGCGGAATCTGTCGTATTTTTACTCAATGTTTTTAGTGACATATTGTGATGGTGACATCCTGGGTCTAGGACTTTACCCCCCGGCCCATTACCCCCCTGCCATTTCCCCCCTGCCATTACCCCCCGCCCATTACCCCCCGTAGGACATTACCCCCCTGTCATTACCCCCCGGTCTGCGCACGATCGTTACCGCGTTTGTTTGCGAATTTGTTCAATCCAGCTTCTATTTCATACCTACAAATACCTTCTCCAGCTTCTATTTCTCGCTCGTTATTTTCGTCAATCCAGCTTCTATTTCAGACATAGAAATACCTTCATCCAGCTCTTATTTCTCTTTTATTTTCGTCATTCGAGCTTCTAATTCACCTGCAAAAAACCATCATCCAGATTCCATTTCTCAATGCGTCACAATCGGATTGACAAAAATAATGCATGAGAAATAAAAGCTGGATGAAGGTATTTTTATATATGAAATAGAGGCTGGATTGACGAAAATAAAGCATGAGAAATGGAAGCTGGATGAGGGTATTTTTATATATGAAATAGAAGCTGGATTGACGAAAATAGCGAGCGAGAAATAGAAGCTTGATGAACCGAACACCCTCGTACATACATACATACATACATACATACATACAAAACATACGTACATAAACTAACCCCAAATATAAGTAGACCGGGGGGTAATGACAGGGGGGTAATGTCCTACGGGGGGTAATGGGCGGGGGGTAATGGCAGGGGGGAAATGGCAGGGGGGTAATGGGCCGGGGGGTAAAGTCCGGATACCGACATCCTATGAACTTATAGCACGTGTTTATATCATTTCGGACGCCATGAACGCCATGAATTTAAAAAAATACATTAATCCAGATCCAATTTCTCAAGTGTTTTATCATTTATCCGGCATCCATTTAAGATACAATAGAAGTTGTATTGGTGAAAATGTCATTGCTTAAATTGGAACTCGATTGATGAAAGTGTCCTTGCCTAAATTGGAGCCGGATGGATGAAAACGTTTTGCTTGACCTACAACCAGATGGATGAAAATCTTGCTTCAATTGGAGCTGGATTGATGAAAGCATTCTCGCTTAAATCGGAGCCTGGTTGATGAGAATGTTTTGCGTATATTGGAGCTGGATTGATGAAAATAACTGTTGGTTGAACAGAGACTGGATTTATGAAAATATCGCTTGATAAATGGAAGCTGGATTAAGGTATTTTTATACCTTAAATAGAAGCTGATTGAAGGTATTTCTATATCTGAAATGGAAGCTGATTGAAGGTATTTCTATATCTGAAATGGAAGCTGGATTAAGGTATTTTTATATGTGAAGTGGAAGCTGGATCGAGGTCAAATATGTTCCTGATTTGAACAGTTTCTTACAATGTCTATGTTAAATGCGCACAGCGAATCTATTAAATTTGCGATGTAACCAACAGGTGAATTAATTTTTGCATGTAAGATTGCGTATAATGGGTTTCGGTGTCTGCAGGTGAATTAACCGACAAGTACCAAACTTCGAAGTATTTTCTCAACACAAAGCCAGTCTAGATTTTTCTAGCCCTTTTATTCAGAATCTGACCTTTTTTGAAAATTCAGACTGGTATCTTTGCCTATTTTATTTTTATTTATTGATTTACATTTTGCAACCAAAACAACCAACATGATACAATTTATTATGGCAGTGACTTTAACATAATTTGGTGAAGAAGGGGAGACCCAGAAGAGATGGACAATCCCGCTAATAGGGCCACCCATTATTCATGCAAAATATTTTTAAAAAAACATGCAGCACATTCAATAGTAGGAATATAAAGATTATCAGGGAGAGAGAGCCTACGTCTTGCAAAAGCACGTACATGTCTGTATCTGCTTATTTGAGCTTACATTTGTGTAGCGCAATATGTCCTCGCTTTCACAACTCATCCACCTCAGAGAGATAATCAGAAAGATTTTATCAACCGGTTGTTTAGTACGAGTTATAAGACTCACCTGCTCCCGCTCTTTTTGCTGCGAGTTGCGCCTGCATCCGACCTACAGTTACCCATCCTACAAGACCTAAATATTTTCAGCATCAGCAGCTAATAACAATAATTTACAGTAATCATTTTCCTAGCGTAATTTTCCAGAATGTAGATATTATTAACGAGAATAAAATCCGGCAGTCCATTTGTACAGCGTTTAGGGCTTTTGCCTAATGGTTATTTGTTTACATTGGAAGCCACGACAACGAAAGAGTATGGACAGCCGATAGTGCGTATAGTGCGAGCAGTTTTTAAAACTGTCAATAGGTGTCTTATAGTAAGTAATTAATCTAATCTAATCTAATCTAATCTAATCTAATCTAATAAATCATTTGTAAAGCGCTTCTCACAGCAGAGCCATTCAGAAGCGCTCTCAGCGTGACAGGCCCATGAAAAAAGAAGTCTTCAAGCAGCGAAAAGATGCAGGTGAATTTCCTACCAGAATCCTGCCACGAATTTCAGAAGGAAGCCTAAGGTGATATTAAATTAAAGGGTTAACAAGTAAGTTAGTAAGTAAGTTCGTTTATTTTATCCAGCTGCATAACCGCAGTGTGAAAAATAGTTTTCATGAAATAAAGCGTTACAAAGCACTCTTGTTGAGAAATATTTTCCTCATCACGTTGTACGCACGCGGGTAATTCTGGACGCGTGAAATAAGGGAATGTATTTCAAGCAGGGATCGAGGAGAGGGGCCTGAAAATGGCGAGGGTTCGACAAGGCAACACTCAATCAACCAATCAATCGTAATTTATATAGCGCCCCTTCAAGGTACGGAGGCGCTCCGAGATCAAGCGAAAAAAACAGTTTTCAGCATTTTGTGGTACTTATCTTTCTATACAGATACGTATACTATATATTAAATGTGCATAGGACGTGCCCCCTCCGTCCCCCCCATCAAAAACAGGTCGTAATAAAAAATTTCGGCCAAAGATCAACGATTTTTTTCCGCTCCAAGGTAGCAACTTTTTCTGGTTGAGTGTTTCCCGAATTGGCCCCCTGGATCCGCCCTGGTCCAAAGAAACTCCAGTTCTCATCTTGCTTATGTACGGTATCAGGCCTGAATGCGAAAACAAACAACGCAATTACTTGAAAGACGATAATAATTAGGCCTATAATTGACTTATATTGCAAAAATCAATGCTGCTGGTAGAGCTCATTGGCGCCCGAGCATATAGGGGGCACTTGCCGCCTTCAAAATGGATGTACCTAAGGGCCGGCCTACCTACCTCAAAATTAACCGCTTTTTTGTTCATACCAATGGACCTATCGTCGCATTAAATCACTTAGGCTATTAGTCAACTCTGCCACTGGTTCCTCTCTGTCAATACCAGTCCCAAGCCTGGATAAAGTAGGAGGGCGTCGCTAATGATCTTTCTTATTACAGAGTGACGATAAACTGAAAAACCGCCACTTAGGCTACGATACCAATTATAGGCTACACGAAGTGAAACTATAGGAAATTTACAATTTTAGAAACCTCCGTAAAAATAATCATGCATATGTTCTTGATTTCCTGCTTTGCGCTTTTTAAAACTCTCGGATAGATCTAATGATATTTTTACCATGACCATCGCATTTTGCCCACTCCTGCAAAGATAATAACTGCGGACTCCCATGGTAGCTAGGGCCTACCATCTGTGCGTGGACTTGCTTTCTGTTCCAATCACTCACAGAATCCTTATCATGGTAATTATGAAAAAACGAGTGAGAGGCGAACACACCAAATTGCAGTCTGGTCTCTATAGGCCTACCCTGTTGCGCAGAGTGACATCCATGTACTTCCTATGTCAATAACCAGGCTAAGTGCCTCTCTCTATATATATATATATATACGATACCATTTGTTTATATATATATATATATATATATATATAAACAAATGGTATCGTATATATATATAGAGAGAGAGGGAGGTACATGTATGCACATATTATATACATATATATATTATATATGTGCATAAATGTACGTAATGTATATATCTGTCATTATATGCCTACATGTATAGCCTATATGCATTAAGGTGGAGTGAATGCAATGGTGAAAAATTTTATGTCAGAAATTAAAAATGCCCTGGTGTGCAAAAGTTGTATTATGATATGGTTAGTTGCTGTGCAAAATATGTTGAACTTATTCCTATTCTAAGTGGCGCCCCAACGATGAAGAAAATCGAACAATTTTGACAAAATTTGCAATTTTTCGTTAAAATGTGCTTTTAGCCATGGGCAACTTAGGACAACAAACCATTGTTGCAATGCTGCATAATGATGGCAGAATTAACTATCATATTCCGTATTATAAAATACACTTTCATTTAAGAGGTTTCTCTTAAGTCAAAATTATGCAAAACTCTGATTTAGTTTATGTACATTTTACACAATTTGCTACATCCTTGTCTGCAACATGTTTCATGAGAGGTGGCTCATATCAATCTATTATTTGCCATTCGACTTGGTCAATATAGGCTATATCTTCAGGGTGAAAGTCGAGTAAGAGTAGCTTAGTCCTAGGCCTACTCGAAATAATTTCATGATATTTGATAATGAGGCGAAATATCCATTTCCTTTAATAACTTCAATTACAATGTCTCGTAAATTATGTTGGGATTTGCTGTTATCAACCACCTTCAGTGGCTAACAGGAGCTGGCTTTTGAAAGGAGAGATCTATGTCTTGTGAACAAATGCCACATAATACAGCTTTGCATAATTTAGTAATTGTATTGTTCAAATGTTGCTGATCGGTACTTAATTTGATTTCTTCCATATTTGGACAGTTCTCTAACTCAATTGCGTTGCAGTGTTTCAGATAATGAATCACAGTTTCCTAGAGAATTGACTATGTTTACTGAAAATAATGTTGGACCTTGTGTTCCACCAGTTAGCCTTTGAATTAGATGTCGCAGATTCTATTCGTTGGCATGCAGCATTCAATTAAACCAATGTAATGTATTTCCAAAAGACTCATGATCCCACCAACTGCACCAGTATTGACATTAGTTCAGTCGCAACCATTGACAACTAAATCTTCAGTTGCTATTTTATTATCTAACAAACGCTTGGTGATACTTGTATGAATATTTTTAGATGATCTACTCTAAGTCCTGAGTAACAAAACCCAGATATATTGTAAAATGGTTTCATGCACAAGTGCTATGTGATCTACAAAAATGATTTTAAGATACGATTTCTTACCATTTTTCATTTGCACTCTGGTCCTATCTTTATGCACATCGAGGTACAATACAGATAGTTGTTTTACGAAATTACACTGTGGACGTTTTTGAACTTTTAACCATTCTCTTCGAACTTTGCTAATATTGGCCTATCCTATAGATCGCCATAGATTAGTCTATGTTGTGCACAACACCAACAAGTTGTAAAACTGACAAAACTGTTGTTGCAAGAAAAGCAGCACAACGACCAGCAATGCCATGTATGACTCTGTATGTATCATTCACGAGCCAAAGAAGGTCAGCCCTAAATCTGAAGGTATTTGTGCACTTTTCTATTGTTTAGAGTTAATTGCAATTAGTTCATTGACAATTATCATGATTATCTGTTGAATAATTTGATACCGTATCTGATTCCTTATTATGGCTTGACATTTCTGAGTTCAAATAACTGAAAATATCAGATTGTATTTGAGCGAAGGAAAACTTAAGACACTAATTTTCCATTTGAACTTTGGTATTTTTTGCACAAGTGCAATTATTTATTTCCATTTAATAATAGGCCTACATGCCACAATATCAAGTAACTGAATTTCAGATTGCTTCGCAAATTCTTCAATGTCAGATATGTATTTCTGGTCATATTCCCGCAATTTATATAGTTTCTATACTTGTAGTGATAGAGTTTTATCTTGTCCATTAGGCCTACATTTTGATGAGCTGGGCCTATAATTGGTTTCGAAGACTTCAACCACAAACCAGCTATTCACAGTCTGATTGTGATTGCTACTCTACTTGCTGCAAACTTTGGTTCCTTTGAAGTCGGAGTAACTTTTAGAAAAAATTGTAAGAAAATATCAAGAAATAAATTTTTTGAAAGATTTTAATACAAATCTTAATTGAAATTTAGGTTTTCATTTAAATTTAAATTTTATTTCAATCACAAACATTTTAATTGAAGTTATAGATTAAAACGCTCAAAAAAGTAGGCACATTTACCATTTTAGAGTGCTCGAAAATAGCAATATAAATTATTTAAGCATTAGACAAATTTCGGCAAAAATAATGTAAGTGTAGATTTTTATGACCAGTCTGTAATCACTTAAATATGGCAATAAAAAGAGTCTAGGCAGGGATTCTCTTTAAAAGCGTTATTCTAAGTTAAATACTTGCTTTGCAATATGGTTAAGAGGTTGACAAACATTACTAGGAAAAACAAGAAATTTCGATTTTTTTCAAATTATAGCAAATTTATTATATCGTGGGGGCACCACTTAAAGAAGGAATAAATTTAAAATATTTTTCACATGAACTTCTTAGATCATAATGCAACTTTCCCGCACCAGGGCATTTTGAAATTCTGCAAAAAAGTTTTTCACTCCACCTTAATATGCATGCGCACTTATTTTTTTATGTCACAGACATGCCAATGCCATATTAGGTGTGTAGGCCTATTCATAGAATAGTGTATAATTATGGACAATATTATAATGCTAATTAGTACAAGGTTTACATATTACTATAGGTCTGACTGATCTGTAGCCTATTGTGTGTAGTATCATTGTAGACCCCCACTTGAAAAGAGCTTGAGTGTAGCTATACGTATTATAGGCCATAGTGTTTTTATAGCATTTAGACCCCCCCTATAGAATTATAGCCTTTAGTGGACATGTGTAATTTTTATGAATATCGTCGCATATGTATAATATATATAGCACGCATATGTATATATATATATATATATATATATATATATATATATATATATATATATATGTATAGCACGCATATGTATATATATATATATATGTGCGTGCTATAGATATATAGAGTGCTGTATCTAACACACATATATTTATACACTGTGTATAATAATATTTCTATAATTATGCTATGGCACCCGGGCGTTTTCATGCATTTTATTTGCCATTCTCTTTATGATCCTCTGCACACGTGTCTCTGAGTCTCTCTGTCCGTCTGAGTCCTGCTATCTGCATGGCGAGTCCGTCTGTACGATTTCTCTGTGTGAGCGTGTGAAAGTGTGCTTGCCTTTGCGTGCTTGTACCTTTGTCTCTGTCTATGTCTCTCTCTGTCTCTCTGTCTCTCTGTCTCTCTATCTCTCTGTCTCTCTCTCCGTTTCTGTCTCTGTCCCTATGTCTCTCTCTCTGTCTCTGTCTCTCTCTCTCTGTCTGCCTCTGTCCCTATGTCTCTCTCCGTGTCTGTCTCTGTCAGGGCTTTTTTTAACGTGCAGTTGTACACAAAATGTGCAGTTCTAAATGTATTTGTGCAGCTGTAGAAACACTTCTGTCACATGTTTTGTGCAGTTAAAATTAGCAAAAATGGTCATTTTCATCCGATTGGAAGTAATTTACCATGGAGGATGGAAAAGGAAAGAAGGAGCTGTGCAGTTCTAAAAATTCCTTAAAAACAGCCCTGGTCTCTGTCCCTATGCCTTTCTCTGTCTATGTCTCTGTCTTTGTCTCTCTCTGTCTTTAACTCTGTCTCTCTATCTCTCTATTTCTGTCTCGATCTCTGTCCCTATCTGTCTGTGCATGCCTGTGTGTCCGCTTGTATGCCTCGGCTATAATATTATGTGTTTTCCGGTATTTTTTCAGAGCCGTTCATGTATTATAGGATAACTGGGAAGTCGAAACGGCGGAAAATCGTAATCGTTCGAAATGCAATTATCTGATTGAGTTTGTGTTGGCTTATGGCTCTCCACTGCTCCATCACTCCCTCCATCTCTCCACCCCTCCTTCCCCTCCATCTCTTCATCCTTCACTCAGTTCCTACATATCCCATTCCCACACCCCTCTCCAACCTCCCTCTCAATCTCTCATATAATATACTTCCCTTTCCTTCATCTCTCCTTTATCTCCGTCCTTCCATTCGTCCGTCCTTCGAACGCTCCCTGTCTCTGTTTCTCTGTCTCTCTCTCTCTCTCTCTCTCTCTCTCTCTCTCTCTCTCTCTCTCTCTCTCTCTCTCTCTCTCTCTGTCTCTCTGCCTCTGTCTGTGTCTCTTTATATCTGTGTCTATCTCGATCTCTGTTCCTGTCTGTATGTATGTTTGTATGTCTATCTGTCTCTCTGTCTCTCTCTCTCTGTCTCTCTCTGTCTGTCTCTGTCTGTCTCTGTCTGTCTCTGTCTCTGTCTCTGTCTCTGTCTCTGTCTCTGTCTCTGTCTCTGTCTCTGTCTCTGTCTCTCTGTCTCTCTCTCTCTCTGTCTGTCTGTCTGTCTGTCTGTCTGTCTGTCTCTCTCTCTCTCTCTCTCTCTCTCTCTCTCTCTCTCTCTCTCTCTCTCTCTCTCTCTCCCTCCTTCCAATACACCCCTTCTCTCATCCCTTCTTCTCACGTCAGTCTGTGTACATTGTACACATCCTGGAAGCGGTAATGGTAGGACAGACAGACAGACGGACAGATTGATGAAAGGACAAAGGACCAATCTGAAGAACGCTGCCAGGGAGGACATACGAGCGGACTTTGGTATGGTGGGGCGAAAGGACAAATACATGTATAGAGGACAAATACATGTATTATAGAGGACAAATATACATGTATTATAGAGGACAAATACATGTATAGAGGACAAAAATACATGTATAGAGGAGTAAGGTTGGAGCCTCGCTTGCATGGGTGAGGGGAGAGAGAGAGATCTAAAACGAAGTATTAATATCAGCGATGCTGTTGGGGTTATTGCGGCTCTAGTCGTCATTAGTTTTGTTATTACAGAAATGATGTATTGCATACGACAACCGCTTTGTCCGTCGGACGGGAGAGGTGGGGACCGCATATGGAGGGCGGATACAGACAGGTGCCAGGCCAAAGCCTCGATAAGGGAGGAGGTTGACGTCGATCAGCTTTATTATTATGAAGCTAGACAACTTTCTACACAAACCGTTACAACCATACACCTAGTTATATTAAGAGTAGCTGTGTGTATATACTATAGATCTTCACTAACAGTTTCTCAGCGTCATCTAGATTCATGTATTAATTAATTCAGTGGCGTAGGCAAGGGGGGGTTTCGGGGGTCAAAACCCCCTCCATTGGCCCCGGAAAAAAGGTTTTTTTAAAGGTTATTTTTCCATTTAAGTAAGAAAAAATAGCAAAAAGCAGGGTTTCCGGCCATAAAACCCCCCCATGAAAAATTCCTGGCTACGCTACTGAATTAATTAATCGCAACAACTACTATAATTATTCCTACAGTACTGCTGTAGACGGTCAATTTAGACACCTTTAAACGGCGCCATTCCGACGCTATATAAGAATGTAAATCTACGTAGTTAGGTGCTCGTGCACCAACAGCGTTCAATTCTCCTTCTGAGGCGTTTACTGTGTAGCTAAGCGTCGTCGATAGAAGCTTCGTCACCAGGTAGTGACGTTTAATACATGCACCGATGTAACAACAGTAATGATGATAACGACGACGAGGATGATGATGTTGATGATGATGACGATTACAACGATGCGAAATTTATAGCCTGTTTCAGTAGACCTACTAATAGCAGTTGTAGAAGTAGGAATAACAGTGGCGGCGCCAGGATTTCAGTTTCGGGGGGGCTGAAGCCTCGACGGAATTCTCATGAAAATTTTCTATATTCGCCGCCGAAATTTCTGACGACCTTTTTTTTTTTTTTTTTTTTTTTAGTCATCGACCGAAATCTTACGAAAATTTTCTATTTTCGCCGCCCAAATTTCTGACGACCTTTTTTTTTTTTTTTTTTAGTCGTCAGCCCAAAATCGTGGATATTCCACTGTACAAAATTTCGGATGGCCCTTTTTTTAGGGGGGGCTGAGCCTCTCGTAGGGGGGGCTTAGCCCCCCCCAGCCCCCCCCCCCCTAGCGCCGCCACTGAGGAATAATAGTAGTTGTTGTGGTAGTTGTAGGAGTAATAATAGCTACGATGATGATGATGATGATGATTATGACGATAATGGTGATGATGATGATGACGATGATGATAATAATGATATTGATAAACTAATATTAACAATAGCAATATTGGTAATAATAATAATAATAATAATAATAATAATAATAATAATAATAATAATAATAATAATAATCGGTGCCTTTCCAGCGCAGGATCTCTACGACGACTAGGTGCCGTTCCAGATGTTTTTATTCTGTTCTTAATTAATATTTAAGTCCCTGAGGGATCCTAAATACCCCGGGACAAAAAAATAATAACAACAACAACAGCAACAACAGAAATAAACAACACCAACAACAATATAAAAAATAGTCTAGTTCCGGTGATGATTAGCCTATCTCAATGATCCAATTAAAATAATGATCTCAAAGCAACACCACCAAAAGGGAAAAAAATCGTATAGCCTAAACATATAATACGTTCCTATCCAGTATCCAATGCTCCCACTTCTCAAGCATCCAGCACCTGGCACCGCCACTGTGCTGCTACCGATGAAAGTCCCAACTAAGGTCAGCCAAACACAGCTGCAGTGCGGCATGATGCCCTGCTTAGAGTTACTGCATATCGCAACAGTGGCACTGGATGGTCGGTCGTGGTGTAGCCTATAGGATTGCAAGCGATCAGCAACTGGCTCCCCATTGACGACGGCAATCGGCGATAGGACTGGGTCGCAGCGGCGGTGGCAGAGCTTCGTATCATCCGACGAGGTGAAAAAGTCGGAAGCGCTTCTTCAGATGAATCTCCGAAATCTAAGCGCTCGTGAATAACCCGGTGCCCAGCGGCTTATAGCTTTGAAAATAGCGCTGTGAAAAATCCGGAGTTTGCGATTACGATTACCACGTAATCACTGTAATCATTATCATCATCATCATCATCTGCAACAGCAGCATCAGCAGCTGAATAACGCGAAGATGTGTACAAAAACAAAGGCAAAGGTCGTGTTGTTCACTTTCAACTTTCTCTTCTGGGTGAGTTGTTTTCGCATAACAATAAATAGTCTTCGCTGTTGTAAAGCAGGTGTCAGAGCTTTTTAACGTGCAAAAATTGCTTGTTGTGCAGTAGCAAAAGTTTCTTTAAAAAGCTCTGGTAGGCGTTTTTGTTACGTGACCATAAAGTCCAATAATTAGCTAAGCTGATCTTTTTGCGCGAATAACACAATAATTATATTAATTGTCGGGATTAATTGTTTATCGTCGATATCAATGTATTAAAACTAAAAGATTTCTTTTATCGTGATCGTCATCATAATTAAAGGTTCATCGAGAGTTTGAATAATAATATTATTTAAAAAAAACAGGAGAAAAAGGAAAGTCGTTCGTAGGACGTTTTGATAAACTTCATTTTTGATGATGATGATGAAGAAGACGATGATGATGATAAAATAATAATAACAGCAGCAGCAGTAGTAGTAGTAGTAGAAGTAGTAGTAGTAGTAGTAGTAGTAGTAGTAGTAGTAGTAGTAGTAGTAGTGGTGGTGGTGGTGGTAGTGGTGGTGGTGGTGGTGGTGGTGGTGGTGGTGGTAGTGGTAGTGGTAGTGGTAGTGGTAGTAATAGTAGTAGTAGTAGTAGTAGTAGTAGTAGTAGTAGTAGTAGTAGTAGTAGTAGTAGTAGTAGTAGTAGTAGTAGTAGTAGTAGTAGTAGTAGTAGTAGTAGTAGTAGTAGTAGTAGTAGTAGTAGTAGTAGTAGTAGTAGTAGTAGTAGTAGTAGTAGTAGTAGTAGTAGTAGTAGTAGTAGTAGTAGTAGTAGTAGTAGTAGTAGTAGTAGTAGTAGTAGTAGTAGTAGTAGTAGTAGTAGTAGTAGTAGTAGTAGTAGTAGTAGTAGTAGTAGTAGTAGTAGTAGTAGTTGTGGTAGTAATAGCAAAATAGCATTTTTATATTAGCCTGAAGGGGCTAATGTGACGAAAAAAATCAAATTACTATTTTTGCTACAAGATAAGTGAAATCAACTTCCATTAGGAGCTGTACTGCAGTGACAATAAAATAACAATAACAATAATAATCATAATCATAATCGTAATCGTCGTTGTCGTCATCGTCATCGTCATCGTCATCGTCATCGTCGTCGTCATCATCATCATCATCTTCATCTTCATCTTTGTCTTCTTCATGTTCATCTTCATCATCTTCATCTTCATCATCTTTATCCTATTCATTTTTTATTACTCCATTTCTATAGCGCCCCTTCAGGCTCACTACTCAGAGACGCACCCGACTACAACACGGACACTGCATCGGAGTTTCGCTCCTAAGCGCCCTAGCAATTGCAAGTGAATGACTTGCTCAAGGTCCCTACGCGGCGGCTTCAGGGGCGGCTTCAGGGGATTCGAACCTGGAGGCTCCAAGGCACCGAACCCACCACTAAACCGCTGCACCCATAAATATATTGTTATTATTATTGTTATCTTTGTCGATTGTTAGATAACCTTATAGTTTGATCGATGATTATGATTGGTAGAGTTGATCGATGACTATCACCATTTACCATCATCAGCAGACTACTAACCACAGTGGCGCAGCCAGAAATTTATGAGGGGGGGGATTTGAGGGTTTTATGGTCTGGCCGGATGCCCTTTCTGACACCAACCCAACAGTATTACTGTAAATAAAAAGGGAATAAAGTAACAAAGGAAATAAAGTATGAAAAACAATTGTTATTACAAGCAATTGTTTTTTTAAAATGGATAAATAACCTTAAAAACTTTTTCCTAGGCCAACGGGTGGGTTTAACCCCCGAAATCCCCCTTGTCCACGCCACTGAATAGCCATCGCCATGGTGACTGATAAATTACAACATAATTCGACCATTGGACCCTAAAATTCCTCAAGTTATTTATAGTCATCTGACATTCATTTAATCGCTTGCCACAGACGGCCACTGTCGGTACTCTGACAGTGCCAGTCCCAAGCCACGATAAAGGAGGAGGGGATGGAGGAAGGCGACGCTTATCATCTTTGTAATGACACAGGGTCGTTTGGAGTGCGATGGCAAACAACGGCTGCGTCAACATTACCCCCGTTTCATCACAACCCCCTCTCCCCCATCGCAAAACGTTTGCGTTCGTTTGAGGATGAATGCATGCTGTGTGTGTTTGAGCTACAGCCGATCAATAACGCTCTCGCTTTCGTCAGGAATAGCAGGCGGGTAGGTCCCTAAAAAACATCAAGGTCCTTCATGGAGCCTGGAGGTCCAACAGAACGGGGATATTGTTAGATTTAAATGGTTAGAATGCAACAAATGAAGTATATGCCGATGCTACTTACGCTTCTTTACCATTATTGTCATTATTATTGACTATTTATATAGCGCACCTTCAAGGTATCTACTCAGAAGCAGCGCCATACTAATGCTGTACCCATCTGTTAGATTTCAAATTCTAGCTGGTGATCCCTCCTCTTCATTTTCTTTTCTCAAAACCTATTGATTTGTAATTTGAACGGTCGAACTATATTTTTACTCATAACATCGGATAGAAACATGGTCGAGCAATAAGATTTGTGTCATTTTGAAGAAGAGACTCTATTCTTTTAGAAGATATCATCTGGTCACCTGGTGATAGAAGATATATGACACTCAAATTGTACAGAATGCGACTTAAGACTGGTTATGGTCAGATGGGTCACATTTCTCCTTTCGTGACCTTGGGCACTGGGAGCGCCTCTGAACAGTTCACCCTAGTAGAGGCGCTTTATAAATGTGCTAATGCAATACAGTAAAATACGATGCAAGTAAGTAGATCATAAACTGTCTGCATGCATCTGCGTTCAGTGATCCATATTTCTTGACTCGTTGGGAAAAGCGCTAACTAGACTGGAACAGTTTCTGTTGAGCAGGTTTTATCTGTTGCTGGACATTGATTTTGAGATTTCCCTCCTTATAATCCTTCCATTATGCTCAGTATTAGACATTAGACATTAGACATTAGTAAATCCGTAGGGAACATTAGAATGCATCAAATTTACTTAACTATGAAACAAAAGAAACAAAAAGACAATTTTTAGGAACAGAATCAAACACAACAGGAAAAACATAGGAAAGATAAAAAAAACTCATTAAAAAAGAAAGAGAAAAAATAAAATATTATCTCCCTGTGTATCTGCTCTTCGACATAATAGATCTATCTCTCTCCCTGTAGGCTATCTTTTCGCTCTTCCTAATATCTCTCGCGAGATGCGAGAGATGTTGCAAAGAATGAAAAGATACAGAGAAAGAGATACCAGGCAGAAAAAGAGAGGATATATAGAGATACTATAGTAAGAACGGGAGTCCCATGCATTCTTCCTGATATCTCTCTATATCTTTTTTCTGCTTAATATATCTATCCCTGTATCTGTTAGTCTTGCTCGGTCAATCGTGTCATTCCGTCCTCAACTTAGACTGATCTTTCTCAGCTTATCCACCATAATTATGCTGCCGCTCTATCCTACACACTAGAGAGTGACACGGGGACAGAAATGTGTCCCCATTCCCTGCCCGCATTTGCAGTCTTAACCCCATTCCCTGCCGTTCCCGCCAAACTCTATGCCCATCCCCTCACCATCCCCGTAACTTTCATCCCCATCTCCTCACCATCCCGATATGACGGATTTTTGGCCCCGCAATGTCCCCGCGTGTAGTACACACTGATCATCTGAACATTGCACTGATGACTACAGCTTGGCGCTGGCGCGATATCAATTTATATCCTTATGAATTTCTCTCTGACGCAACAGAAGTCGCAAGTAGAAACACAACCAATCAGTGGCGTAGAAAGGGGGTTTTCGGGGGTTAAACCCCCATTGGCCTGGGAAGAAAGGTTTTTTAAAGGTTATTTCTCCACTTAAATAAGAAAAAAACAATTGCTTAATAATTGTTTTTCTTACTTTATTCCCTTTGCTACTTTGTTCCCTTTTTATTTACTGTAATACTGTTGGGTTGGTGTCAGAAAGGGCATCCGGCCAGGCCATAAAACCCCACCTCCCCAGACCTCCATCATAAATTCCTGGCTACGCCACTGCAACCAATGCCTTCGCAATATCGTCACAATTTACCGCCATCTCGTGCATCAAAACATCAGCTTCTGAGGCTCTTAAAACAGGTGGTAAATATTTGTAAATATATGGCGAATGGCATCTGTTTGATGGACTGAAGTATCCACTCGAAGATCAACTGATCAATGGTGACTGACGAGCAGTGGAATTAAAGATGGAGGTGGAGATCAAAGCCTGACGTTTGCAGTTAGAGGAGATCGATGCCGGAAAAAGGTTGAACTGGAGACAAAGGTTGAACTGGAGTTAGGGGTGAATGTCGCTGTTGTTATTGTGGCTAAAATCCGATATATGTGACTGTCAGTTGAAAAATATATGTACGGAGAACGATATAATTTATGACGTATAGGCCTAATTTATAATACTATGTTGATGATAAGTTCTCTGCCCGAAAGCAGATCCATTGGCTTCAAGGCCGTAGCTAGGGGGTGTTTTGGGTACGGTATTTGAACATCCCCGAAATGAAAATTGTAAAAATAATATAATGCATTTAATAGCACATAATGTAAGACAAACCGGGACTATGTACATTTCAATGAACTTTCAATTTGTGCAATGCATTGGTTGCCCAGAATTCGCTGAAGATCGCGATTTTATAAAGAAAATGTGATGAATGTGATGAAATGTAATGCAATGTAAATGTAATGTAAATGTAATGTAAATGTAATGTAAATGTAATGTAAATGTAATGTAAATGTAATGTAAATGTAATGTAAATGTAATGTAAATGTAATGGGGCAGTGCTATCGACAGGCAAGTTAGTGGGTCGGTAAGTAAGTAAGAAAGTAAGTAGGTAGGATTTTTCGACCGAAAACCGTTCACAGCGGCGTGAAAAGATCTAATTTCATTCTTTTTTCTTTCTAAAATAAGAATGAAATTAGATCTTTTCACGCCGCTGTGAACGGTTTTCGGGCGAAAAATCCTACGAAAAACATGTGATGATTAAAAAAGGTTGTCGCAAAACTTGGTAAAAAGGTTGGTAACCCTCCCCCCCAAATAAAATCCTGGTTACAGCCTTGATTGGCTTTCATGCCCTTGGGATGAGGATGAGATGAGTGAGATGGTTTTCTCGTTGCCTTCCTCACTGACAACAATTATTGTTGGTGAAAACTTGTTCAAGGTCACTATATGCGCATAGTGACTTGAGGTTGATTCGAACCTGCGAACATTCAGTCACAGTCACAAAGCATCGAACTTACCACTACACCACCGCGTTCCACTTAAAATACCATAATTATGTCTTGTTACTTGTAAATGGACAACCTGGAACGGGCTTCCCTTGACTGTGCGACACCACAGAAACTGTTCTCAATTTCACAAACTTTTGAAGACTGCTTCTTCGCCTGATCTCGCTCTCTGAGTAGGTGCTTTGAAGAGGCGCTATATAAATTCCGATTGATTGATTGACTGATTGATTGATTGATTGTACAATGTATACACTCGATGTTTGAAGGCTGCCGGTCTGGCGATGCTTGGTTTCGGGATCTGGATGAAGGTAGATCCGGAGGTGGTCGCCCACTACCTTGCCTTCCTCACCCACATCGAGGGATCAGATCCTCTCGTCTCCTACGTCGCCATCCTATTCATCGCCATCGGAGCGTTCGCTGTCTTCGTCGGATTCCTTGGTCTCTGTGGGGCGTACAACGAAAAGAAACCGATGCTGGCTCTGGTCAGTTGAACACGGTCAATGAGATTGATCATCATACATGTACTTGAAGATGCATGCGCTATATAAATTCCAGGAATGTATGGATGAATCGCGGTCAGCCTGCAGCTCAACACAACTGGGGATCGACGTAAATGTAATGTAATGTAATGCAATGTAAGTGTAATGTAAATGCATTGTAAATGCAGTGCAATGTAATGTAATGTAATACAATGTAATGTAATGTAATGTAATGCAGTGTAATGTAATGTAAGGTAAATGCAACGTAATGTAATGCAATGTAATGCAATGTGGGCGTAATGCAGCGTAATAATCATAATAATCATAATGTATACAGAAAGGTATTTCAAAGCGTCCCGTAGTGTCGTTTCAGAAGCGCTAGGCACTTGGTCATCAAAATGGCTGTAGAAGCGCATCTTGAAAAGATTAAGGCAGTGCTATTGATAAGCAAGTAAGTGGGTCGGTATGTAAGTAAGAAAAAAAGTAAGTAAATAGGTGCAATAGGCAGGTGAGTAAGTAAGTAAGAAATTAAGTAAGCAGATAGGTAGGTAGGTAAATAAGAAAGTAAGAAAATAATTCCGTAGAAATGTAGGTAAGAAAGAAAGTAGGTAAGCATGCAGGAAAGTAAGTAAGTAAGAAAGCAGGTAGGTAAGTAAACAAGAATGCATATGAAACGAACAAGAAAGTAGGCATATGTAAGCAAGTAGGTTGGTGGGTAAGTAGGTTGGTAGGCAAATAGTTATTCGCTACCGCACTAAGCAGACTCCAATATTCATTAAGTCTTGAAATAACTACAGCATGGCTGGAACTCCGCCACTGGTTGCACTCTGCCAGTGCCAGTCCCAAGCCTGAATAAAGGAGGAGGGCGTCGCTAATGGTCTTTGTTACCACACAGTAACGTTAAACTATATACCTACCTATTCATGGCTGGCTAGCGGCACCCGTGAAATCTCCATTCATTTATCTCATTAGTATATCCTGCATATAATTATAATTCATGCATATAATTATAATTCATGCATATAATTACAATTCATGCATATAATTATAATTCATGCATATAATTACAATTCATGCATATAATTATAATTCATGCATGATTATAATTATAATTCATGCGTATAATTATAACTCATGGCTGCTGTTGTCGTCTGTTTAGTATTCAGGCATCCTCATCATTTTCATGATTGCTGAATTGTCAGCAGTTGTCCTCCTAGTCGTCTACAGAAATAAGGTAAGCACAGACATACAGACAGACAGACAGACAGACAGACAGACAGA